>JAGFPH010001317.1:98986-118734 GCA_018207615.1 Philaenus spumarius | reverse complement strand
AAAATGTTCCAGAGTGTTTAGAATGCTCGAGCCTGTTGTAGAATGTTCCAGAATGTTTTAGAATCTTGCAGAAGGTTTGAGAATGTTCTAGCAATTGAAACCGGTCTATGAATCTAGAGACCTAAAACTTGGCACATTACTCTTAACTTATATGTAGGAGAGAATCACATTTGCATTTCGATTATTCGCATAAAGTGTAAAATATTGTGCGTATAAAATATTTTAGGTAAAACTTATTCATAGATTTATGAAATGCACCTGGAACAAACTAGCGGAAATCGAGGTTTTTGCGCTTTCTGGTCCATACATATGATCATGTATGTAAGCTTAAATGTAATGTATTCATATCTAAGAGCGAAGCCCCTTCTGGTACGATATAAAAGTCATGGAATTTGTTTAGCTTTAATAAAAATGTTTAGTTCTATTTACTTACTGTGCTTGCTTTCAATCCCGGTTCTGAGCCAGTTGGGACTAATTGAAAAAGTTTAGTGTAAGGAAGATAGTTCCCTAAACGTTGAAACTGAAACAGACGATTATACGTTTATAATTCATGCTTTGGAAGGGTAATTACATTTCACTTTATACGTTTCATAAGTGTATCACAAAGTCTCTCGCTTAGGACGTATTCTACGGATAAAAAAAAATAAAACAGTTGATATTGATATATCTTAACATATAAACGTATTACCAGGGATGTCGCCACAACAAATTATAGTGGGGGCGAGATCTAAAATTTCACAAGCATTTTTACCGGTTTTCCCAACTTACCGGAGATCTAGAGGGTAAAACCCAAGTGGATAGGGAAGCCCTTCCCCTAAAATTGTTTAGAAAATTTATCTTTCTAAATAGAGTGTTACCGGTATATCCTTTAAAAATTTGTAATATTTAGAAAGCTTTTAAAATTTTATCAGAATACTAAATTTATAAAAAGGAAACTAGTGAAAAGATGGAACATTTTTTCGATACTTCGGTTCGTCCGGACAGAACACACGAATTGAAACTATAAAATCGGTCTTCCCGTACCCAAAAAAAATATATGAAACGATACACCACACAGAATTTTCAAAATTTTGATCCAAAAACGTGACCCCCAAACGCTACGACTCTGTCAAAATTGGTTTTCCCGTACCCAAAAACCTATAAAACGACACCCCACACTGAATTTTCAAAATTTAGATCCAAAAACATGACCCCAAACGCTACGACTCTGTCAAAATCGGGTTTCCCGAACCCAAAAATATATAAAACGATATCCCACACTGAATGTTAAAAATTTAAATCCAAAAACATGACCCCAAACGCTACGACTCTGTCAAATTCGGTTTTCCCGTACCCAAAAACATATAAAACGACAGCCCACACTGAATTTTCAAAATTTAGATCCAAAAACATGACCCCAAACGCTACGGCTCTGTCAAAATCGGTTTTCCCGTATCCAAAAACATATAAAGCGACACCCCACACTGAAATTTCAAAATTTAGATCCAAAAACATGACCCCAAACGCTACGACTCTATCAAAATCGGTTTTCCCGTACCCAAAAACATATAAAACGATATCCCACATTGTATTTTCATAATTTTGACCCAATATTTTCATAATTTTGACCCAAAATTTTTACAAAAAAACGTGACCCTGACGCGCTACAACTTTTTAACTCTCAAAATCAGTTTTCCCAAAAACATATAAAACGACACCCCACACTGAATTTTCAAAATTTAGATAAAAAACATGACCCCAAACGCTACGACTCTGTCAAAATCGGTTTTCCCGTACCCAAAAACATATAAAACGATACCCCACACTGTATTTTCATAATTTTGACCCAATATTTTCATAATTTTGACTCAAAATTTTTACAAAAAAACGTGACCCTGACGCGCTACAACTTTTAAACTCTCAAAATCAGTTTTCCCGTACCAAAAAAACATATAAAACGATACTCCACAATGTATTTTCGAAATTTTGATTCAAAAACGTGACCCCAAACGCTACGACTCTGTCAAAATCGGCTTTCCCGTACACAAAAACATATAGAACGTTACTCCACACAGAATTTTCAAAATATTGACCCAATATTTTCAAAATTTTGACCCAAAAACGTGACCCCGACGCGCTACGACTCGCGCTAGAAAGCTCAAATGCTTTACAATTCTCCGCAGTGAAATTACGAAGATTTTGGTACCACCAGATTTTGGTACCAGATATGCGAGTGCTTATATCGTGTATACAGGAAAACAGACACACAAAAAATTACCGGATGATTTCAATATTTCGGCATTCTAATGCGAGCCGAAGTAATAACAAAACAGCAGACCTTTTATTGTTACGTGTCAAACTGTTTATTAAGTAAGCAATAAATAAGGTACCCTTAGTACTACGTAATACAGTGTACTTAATTCATCATTAACATGGCTTTATTGTAGGAAGTTGTATTATTGTGTGCCTTTCCTTCCTCAGTTTGTGCTGTCTGCCTGTGTTAGGTGAACTTTCACTTTCCTGTTGCGAATGTTGACACGTGACAACAATAATTTTATTTTCTATTCAAACACAACATTGTACGTATCAAATCAAATACTCCTAACTTAAAAGGTATTGTTTTAAAATTTTAGTAAATCTTTAAGTAAAATATTTTACTACAATGTCCGCAGCAGATTGAAGTAGGTTCTCAAATTTACCAACTTTTTGGGTTTTCAAGTTATTGAGGGGGCGACACCTTTCGATATCCTTGCATACGCTCTAAAACGCCCAGTTTTCCAACTAATCAGTATTTGGTGTTTGGAACAAAAAAATCGTATATTTTGAATGATGTACGAAACAGAATTGAAAACTTACCTTTATATTATCATCCAGTTTGCCAAACACATACTTTCTCATATCTTCCACGTGTTTACTCAGGAATACATAGTTTTTATCGTCAACATCGGTGAAAGACGTTGCACTCTTAGGCCTGTGGACACATTTTTTTCGTTTGCGGCACTTACTCCTATTGCCTTCATAAAATTGTTTCAATTTTGTTACGGGGTTACAGAGCATTGCCATTTTGTAAAGGTGAATAAATATAATTTAACAGTGCATGTCAGTGGAATCAATTGTATAGTGTGAAGATAATAAATAATAATGTATAAATTATAAGAACTGCTTTTAAATATATTCGATTGCTATAGTAACAAAATAAGCAACAATGTGTAAAAGGATTAAAAAACAGAAAGTATTTGTTATGAAGGTAATCTTCAAATATTTTTTAATTAACTTTGCTTTAATTTAATAAAATAAGACAGATAATAATTAACACCAAACTTTTTCATTTAATATTACCAAACTAAGCCTAATTATTACTCATTCATTTAGTTTTTTTCCATATAAATATATTTGTACCCTGATATTTATTACCATTTAACTATAAAACTCTTTTTCTTTATTTTGACAAAACTTTTAACAATGTGTTAAACATTGGGTATTATTGTAACGGACCCTCGCTGCCAGTCCAGCTCACCTGTGTCCGGCTCCTCCAGCGATGGCGTTTTCCCTGGTCGGGTTGTGCCTTCGGCTCTTGTGCGAGCCTAAGGGCGTTGTCAGGATGGGTGGTGGTGAGAAGGTTCTTCAAAGAAGCGGTAAACGGGTAGTTGATTTAACATTATTTATTAAATCAACTCTCTGCTGGTCCCGTACTAAACTAAACTAACTCTACTCACACAAGGCAAAGGCAAGCATAATTCCCCCCATTTATGAGTCTACTCACGGACGCGGTTGCTCTCAGACTGACTACTGCATCTCTTGATGCTTCCAACTAAGGCCCCCCCCTTACTTTACTCTAAACCTCGATCTCAGCAATATAATAAGCCTGCATCTCTACCTAATCTATTCTATTACTTAATATTACATTATTATACATACTTCTTCTTTCAAGCTTCTGGCTTCAGGTAATGCCGACGACTCGGTGTCCGTGGTAAACCGCAGCTGCCAATGCCCAGTACTCTTTCTTTTGTAGTATAACTTTCATGGGGTTTGGAATGTCTTTTAGTGCTGTTAGAAGGGCCGTCCTGGTTGTGTTTTCGTTCGAGCATTCGAGCAGTATGTGCTTCAGCGTTTCCTCCTCCATTCCACAGTTATTGCAGGTTTCGGAATCGACCAGTCGGAATCTTTTCAGATAGCTGTTCGTAATGATATGGCCGACTCTAGCTCTCGTAATGAAGGTCGCAATGTGGCGACTGACACCTCTGTACCAGTTTGCAGGCGTCGGAGCTTTTTTAATTTCGAATAACGACCTTCCGACAGTATCGGTGCTCCATCTCTGTATCCATTCATCTGTTATTGATTTGCAGATTATATTTTGCATTTGTTTAGTGATAGTTTTGGTGGCATGACGGGGCCCATTTTTGTGGCACGTTTTGCTATTTCGTCTGCCTGCTCGTTGCCGCTTATTCCGGAATGAGATGGAACCTACTGGAAGACGATATTTTTTCCTTTTTTCTTCAGAGCATGGAGTATAGTTTTCATTTCAGATATTCGAAAGTAATAGTCACTGGGTGAATTCGTTTGTTATTATTATTATTAAATATTACAAGGTGGAGGGTACCTGCCACATTGAATAATTAATTTAGAATAGAGGGTTAGAGAATAGTTAATGTCTACGATGAAATAAATAAATGAATTGTAATAACCAATGAAATTGTTGTCATCGGAAAACTGTTAATATTGAGTATTGCTAAATCGTTAATAATAAAGAAAAGAGTCTACTCACGGACTGTGGAGAGGGTGTTGAAGAGAGCTGATAATGAACATTAGTTTTCCCGACCAGGGAAAACGCCGCTTCAGGAGCCGGACGCAGGAGAGCCGAGCCCAAGGAGGCGGAACCCGTTACAATATCAACTACATTTTATAGATTGTTAACCCTTAAGAGGGCGCCAGGTGTACAAACTTCTACGAGGGAATTGTTTCTTTAAATACCGAAACAGTACAGCCTCCTCCACCTGTTACATCCTTCCCCACCATCCCCTCCTCACTTCCTCCAATTTTCAGCCAATGCGTCAAGGCCGCTAGTGGTATTGTTTACCGTGCTGTCGTTTGTACACCACGCGAAACGATGGGTTTGTAGTATTGGTGCAAGATTTTTATATTTTTAGTTAGTACCTATTAGTGTCCTACAAATGGATCAGGAAGAAGAATGACGATTACTGGATTTTCTAGCAAGTGTTGAAAAGTAAGAAAACCAGGAAATACGTGCATCAGAGGAAGAAAGAGCGTGTCTCAGAATACAGTTGTTTTCAGGTGCTAACAATTCTTCTTGTACCGGCCCTGCTGATGAGAATCCAATAGAAAGAGAGGGATCAGAAATTGATGGAGAGGATTTCAGCGGCCATGACATGACACAAATTCGTAGGCGTCACTCGAAAATGTATCTGACCGAGAAGAAGCCTTCAATAACAAAGATAATGGCAATTTTATTTTTGGCAAGGACGAAGTTACAAAGTGGAATGCACTTATGAATATTCCAGAGGCAGAGCCCAGAGTCACAATGTTATACGAGGACACAGGATTGGTGTGCGCTTATCATGTACGAATAATGAAGCCTTGACTAAAAGAACTAGTTTTGAAACTTGAAAGCTTTTTTTTCCGGATTCCTTGGTAGACAAAATTGTAGATTTTACTAATTTGGATACAAAAAAAATCGATCAAGCTTTACCCGAGAAAGAGATGCTAAGTCTACTGATCACGATGAAGTTCACGCTACACTTTGACTGCTATTTCTGGCAGGGATGTTAAAGTCTTCCCACTAGCTTAGAAGATTTGTGAGCATCAGATGGTCTGAGCATTGTATTTTAGGGCAACAATGTTGTTAAAATGATTGAAGTTATCGTTAAGTCTAATTGTATTAATTTCAATTACTTATTTGTACTGTAACACTTTAAATATATTTGAATTTTAGTAATAAATATAAAATACAAAATTATTTACTGTTTAATTAATCTTTATACCATACATTAACATTAAAAATTAATTTAACAGTTATTTAGTGAAAATAGTTAAATGCGGTCATTTGTACACCCCGCAACCTGATACGTTAGAATAAGTGACCCAGGGCCAAATCTTCAAATTCTGGACTCTCTAGATTTAAAGTCATAATGTTTTGCAGGAGCTCCAACAAAGTAGAAAGATTAGTGGGACGTGGAATGAATAACAACAAAAACGATGTTTTCCAACAAACAAGAATTTATAAAATCATGTGCTCGAACTGCCTAAAATTTTATATCAGTCAAACAGTTCGGTCATTTAAAACTAGATTTTGCGAACATATCCCTAGAAAGACTATTTTGCAAAAATCTATTTGCTGAATAGCTAGTCTAAAATTGTCACACGATTTAAAATATCAATAAAAACATGGAAATTCTACACGAATGTCAAAAGTCTCCTTTTATGTCTAGTTTGAAAATGCATATACGATGCTGACAACACTCGGAATGAGAAGTTAAAATATAATTCGAACGTACTCTTTAACACGATTCATTATATAGGAGCACAGAGTCCAGATAATAAGATAAGCGACTTCCAGACCAAACAAGTAGGGGTGGGATGGAACTAGCAATTGCAAGGAGGTTAGTCCCGTATAACCGGCTGGCCAGCATGCTCATACTGTGTCGTGTGTTTCATGTTATTTGTTTATTAATGGACATGTGTTATTTTATTTAATGCAAGGTGTGCTGTGTGTTATTTATTTAAGGATTATAGAACTGTTGACGGTACCTAAGCTATGTAACCTAGTTTAAATTACTATTACATTTCTGAAGGCCAACAGCCATGTGTACAGTTTCATGTTTTCTTACTCTGGACCTCATGGAACTCCATAACCCGCTGCTAGTCTGCGTGCGAAGGATAATGGGGAAATTGAAATTCTAGAGAAGAAATCCCTCTAGCATACGGCAATGTATTATTGCTGTAATAATAAAGAAAATGTACTGTTTAAAAAAAGAGACAAGTATGAATGGCTATTGACAAAAATAAATGAGAATATAGTAATTCAGTACAGTCCCGCTAATCCGAAAATCCGCCTATTCCGAACAGAGTTCAGAAAAAATACCGATTTTTTAAACTTAAAAAACAGGAGAAATTAAAAGGACGTTAGTGAAAAAACATTGTTATATAAAATAGTTAAATAGAGACATACATAGAGCCTAATCTTGATGAAAACGCCTAAAACGAAATAGGAAAGAAAGCTGTTTACTAACAGTACATGTCGGATCCATTTATACAATTTGTAGAATAATTTTTTTAATCACTGCTAAACACAAAGCATTACTAATTTACACACACTTTTAAGAAGTAATGTCAGCGATGTTTTTCTGTCAAAGAGTACTGAATCGACTTGAGGATGCAATGTTCCGCCATCGCCGCATGAACATAACATCATTTTGGTGTTGATGAAGCGTGTTGTTTGAAGTAGCTTAGCGCGAGGCCAAGAGCATTTGCCACGTCTGTGTGTGTTTGAGCATCCTCCTATTCCTCGCTTTCCTCCAAGTCAGACTGTGTAGATAAATTTGTAATAAGCGCATACAGTTTATCAAACTCCCCTAGGGTAAACACTGGACTAGATACGACTAGACTAGTGCTCAGTGCAGTGATTCATGAATATGTTTGAAACGTGGGAGGGAGAGGGTAGGTAATATCTGGGCGCTATGAGTCATCGAAGGAAATGCATTTCCTTTCGGACTTTCACTGAACCTGTTCATGAGCCGATCAACGCAGTATAGAGCTGCCAATAGTTGATGTCCCCGCACATTATTTACCCATTAACATGTCATACGTTGATATTATTTATGAAATCCACCTATTGAGAATTCCCGCTAATCCGAACAGTGTTTGGTCCCAATTAATTCGGATTAGCCTCTACTGTAGTTACAAATTCAATGCCGATTATTTTTTCATTTAAGAAACATTATTTCGTAATAATGTTTGTCATCACTTATTATTGTTTACAATTTTAAACATTTTATTAATTCAATTCAAATACTTTTCAATAATAAGTTATATTTTAAAACATTATCATTTTAATTGTCGCCATAGAAACAAAAGAAAACACACTTTCAATTTAAAATTAAAAAATAACATTAAAATTTCTGGAATCTATTTAATAGAAATTACCCATATCATGTCTGGACCAAGAACTCAGATTTATGAAATAAAAATGTATAAAACACATAGGAAAAATGTATTAACTGAATTTTATTTTAAGAATTAACAGTTTATAATATAACCCCCTCACAAGACTGCTATTTGAACTATCTTTTGTGTATATTAACATGAGTTCGTTAAAATAACATAAAAGCTAATTTACCAAACATTTAAAAGCGTTCAATACGAAATACAATTATTTGGTACTTATCATATTTTCTATTCTGCCATTCACCAATACCAATTCTCATGAGATTGGTCAAAACATAAACATCGGAAAACTTGTGAAAAGTGCCTGAATTGTTGTTTGTTTGAAAGGGTATATCATCAGCAATGATTTGGTAAAATTTTGGTCTCTGAAAATTGTTCAGTGATGGTTAATAAAATTACAAAAAACCAAACGTTATATGTTTAGGAATCTTAGAACAGAATAAAATAAATAAAACTTTCAAGAGTGCATCCTATATGCCATATTGAGTAACCACGTCATATGACATGCCATGTAAAAGTGCCCGTAACCACATCATACCATGTGCAGAGGCGTAACTACAAACTTGGGGGCCTTGGGGCAAGAAAATTTTGGGGGTCTGGGGGGAAAATGTTGGAAAATGAACCCCCAAAAACGTGTTTTAATGCATTCTAGAGGTCAAATTTACCACATTTGTAGTACCTATGTGTTTTATTTTGCACGTGATACTGAATTGAAAATATTGTATTGAAACAGTGAACGATTTGCAACATTATTTACCCTCTACCTCGATCTACCTCTGTAACCTGTGCCATTCAGGCTCCTGCATAACTGCACTCGTAACTTAGGCTATATGAACGCCTTAACAAACAACTTTACATTAAATTTTTTCCATAATTAGTTTCAAGTAACTTAAATTAGTTTCAACTTTTGATATTAAAATATGTAAAGGAAAGAAAGGTTTAAAGTTTGTTTTGATAATTATTGTAAAGAAAGTAATACCAAGTGAGTGTGGGACATGATTTGAAATTATCACACAAGTTCAAAACAAAAGCAAATGTATTGTCACAAGCAAAACACAATAAGTTATATTACTATTCAAAACTGGAATCTTCTTCATCCATTAAAATTTCTTTTTTCTGACTTTTGCTGAGGAAAATTCATCACGCCAAAATGTCATCAGGAAATAGTTCATGACGGATTCCGTTTTAACGTCATTTTCGCTTGATTTCAAAATAAATTCAGGTTGAACAATTTTGTACGTGTTCAAAAACTGACTTAATTCGTTGAAATCGTGCGTCTAGGTCGAGTTGCCCACATAACGTGTCCATCATGGGGGTAAAAGACAGACACTTTGAAGCAAGATTTTGGCTCTTTCAGCCTTTCATCCTGGCTCACCTCATTCTTTGTTTTAGCGATTCTTTTTTGGGCAAAACCGAGCTCTATACCCCAACGCACACACATATTTGAAGTTTCTTCACTGGGTTTCGCTGTGAAATACTGAATATTTTTCTAAAACGGTCTAGGGGCCCCCTGGCTTCAAAGAACTTTGTATTAAGTAAATGTTTTATTAAACACATTAAAAATTCATATTTTATAACAATAAAATCGTTTTGGATAGATTTCTCAGCAAATGACGTCCAAAATACACTTTTTTACATTTGCCCCATAGAAATCCAAGTAGAGCCATAGGACCGGGGGCTCCTGGCGGTAATTATGGCCCTGACCATGTGATCAACACTTATTACGTAGAATATTGTAGTTGGCTAAATAAAATTTTAAATCTGTATTTTTAACTTATTTTTAAGGTCGAAAATGCCAATGCTGTTGTGGACAATTCGGCGCCCAAGCTACCAGTGCGAGTTTACATTGACCCTGGCAAATTGTACGACGATATTTCACGATTGATGCAAATAGAGATCACAAACAGAGAATTGCTGAAAAGTATTTCCATAATCAACAGAACAAAGGTAACTTAACAATATGTTGACTGTCTGTTAGAGTTACTGATTCATTTGATAATAATTGGCAGCAAATCAAGCAAACTTCACTCCACTATTGCAGTAATTTCACACCAGAATTCATAATTGATACATACTTCCAGAACTAATAGAGTTAAACAGAATAGAGCTTGTTATACAGAAACCATTATTAGCAACAAAAAAAAAAGACTGCTAACTAACTTTCATTATGTCACTTTAAAAACTTTTAACATGTTACCAAAGACGCTTAAGAATATACAGCTAGGTAGGAGTGGTATTAAAAAGAAATTGAAGAGCGGATAGTCGAGGCAAATCCCAATTTTGAATCGTGATCTATAAATTGTATTATGTCGAGGTTATTTCGTATAATTTTTTCTCTCTCTTGTCTCCTATTAGTTTTATTTATATATCTAATTTATTATTTCTTAAGCTTTAATATTATGTCTCCCACTCCCACTTACAGGTACTTGTACCTCCGGTGGGATTGCTACAGGCCTAGAATTGAACCTGTGGTAATATATGTGTATTTGTATGTATGTAGTATATGTATGTATATAGTGGAATAAATAAATAACTGTCTTTTAAGGATTTGCGGTATAAGTATTTTCAGAGCACTCCTCTTCAGGCCTATAGGGAACTCTATAATACTTACATGGACCTGTGCATCTCATATATTAGGAATCTACATTTAAACTCAAATATTTCCAAAACGGGTTATTTTTTTAGAAAAAGGCAGGCTACCTTATCCATTTTGGTACTTACGTATTAAACGGAAGCCAATATTTTTAGACGTTTTGAGATTTTAAAAAAATAATATAAGTTAGTAACATCTATCATGTAAGTTGTTTTGTATTGCAACAAAAATGCAAGCATTAAAAAACATCTGGTGTGCACATCACACAACTTTCCTTACCAAAATAGATGCTGTATCAATTACCAAATTTTTCGAGCGAGAGATTGATGATACCATTTTCGAGTTAATAGGAGTATCCGTTTCGAAGAAAGCGGTACTAACTTCAAAACGGTTAATCCCACGGACCTGATTTTGGTCTCAATCGATTTCTCACCCCCAAAAATGTCAAGGTCGATACCAAACACGGCTAGTTTTAAAAAAGTCATTTTTGCCCCCAAAAAGGGCGTTTTTGGGGTCAATTTTTGAAAAAATGGAAAAAGTTGAGTGGGGATCTTTTTTGACATTCTTTTGGACGCTGAATCGAATGAGACAATTTTCAAGTCGATAGGACCAGCCATTTCGGAGATACAAACAAAATAACTTGCGTTTTTGTAATAACTTTTTTCAACGAATTTTTAAGGGTATATAGCGTACATAGCGTGTTAAGGGGGTCTGAGTAGAGTATGTTAGCAAAGTTTAATCAAAATCGTTAGAGGGGTTTTGGAGTAAATACCAAAAATGTGCTAAAAACTGGTCCCACGGTAAGACACCACCTCCGATTTGCTTCAAATTTACATGGGTTTAATTGTTTACGTGTTTGAAGATATCCTGTAAATTTCAGTTCGATCCGTCCAGCCGTTTGCCCTGTGCACTCCGGACACACACACACACACACACAGACACACAAACAGACCAATTGCCAAAAATGCATTTTTTGGACTCAGGGGGCCTTGAAACGTAAAGATATTATGAAAACTCGACATCGAAATTTTGGGTCGATCGCAATACTTACCTAGTATAGGGTAAGGAAAGTAAAAATAGCCTGAAAGGTACTAACCCACGTAGCACAAGCATGTCATATTGCCGTGGAAAACACGTTTAGCCGAAACGTCAAGAAACGGTTTTAATGGTACGTCAATATTCCGCCCAAATGTCACAGCGATAAGATAGTTAAAAAGACGTTGCAAAATAGTTAAAGATTAGGTAAAAAGACGTCTAAACCTCGTTGTTGAGGTGCCGTAAATAAATCGTTAGATTCTCGTCATCTTAAGACGTTATATTTTAGCTAAAAACTCGTTGAAAACTAGGAAATATGACGTTACTGTACAATTGTAAAAAGACGTTGTTCTATAACGAGAAATAGACGTTGCTTCATAACGGTAAAAAGGCGTTATTTCAAAACGGCAAATATACGTTCTTCCAAAACGGTAAAAAGACGTGATCCAGAACGGTAAATAGACGTTACACTAAAACGTTAAAATGACGATCCATTAGAATGGTAAAATGACTACTAAAAATACAAAACTATTCCAGTCAATAAAAATAATCTAGATACAAATAATTGAAGAATGATTATCTAAAATGGGAAAGTGTTTTCAAATTTTGTCATATTTTGAAAAAATGATCTGTCAAAATATGATTCAACATGGAAGACATTGCATTTCCCTCATTTATATAATTACATCCCCCAATTAATTGTTGCATATGTTATATTTATTTGCCAAGGAATAATCAACCATTTATAAGTCATTTTACTACCATAAAGAAAGATAATTTTATTTTAATACAACACACTAATTTCATTGCCAAAAGAAACATTTAATGTAGGCCTACATCAGTTAGTTTTTATAAAATCTTAATTGATATTGATTTTTTTAAAACTTAGGCCTATACATAATTCAAAATAAATATATACTTACCACTTTTTGCAGTGTATTTATTAAAGTCAGTCTTTAATGTAGATTATCTATGGCCCGGATAAATGTATGGTATTTACATTTAATGTTGCAATCTATACTAATATTATAAAGAGGTAAAGTTTCTCTTTTTGTTTGTTTGTATGTAAGGGGGTAATCTCTGGCACTACTGAACCGATTGAAAAAATAGTTAACACTATCCCTGAGTAACATAGGCTATAGTTCATTTCGATAAAAACCTTTTTTATTTTAATATTTGTAAATTTAATTGGAAAAAATCTAAGGTTAGGCCTAGAATGATAAACCAACACATGTATTTACATTTATTACCATAGCAACCAATTGAATAAAATAACTAGCTGTTTGCTCCAATATTTCCATTAACAGCTGATTTTAAAATTTGAAGCAATTATTTTTGTATTTCTAGATTTTAGGTTAGGGTTTTAAAGTGTAGACCTGAGCCTTGCTGGTTTCTTTTAACTATTATTACAACTGCTGTTATAAAATATAAGACATAATTTAATTTGAACATTTAACATTATTTACCATCTTAGTTTTGAGGTTATTATTAATCCTACACTTTTATTATAAATAAAACATAACATATGTTTTTAGAAGGTTTCATTCGGGGTTGGCGTGAGGAGCACGCAGGGGTCTCCCCTAGTAAATAAAGTCAAACAAATAAAATTTGACAATACCATAATTAATTAACGTTTAAGATTTCCACAAAATATATATTAATTTTGTATTATATAAATAGGCCTACCTTTGTTTTGCATGATTATTGCTCGCATTACTTTCTTTAGCCACTGTTTAAGCGATGACACACATTTCACCTATTGTTCAGGTATTTATATAACAAATCATTACCATATAACATACCTATTAAAGGTATTTATATAACATATTTGGTTCAGTGAAGCAAACACAAACATATGATGAATTTTGTATTTATTACTTTCTTAAAACTAACATTTTACTTCTTGTTTTATACCCAAATTAAAAAAAAAAATAATAAAAACATAAATGTAAAAATTTATGTGCAATAAAAATTATAAAAAGAACAAAAATGAAATGTTATATTTTTTCTGTCTCATTTATCAAAGGAAGAACATGAATAAAAACTTGGATCAGCACATAAAGAAATAAGTTACTATGCCTCCGAATTAGCATTAAAGGAACATGGGAATACAAAATAAATTAAAGCTACATTTTATAAAACATATTTTATTACAATAGACATATTTTATTACCTTCAATATTTTTTTATTGAAGGTGAAGATCTCATATTTCTGTAAATGTAAAAAACAACATAGGGCATAATAGATGCTCCAAATAGACATGACTTTAAGCTGAAAAAAATATATAGTGGTAGTCATAATTTTTAAGAAACTTATTATTACAAACTGCTTCCAAATGTACATTCTATCTAATGAATACAGTTAAACTAAAGAATAAATTAATTATTGCACGATACTTAAGTTTCTTATACGATACTTGCTGTGTTATTATTGAGATACAAATTTGTAGTTATACAATTAGTATGTGTTTCTTTAGAATTTATTATTTGCAATTACGAAAATATCACATATTTTATATCCTTGCTAGTTTTTGTAAAATAAGACATTACATTTCAAGAAAACTATGTTTTGACTTTGCCATAGGAGAATGCCTCCTCTTCTTTTCTTATTATTTCACTTTCAGGTTTTTGGTGTGGCATATTACAATTTATTTTAAACCGTTTGAAATGAAAATATTGAAATTAATTCGATAACTTTATGTTTAATTTATTGTGTGTATTTTTTATAATTTAAACTAATTTATTGTTCTTAACATTGTTTACTCAATGTTTACCATATAAAAAAGTGTTTTATATTTAAATGTAGGTAAAATTATGACTGTGAATGAAACAATCTTAGGTCCTGAGTTGACAAATTGAGTATAAAATAGACAAACAGTCCAATATAGATAGTCAATAAAGATTTACTGTGAAAATTCTTGAACATTAAATGTTTCAACTAAAAACAATTGTACGTTTTCTTTTGCTGATTAAGTACCCGTAATGGAGCATATTTTAGCCAATATTTCATAACTTCTTCTATTTTGAGCTGGGTCATAATATCTTTATTTTTCACAGCCTTTGTACGAAAACTGTAACAGAAATATGCAGTAATATTTATATTAGTAAAAGGTAAAATAAATGATAGATATAACAATCAAGAAATGCTGCGGAGTAGACTTCAGTTCCTAAAGCTTATTATACACTTACTCAACACAAAGAAATTATTCTAATTCAGGTTCAAAATACCACTCGTAAATAAAAAAATAAATCCTTGATTATAGCTCTATACAAAAACTTGCCTGTAAACAAAAGCAGGAAATAATATTAAAAAAACACTTTTAAACCATACATATTATTTTGTTTACTGTAGCCTACTAAACCCATACTAAACTTTTTTTCAAGACAGAAAACAATATGATTTTTATAAATATGATTTAAACATTGGTTTGAATAAATTCATCTAAATGACATATTTTTGGGATATTAAAATGAGTAGAGCCAATAGGATATTTTCTAGGGGGGGGGGCTAGACCAGGGGTATGGGATCAAGCATACCCTCCCCTCCTTCGACTAAAGGAGTCCGTCCGGGGAAATTTATGAACCCCCCAAAAAATGTTTAAAATTTGGGAAGCCAATTTGGCTGGTCAGGCGAAATATTAACCCACACAGCAATGAGTCTGTACCTTTACTCTGTCAATAAAAATACACAAAGCTACACCGCGCCTAGAGGCCCCACTAAGTAGTGACCAGCAGGTAATGCTTAAACTCTTGTAAAAAATTAAATAAGTATATTTATAATCAAATGGTGCATAACATTTAAAACATATTCTAGTGCTAAACCATTTTTATGTAATACTACTTTTAAATAAATCTCTTACAAGAAAAATAATTTACTATAATTAATAATATACATATTTTCCTTAACGTATTGGAGCTTTCTACTCATGGGTATGGGCGTCATGATACAGTCCAACTGCTGTGTAACCCAATAAACCATTTTATGATAGTATTTGAGGAAGCAAATTTTGTATTCAGTCAGAAATTGTTTTTTTTTTTATTTAAACTTTTTCATAATAAGTAGGTAAGTTTAATTTTATGTTTATTTTGTAAATTAAACTTATTCATAATCAGTAGGTAAGTTTAATTTACGTTTATTTTGTAAATTAGGTTGTACATTAAGCACTTTAGTTATTTTGTACTTTAGTTATTTTTTGTTTGTATCGTAGCCCTACCCATTTAGGCCTACCGCATCGAATGTAACTTTTAAAGATCTTTTAAGCATTCTTCCGTAAGTGATATAGATCCTTAGGTTTCATCTTGGAATTAGGACTTATAATCATCTATAATTTTATACTTATAAAATTATGAGGTAAAGTTTGTATGATCGTGTCCATATTTGGGTTAATGTACAAAATTACTTAACTATTTGTAAAAAGATTTCACTATTACCTATATAATTTTGACCTTTAAATTACTTCTTTTATTTCCTGAGAAAAAAAGAGCTTATTTTTAATTGGACAATTTTAGTAATAAATCACAAATTGACAGTACATATATGACTAAGCTATACACAAATATACCGATTAAAGATTTAATAAAACAATATATATGCCTACACGATTTCATGCCTAGAAATAGATTTTTAATTTTTTTTTAGTTCTATTACCAGAGTGTTTTTAACCTTTAATTGGTCGCGCCACGGTCTATTCGACCGGGCGCTTAGATGTTATGCTCTACCTGTAATGTTTCCCGCTCGAACACAGCCATTTTTTTCACAGCTTCCCCACTCTCATCACCTACAAGCTGCCATATCGATCGTCAGTCTAGCCGCAGTCTTCAACTAGTTCTGTGCGTATTGTCTGGTGCTTGGTCGATATTCCCGTGTGCAACTCTTTGTGAATGTCGAAAACACGGTCTGTTTAACCGTGTGTGACTTGTTCTTCTTGTTAAAATTGTTCATAGTTAATTCAGTGTTGATATTTTACAATGAATCGTGAAGAATAAGAGTTTATTAGAAGGTTACTACTTGAAGCCGAGACAGAACTGAATATTTCTGATCGTGAAAGTGATGACGGAAGTGATGATTCCCAAGAGGAAAGCGACCACAATACTGACACGGAGTTGTTGGCCGATGAGGAAGAACCACCTGTGTCTGTCCCTATATATGATGTTACCAGAAACACAAATTACATTCTAGGAAGAAACCAAGCCACCAAATGGTATTTATGCAATCCACCTCAAGTCGTAAGACATGCTCCTCACAATATTCTCAGAATACATTTGCCTGGGCCTCGGAGTGTTGCTAGAAATGCTACTGAACCACAAGACTGTTTCAGTTTATTTTTTACCGATGATATTGTTAGATTTACTAATATTCAAATAGCGAAGCTCAGACCAAACTATGCCAGAGAAAGGGATGCCAAGGATACTACTAATGTTGAGATAAAGGCGTTTTTCGGATTGTTGTATTTGTCAGGGGCCTTGAAGTCTTCTCATTCCTAAAGAAAAACCAACAGGTGGTCTATGGCTTTGTTCTTCGCACTTCTAAATATTGCTGGAGTTAATTCTTATATTATACCTACATGTGGCTAATACTAATGATGATGAACTGAGAAAACAATTTCTTAAAAGACTTGCAAAAGACCTCTCCATGCCAGATCGAAAATTTGCAGAAACAGTTGAAACAGAACATCAAGAAACTGGTGGGAACCCAACAGGACAGGCGTCCCTGAGCTCCAGGTGCCACAGGAAGGCAAGTCATGATAAATGTGATACACATGTAACCAAATCTAAAATTTCGTAAATGTCAACATTTAAGATTATTATTTTAATCGGTCTTTCTTCTATAATTGTTTGCTAAAAACCACGATACTATAAAATTGTTTATTATATTGATTTGCCCGCCAATTATAATTTTTATGTAGAATACTAAACTTACGATAAATATAGCAAGGTGTGTGTTTTTAAGTGTTGTTACTGTTCCTGGCGTGCAAATCGAAAGTCACCTGTGCAGAGTGCAATAGATATGTTTGTAAAGAGCACACGACAAGCTACTGCAACCAGTGTGATGTAGTTGATAGAGAAGCAGACCAGAAAATTAGTGAACAAACAAAAAGACAATCAAATTCAATTTAGGCTACAACAATCTAGTTTAAAAAAATATAAAAGTCTAATATAATTTTACCTTAGATAGTTTTTTGTTCAAAGATTTTATAAATTTAATTTCATAACTAGAAAAATGTAATATAACATAACCATTTATAGCCAATTAAGTTACTAGACTAACTTTCTGTAAAATAAACTTGTTCAACTAAGTTTGTATATTACTTTTATTGCTTATTCCCTTGGCTCGGTCTTTTAAACCATGGGCGAACAAATTAGTAATATTTTTCATGCAACCTGACGAAAAAGGGGAGATTACCATAGTTTTTTTTTTAAACTTAATTTCCTAAGAAAGAATAAGTTAGCTATAGTAGCCTACATATTCACCAAGGTCTCTAGAAAGGAAAGGTTACCTCATAGTCATGTAAACAAACTCAAACCCCTCGACCCGTTCCCTGTCCAGTGACGTCATCTATAGTATAAAAACACCGCGCTACCATGAAAGATGTATGTTTCGTCGTACAAATCACCTCATTTTTTTAAAAATAGATGTATTAAACTATTTTTGGGGTTGCAGTTTTTTTAAATGATACTTAAGTTACACATTTCAACATTTGTAATTGTAAGAATATTTCTTAACCTTTTCAAAAACATTATGTTTATGTCATTAATTTGCAATTTACAATAATAACAAAAGTATAATCATACAAATTTTAATTTATATTTTTACTGACTAAAATTTAAAATAAAAAGCTATATTGGTAATACATTTTAAATCATATAACTAAAAAGCAGTCATTAAAATTGTATTTAATATTTTTTACAGAATAAAAAAGAAAAAAATGCAATCACGATAATACATTTTAATCTATATATATAAAAGCCAAAACCCACTGACTCACTCATCACGATTTCTCAAAAACTACCAAACAGATTTGAATGAAATTTGGTATGTAGCTTCCTCTAGGTCCATAGGTGCTCACTAAGAAACGGTTTGAAAAAAAAAAATCGAAATTTTAGGGGGGATTTGGGGGGATCAAAGTTATTAAAAAATGACTTCTTCAAAACTATTGAAAGGATTGGAATGAAATTTGGTATGTAGCTTCCTCTAATGCCATAGGCGATCACCAAGAAAGGGTTTGAAAAAATTTGAAATTTTAGGGGGGTTTGGGGGGATCAAAGTTATTAAAAAACGACTTCTTCAAAACTACCGAATGGATTGGAATGAAATTTGGTACGTAGCTTCCTCTAGGGCCATAGGTGCTCACTAAGAAAGGGTTTGAAAAAATTCGAAATTTTAGGGGGGTTTGGGGGCTCGTTTGCATTTCTGTATCCATTGCTTCTGATAAGTAGTATTCTTTGGAAAGCTAAATATAAGTATGACACACAAATTAAACACTATAAAGGCTAAATTGAATACATCATTCTAAATACTTATACTTGTCTTTTTGTAAATAAATACTTATAACTAAGTGAATGAACCACAAGTATTTGTTTTACTTGTATTTTAAATAAGTATTCTTTTTACTTACTATTAACATTTATTTTAAACTAAAAAAATAAACTTATCCTCGTAATTACTTCTTTTTGTGTCGGTAAAGAACGTAATTACTTGTACTTGTAAGTAATTTTGTAAGAACTTGTAAGAAATATTTTTTGAATTGCTAAAATAAAATAAAATGAAATAAAATTCTATTGAACAAATCCCGATTACTAGGAATTGGTTACACACCAATTTGTATACATGTTTTGTTTTGGTAGCATAATTATTTTGATTGTTTTTGTAAACATTATTAATTTGTGAATAACCTAAAATAATTTGTAAATAACAAGCAAAAGATAAATATATCAGAATTAATAAAATAGCATTCTAAAA
>JAGFPH010001317.1:78453-96735 GCA_018207615.1 Philaenus spumarius | reverse complement strand
GAAATCACTTAAGTTTTATTACATATTAATTTTAGTGTTTTTGCCAATATAGTCCTTATTCTTAAAAAGTAATTAAAACTTTCAAAATTGATAAATTTGTGCTTTTGTATTAAAACTATTAGGCCTAATTAACATAAAAAATACATAGTATTTAATCAAAATATGCCACTGGTCTGATAATAATAACTAAATACATTATTAATTATTAATGATACATTCAAAGAAAGATTGATATGAATTTTGAGCTAATAAACAAAACCACTGGAATAGCATAAGTCTTTCAAGATTATTATCATACATAGGTTTAGAATTAATTAATATATATGTATTTATGATCTTAAATAGGCTGCAATGAAATGATACATTACAGTACAGTACTTGAAAATAAATGCAGAATTTGTACATTACCGACACCTATCTATATTGCAAAATAGTTGCAGTATTTAATAAATTCTAATCTGGTTTTTCTTTGTTTTTGGTTATAAAAACCGTACCATATTAGGGATATCTTCTTTTTTGAACTATCAAATTTTTTATCACCATCCCTATTCAAATTTTGTCTTACACATTGTTAGTATGGTACCTATACATATTAGTTTGTCTTTTAATTTTACTCTTAAGATACCGTAAATGAAATAAGAATAGTAGGCTACTTGGGGCTGATGCCAAACGCTTGATATCAATTGTTTTTTTATAATTATGTTGTTAAATATCTAAGAAATCATAATATAGTTTGTATGTGAATTACTGTAAATGTTTATATAAAATCTGATATTGGTGTGGGTTACAAAAATTGCAACAATATCATCCCTTTATAGATTGTATCTTTTTACGCCCAGTTCTAGCTTGTTTTTATATTTTGTAGGCCTACCTTATGTTTAAATCTTAAAATTTTTATTTTCTCTTCGACACTCTTTGCAGAATAGTTTTGCAAATTCTACATGTTGTATATATCTAAATGCTGCGAATGTTAGTTTGGCAATATCTTGTATTGGTAGCTCATGTCTGTTCAAATAAATCTTTTAACAAATACTGTAATGACAAAGTTTTAGTTTGTAATAGAGAACTTGTAGGCTACATTGGATATTTATTGACTTTATCTTGACTACAGTAAACTTTTCTCTTAATTAAATTACTTAACACTTAGAATCAAGCTGCCAGATTAATTAAGAATTTGTCTACAACAACCAATTGTCATTTTTTGTAGGTTGCAAGTTTGGTTTCACAAATAGCCTAGTGGTTATTTTATAACAAATAAAAATTATGTCATTCACAGCCATAAATTAATGGTGACTATTATAAATAATATATAACTAACCTACAATAAAGTAGTAAACATAGTTATAGTAGTACGTTAAAGTACTATCAGAAAATGTGAGTACGTTAAATGCGGTTGGCAACTTTGATCCAGAATGCCATAACTTTTCATCGCCATTAGCAGTAGTGAATACATTAAATGCTTCTCTCCATGACTTAGGTGAGTCACCTATTGATAAACGAAAGTTGGGTAGATCTAAAACTTATTCTTCAACTAAAATTTAAAAAAGCAATTCTGCGCTGAAAAAAAACTTTTCACTAATGTCAAAGAGCCATTTGATGACGAGGCTGAGGCATCATTGAAGCTTCACTTTTAAATGATTCATCAATTGAAAAAGTAACTGCATTACAAGACCAACTTTGAATCAAGGAAATCAGTGGTTATGTAACCATAATAAATGAGAATGAGTGGTGGTTGGAATATGTTTTGGCGAAAGAAGAAGCAGCTGATGAGGTCAAGTTTTCTTTCTTGCACCCAGCTGGTCCATCATCAGCTTCTTTCTCTTATCCTTCAAGACAAGATGTGTTGTGACTTCCAGCAAATCATGTCTATGTAAAGTAAATTCAGTGACCCCCAGCGGGAAGAGTTTACAACCTCAATGAACAAGAAACAAGTAAAATAGTTAAAGCATATAGGCTAATGACTACATAAATGATTTGTAGTGTTATGAAAGCCCAACATAGAAGTTTTTGTATATATAGATTTAAGTTGCTTTTTACATAAAAATAAATTAGAGTAAATGTTATATAGTTTTATGGATTTTAAGTATAATTTTTCTTGAGAGACCTATGCAAGCCTATTTATGAACAAAGTTTTATATTAGAACCCATTGTGATCCCAAGTTTAAATTTACAATATATGTTTATAAGTATATAAAGGTTCATTCGAATTTTTTTCAAAATTTTAAAACCGGCGCATTTTGAAAAATTCCAAATAAAAAATTTTAGTTGATTTTGAAAAATAATTTTCCTTTTATAAGTTACTATATTGTGTTGTATGCCATATTAAAGGCCATGAAAAATGCTACAAAATTACATTTTTTCCAGCTCTGTATCTTCAGTAGGAGAGGCACAATTTAAGTTTTAAGTTTTCAAGTACCGGTACGTGCATTTTTGGGAATTTCATGTAGTCATAACTCACTAACCAATAGAGATAAATTAATAAAATTTTGTATTTTTCTTATTCTACACATAAAGGCAACCTCCCAGCCAAATTTTATTGATTTCTGAAATTGTCAGGTTCAAAATGTAGTAAAACTGTTGATTTGACATGGAATGACCCTCTAATTGAATTTTATATGCAGGCTATATCATGTAATAATAGCCTAATGGTAATATAGGCCTAATTGGATCATTTGTTTAGCGCAAGTATTAACTGCAATAAAATTATACACATTGTTTACATTTGAT
The DNA here is from genome assembly GCA_018207615.1 of Philaenus spumarius. NCBI lineage: Eukaryota > Metazoa > Arthropoda > Insecta > Hemiptera > Aphrophoridae > Philaenus > Philaenus spumarius. The sequence goes on along the minus strand of JAGFPH010001317.1, from coordinate 94,008 downwards.
GATATTTTTTTATGTTTTTATCTTATTATAAATGGGATATATTATGTGTATAACATAAAAAACAAGCTATGACCCCATACATATGGTAAATACAATTGCATTATTTCTTAGAGCGTAGGTTGTAATCTGGTGTTATGTCTTTAAATAATATTGACAAAATTATTTATAAGTTAGGGCCTACGGTACCCTGTTTATATTAATCGTCTGATAAAAAGTGTTATATTTTCACATATCCCGATAAACGATAACTAGTTAAGTTTGTTTTTATTACAATTTTACAATTTATGTAACTTACCCGTACTAACTCTTTATTTTTCCGGTAAAAGCATTGGATAGGGAAGTAAAGCAGTGTCGTATTACCGTATTGTATTAATTCACATTAATTTAACATAACTTACCAAGACGTAAGTTAACTTAAGTTTACTTTAAAGGGTTTTTTTAATAGGCCTAGCCTACCTTAATTGTTATTAATAGGCTTAATTAGATTTGTTGTTACGTTTAATACTATAGGTAATTAAAAACAATATGATAAACATTTAAACATTATACATAATTTTCTTGCTAACATGGTGTTAAGTTAGCCTACCTCTGCAGCAATATTGCAAGGAGGCGTGTTGTACGTCTTACCCAATTAGGCTAATTCAGTGACGATCATAGAAAAACCAGCGTAAGTTTACTATTCGACCCTAGCCTAATATTTTTGCAGACAACGACGTTGTTTTACATTATACTGTTAAATGTTGAATACATGTAAACATACTGTGACTAAATACTATAGGTTAGAACCTTTTAGGTTTTTTTTATTATTATTCTTGCATTTCTGTTACAATAGGTTAGCCTAGGGTCGAATAGTAAACTTCCGCCAAATAACCTTGTCAACTAGGCTACCATCTAGATAAGAAGGTAAACCTTAAACCGTAACTCAGCTGCAGCTACAGAATTTTGTTTATAATAAAAGTAATTGCTTACATGTTTTCCGACTAGAATTTGCTACAAAACAAAAATTTTACTACTTATTGTAATTTATTACTTAGTAAGTGTAGAAACTATGTAATGCAATTTTTAATAATGATTGAGCTATAAAACTAACCTACACCATAACCTAATGTTATGTAATTTTTATTAGCCTATTTTGTAATAGAGAAAATTTGAAAACACTACAAAAGAAAAGGCTTTCCATATAGTTACATGAACTTCATACATTTCTGTAATAGGAAGGCCATAGATTGCTAGTAGGCTAGCCTAGGCTAGGCCTACTTTTTCTAATATTTAACTAGCCTACTTATTGTTTATGGTACGCTATGTACACCATATATCATGAAAGATGTTATTATTATTAAATAATCTATATTTATTTATGTAACTTAGGCTGCAAATGATATAACATCTAATAAGTCTTTAAAAACTAATATAATAATCTAATAAAACTTTTAAACCGACATAACCTAAAAATAATTAAACACTAACTTAAATAGCCAATACACAAACTAGGCCCTAGTTTACCAAGTTATTTTTAAATGTTAAATTAGGTAGCCTACGAACTTACCTGAAATTTAACACTTTGAAGAGTAATTAATTGTATAAAACTTTAAACTGTCCCGTCAAAAGAGATGTTCAGTATCACAAGCCACAACACAGGAACACTGTTTGCGTTTGCAAGTTGCAAGTGACTGAAGAATGCACTGTTTTGCACCGAGAAGAATACTTTTCTGTTTACTTTGTATTATTTTACATAAAATACAATTCATTATTTTAATTACATAATATGTAAATTAGGTAAGGAAATGTACCATCGAAAAAATGTTTAGCTTATGCTTATATTTCATTTTGTTTTATGAAAATACAACTTATTTATTGCAATAGTTAAATAATTACATTATTATTAGTTGTTATAAAACTTACCTAATTATAACCATTCCAACTGTTAAATTCAAATTCAACAGAATGTTAACAGTATAGGGTGTATAGGCTTCTAGAGTGCAGAGATGAGTTTCTTCTTGTTTTTGTCCAGTAATATTTGTATGTCTCAATTTAAAACCACAGGAATATTTCATGGGATCACAAGCAGGCGTTTCTATTGACGGTTTTCGTTTTCAATAAAATCGTTACCCTTAAACGGAAAATTACCGTTATTTCGACTAAGGATTACAATCGAAAAACTGACGTTTTACAACAAACGTCAAAAATTAACCACTAACCGTTTTCCAACTTTATATCCTACTATGCGACGTTTTTTCAACGTAAATTACAATCGAAAAACCGACGTGTTAAAAAAGACGTAAAATAATTAACGAATAACCGTTAATTTACCATCTATCCCATTAAACGACGTCTTTTTTTCGTATGTGTGCTACGTGGGAACCTATAGCTAAGTTAAAGATAATGACAGCTAATGTACATACAATATTGCTGTGTTTACTGTGTTGGTATAGGATGCCGCGTTGAATAAACCAATTATTACACATAATTTAACTATTGTCCTTCGTCCGATTGTTTTGACGGTAAGACCATCCGATAGGGAATGAAAAGGGCTACAAAAAAGGTGACGTGACATTTTTTGTTAAAATGTACGGTTTTTGAGTAATTTAAGTTTGAAATTTTCAAACAGCCGCTATTTTAAAACTCATGATTGGATTTAATCGCTTATTTTTCTTGAGATATATCATTGTTAGTTTAAACTTCATGCCAAGATTGAACTCAATCAGTCAAACCGTTCTCTAGATAAGAATTATTTTGTACAAAAAACAAAATGGCGGAAATCTAGAAAACCAAGCTTTTTTGGGTCTGTGTTTATGTGAGCTTTTTTTCTTATTTTGACCCATAGAACCATTCCCCGAAGTTTGGCACTTTACTTATGGGACACCCTGTACAAAGATCAAAAATCGATGGAATTGAATATTACGTTTCATTTTGTGAAAGTCTGTTAATACATCACTTTATTGAAAAGTTGCTAATACTCTTGAAGGCTTTCATAATATTGTGATGAATTGTTGTTCTGTACTTACTACAATTTTTGTTAATTATTTTATAAAGTTAAAAGACAAACTTGGTTTATTGTTTACAGGGCAAGGTCGATTGCTACCAAACGTTGCGAAAAATTACTCCAAAATATTTAGCGAGATCTTTGGAGCAAAATAAAATTGAAGAATTCAACAAAAAATTCTTAAGTACACTTAAAGAAAAGGTATTTGCTTGCATTTATATTAATTGTATTCTCTTCTAGTGTGATAGCAATTATAAAATAAATTAACAAACCAGTGTTGGCAAAAGATAGATTACGAAATAAATGTATTGTTCAACATGTTTTTGTTTTACTTCGAAATTAAATGCTTTTTTAAATTCCGCTCACAATATTTTTCCTGTGACAGCTCGAACCCTCTCAATATGGTCAGACTGTATTGTTACCCGACTGGAAGAGGAATTTACAGTCTATGATATTCAACTCTAGATTTCCAGAATTTTATAAAAAACAAGTTACACCATTTAACACTTGGTCTATCTGCCCCGAAGGAGTTGTAAGTGATCCTTCCAAAAGGCAAACGTGAGTATTGAGGACAGTTTTTGTTTTTATTTACTGTAATTTAAACTTTTGCTAAGATTCAAACAAGCTTTTTAATTGTTTAGATCATTTAGCATTAAACTAAATGAAAATATATTAATTTTAAGAATCCTGTTGGTGTTATGTCTTCCACCAAGATAAATTTATGTTCCTTAAGAACCATGATAATCCAAACTTGATGGAAGGCGCTATCTGGGGGAAAATTATTGAACTTTAAGCCCTTGTATTTTGAGACCAATTGGTCTAATTTTAATTGCACTCAAAATATTTTAACATTAGGACGTTCCTCATTCATTTTTACTTTTTTTTTTTTTTTTTTTTTTGCTTTCCATGCCACTTTGGGCCTTTCGGCTAACGAGCATGTTTTTTTTGGGGTTTTTAATATTTTATGGTCCCCCGCGGGATTTGAACCCGGGACGTCTTGCTTATGAGGCAAGTACCATAGCCGTTGAGCTATGACAGAGGACTTCATTTTTACTCTCTCACTATACTATAGCATAGAGAAAGTATAGTGATCGCAAAAAAATCGATGTTGAGATTTTTGTGGAAATATCCGTTTTGGGATCCCCTGAGTTCAAGAAAGTGGTTTTTACAAAATGTCTGTCTGTATGTTAGTATGTATGTATGTCTGTATGTATGTATACAAAGCTAGAGCGAAAACTATTCGATCGATTTCAAAAAAATTTACACCAGACATGTCAAGTAGGCCTGTATAGATACACGAAAAACGGTTTTGAAAAATGTTGAAAAACAACCCCCATTTTGGCAAGAAAACCCGCAAAAAATCAGTTATTATTTTTTTTTATAAAAAAACGGCTCTAACGATTTTGATAAAATTTGGCCTATTTGTAGCCTTTAATGTACCCTACCATATGCAAAAAACCGCACCTTTCTAAAAATTCTCGTTTAGCTAATAATAATAATAACTGATTTTTGGAGGTTTTTTGGCCATAAAGGAGGTTGTTTTTCAAAAAATTTCAAAACCTTTTTTCGTGCAAATATACAGGCCTAATTGATGTGTTTGGTGCAAATTTGTTCGAAATCGATTGAATAGTTTTATCTCTAACTAATAATAATAATATTTATTAGTTAATCTACTAGTTTAAAATCACCTCTCCTGCAAAAATGAAGTCACAGTGAATCTGTTTAATAATTTAAATATGTTTGCGAAAAAGTATGTGCCAGTTTCTGGTACCGTTTATTAAAACATAAATTTGAGAAAATTATAGACAGAGGACGATTAACATAATTATTTGATTTTTGCTACTTTGTATTAGAACCTCCCACAAGGAAAGAGAAATCAAAAATTAAATTCAGTCCAACTTTATAAATAGTAATTATATACCAGGTGTTTCAAAGTGAATATCTGGATTTAAAGGCTTTGTAGCATTTATTACATTTAACCTATAATTTTATAAATAATAAATGAAATGAAAAAGCAACTCAAACAGTTTTTTCCAACAAGTGTTCAATGTGAGCACCATTTGACAGACAGTACACATCGAGTCGATAGCCGACTTCGTCCCAAACCTTGTTCAGTGTACGTGGAGTAATTTTTCCAACAACTGCTTCAATCTTGTTTCTAAAGTCGGGTAGGTCAGCTGCTAGTGGAGGCTCACACACATGATCCTTTATGATAACCCAAAGGTAAAAATTACATGGCATCAGGTCAGGTGAATATTGAGGCCATCCAAACAAGCTCTGTCATCTGGCCCCTTGCGGCCAATCAACATCGTTTAACCAATCGTCTACTGAGTTACACCAGTTAGCCGGCGCACCATCTTGCTGCAAAGGCCCAAAACCTTTCCATGGCGCAAAAAAACATTCAATCTAGGAGAGTCCCGTTACAACTGTACCATCTCATGGGGATATTGCTGACCTCCAGATGTGCACATTATGAGTGTTCACATGTCCACTTACGTGAAATGTCGATTCAACACCGAAGACGACAAGATCCAGAAATCTTCATCGTCAAGCAGTGATATATCGTTTGCAAAGTTGGCAAGTAAACCGTAGTCTGTAGGTTTCAGAGCTTGTAACAACTGCAAACGATAAGGACGTAGTTGAAACCGTCTCACGACTCACGACTACCCTTCCAAACTGATTTCTTGAGCTCTCACTCGTTCAACACATTCTTCGGCCACTCTTAGACATCCCGTACGCTTCCCTTTGCAAGACAGCTGATATCTTCAAACTGATGATACCATCTACGGTTGTAGTTATCACTCATCTACGAAATGTTATTAGCGAATTTCCATAGGAAAAATGAGCTATTGCAGTGGCTCTTATGGTAAGACCCAAGATCGGGAGTAGCAAATGAGCACCGATCATGGTCCCCAGAACACGTTTTTGGGTGTCATTAAAAATCATATATATATGTGTGTGTTCACACTCTAGCGGCCGAATTTTAAGTCCGATTTGGTTCAAATTTGGTACGCATGTTGGTTGTCTACGTTGCTCCAACGAGTTCGTTAGCCAAAAAAATCCAACAATCGGAAGCACGTTTTTTGACCGGAAGTAACTATTTTTTAGATTTTTCCTACGAGAATGAATTTGTTTTTGAGTTTTTCCCACAAATATAAATGTAGGATGTTATTCTGCACATTTTGATTTTTTACGCGACCTTATAGCTCGCTTGGTTCCCCCAAAATCGAGCAAAACATAAAATACCATAGAAGCACCCGGTTCAAAGCCATGTGGTGGATTCTACCGTGGGGTTGGCGTAGAATGCACGCAATACATTGTGTATTGAAGAAACTCCCAATATGCGAAATGGCGTGCGAAGCACGCAAAGCTTTGTGTATTGAAGATACTCCCAATATGCAGAATGGCGTGCGAATCATTTTGCAGCTATTCAGCACCGTCGTCAATAGACCTATTTCCCAAATTGTTGGTTGAAACCCTAAAACATAGGCCTATAAACTTAGTTTTGGAAATTTGCTCAACTCACGTCAGCGGTTCAGCTGTGTGGTCGAATTTATCATTTGGAGGATTACATTTGAACTTAATACGGAATGCACGTTGCACTGTATCTACAGATTCAGTTCTTTCAAACTGTAAAACACAAAAGCTTTCTGTACACTAGTCGCATCATTGCTACCGACGCTTTCTAACTGAAGGCAGAGGAAACAGAGCATGCACACAGGTGTACCAACAAAACTGTTTGAGTTGCTCTTTCACTTGATGTATTATTTATAATTGTAATTTAAATGTAATAAATAGGCCTACTACAAAGCCTTAAAACCCTGATATTCTTTTTGAAACACCCTGTGTTTTTTCAACTACGCAATTTAAACTATGTAACTATTTGCGATGATCATAAAAATAATTCAACAGAATTTCTCAGATCCTTGGAGGCCACTCTTCAGATCTGCACCTAAGTGCAATGCTAATCAATTTTACAGTTAGTTATAAATTTAAACAACAATTTCACTAAACAAAACCACTACAAGGTATATAGTATGGTTTTAGTTCACTGCTTCGGCACTCATTAACAGAATAAACTTTGCTTTACCATAAACGAATCAGAATATATTTTTCAGGTGTTTCTTTGACTTGTCGTTCAGCAATTCAGTCAAAACCGAAAGAATGTACATTGAAATCTACTCGGACATTGTGCCTATCTCGGCAAAATCCTTCGTCAGTAATTGCGTCGGATGGAACAACATGTCTTACCAAAATTCATTAGTTTATCGAATCATACCCGACATGTTTTGTCTGGGCGGCGATATTGATAATTTTAACGGCACGGGCGGTGTTTCGATTTACGGCTGCGCTTTTAGCGATGAAAACTTTATTCTACAACACAATGGACGAGGTAATTTATCAATCTCAAATTATATCCGTACTGATATTATAAAGAGGTAAAATGTATTTGTTTGTATGTAGGGGGTAATCTCTGGAACTACTGAACCGATTGAAAAAGTAGTTTTACTATCCCTGAGTAATAATTCATTTTGATAAAAACATTTTTTATTTCAATTTAGTCGGAAAAAAATCTTAGGCTAGGCCTAGACTGATTAACCAACACATGTATTTACATTCATTACCACAGCAACCAAATGAATAAAATAACAGATAAAACAGCTGTTTGCTCCAATATTTCCATTAACAGCTGATTTCAAACTTTGAAGGAATTATTTGTATTTCTAACTTTTAGGTTAGGTTTTTATTAAAGTGTAGACCTGAGCCTTGCTGGTTCTTTTAACCTTTATTATAACCTTTAAATAATTTGATTTGAACATTTTTAGCATTATTTACCACTTAATAAACGGAAGAAATTCCAGCTATAGAATGTCCAAAAAAGAATAATTTTAGAAAAGTTTTTGAAAAAAAGCATTGATATTCTGCCAAAATAATAAATTTGAATAACTGTGTAAAAAATACCGGCCTACAAAAGAATTAAACTTGGTGGAAATGGTACAAAGTTATGTTATAAGGTTAAACACAGACAAAATTTGTTTAGCATTAGGTTGTAAAATATAATGTGTTAGTGCAAAATGAGTGTGGTAGGGAGCTCGGGTGTGGTGGGTGTGCTAAGCCCATATAGCTGCACACTACAGCTACCCCTGCCATGTAGCTACGCACTAATCAAGTCTCAGAACAAAAAAAAATATCGAGCTCATTCAAATTTTGTGTTAAACTTCAAAATATGACTAAGGTTTTTTGTCGGAAATTTTGTTTTATAACTTCAACCCCTGGCAAAATATTACTTGTTTAGTGTTTAGCTCAGGGGTAACTTGGAAATCCACCTAAATGGCAGATAAATAGATTTTTATTTCAACGGTAGTGGTTGTGATGATTTTCTTTAATGTATTTATAAATACACTGAATTATAGAATGAAACACAACTATCTTAACATAATAAAACTTTCAATGCATTATACATTTTGTCCCAGTACCACATTTCCGACATAAACTGTCTATCGACGCTTTATCACGTGGTTAATCTGGAATTTAAACATTTAAGCATTTACTTATCCTATTTTTGGCTTTGGATGCATTTTGCCAGCGCCACACATTTGTGCATTTTGTTACTCATTTAACACTATCCAGGAGGCACGTATAGATTAAGGATGCAACGGTCTCAAGCAAAATTACCTCGCAACATCCCGCGTAAAGAAAAGGCCGACCAACTGGCAAAGCAAGGCACTGCATTGCCCTAACATTGTACTACTACGGATGCTCAGAAGGGCAAAAGGTTTTGTTCAACATCAAATTGAAGAAGCCAAAAAATGTTCGAGACTAAACCAAGAAGTCAGTCTGCTGCACTCTTCCAGTCGAACACGGGTCATGACTGTCTGGCAGCTCACCTAGTTCTTCAATCTGACAACTGTATGTTGTGCCAAGAGCCCAACTCCAAAATTAACAAGATCACCTGCTCGGTTGCAGAAAGTTGAACCCTGGTCTCGCAACAGCAGTCAGCTGCACTGGGATGCAAGAAGGCTAATGGACTGGAGTTCACAAGGCTAGCCATAAATTCTATACAAATTATTACCGTACTAAAGCTAGTCACAAGGTTATGTGGAAAGTAACATTATTTCGCTAAATGAGGAACATTATAGTTAATAATAGTGTTTGCTGATTAAACTTTAGTCTGCACTTTGCTTGTACTATAAAATAATAAATGTTTGTTTACAGGTGTGGTTGCTATGTTCAGCAACGACCCAGGCTGTAACAACTCCAAATTTTTAATTACTTTTAAAAAGTTACCAACATTTAATAATAGATTTGTGGTCATCGGAAGACTTGTTAAAACAATGCGCCCTCTTGATTTGGTAACTATATTTATACTATATCTTCTCTTGTAAATTTGTAGTAAAATTGTGCACAGTGGATAATTCTAATGAAATAAACAATGCGAATTAACTCAATTCTAATTCAGAGAACCACTGAAGCAATTTGTGTGCTTGATATCAAATAACCCAAAATTAGAGTTTGGAAATAAGTTATGATAAACCTAACACTTAGTTGGGTTTTTAGTGTTTGGTATAAAAAAGAATCTTTCCTGTCCATATTTCATCATTTGAGATAGAATTCAAAGAAAGATTACCTATTGCAATTTGTATAATGGTGCTACTTAGGAAAATTTGCACTTAGTTTTTCGTTTCATGGTCGTAAACTCATTGTCAATTAACCAGTTTATTATTTATCAATCTGTACCATTGTTTTATGGTTATTATAACCGTTGTAATTTTTCACTACTGAACCAGGCACGACTATTTTTTTAGGCATAACCAGGACAACAATATGGGAGGGGTTACAAAAACCAGGGGAGGGAGGGGGTTGTAATTTTTTTTTTAAATTAAGATGCAAAATAACACGTTTTAGGATTCCCAAAAGTACTTTAAAATGATATAGGTATGTATAAGTTTCCACTCCTAATTGTGATTCAGGCCTATTTTAAAACAATTTAGAATAGCAACCATGACTCATCCCTCAAAAAATCTTTCCGTGCGCTGCCTACGTGACGTTTTTTTGCTGGCTGCGGATAAGTTACCGTCGCCGGTCATAAAAAAAGCCTCATTGGGATTCATTAAACTGAAGTGTCTAGTTCATCAATCAAGAAGTGTGTTATGTAATATATTATTATTTCTTTTAATGTTTTATTGATATAAACAGAGAGCAACTCTCGCTTTATTGTTATTCCGTCGCCGATTGAAAAGGAAGCAAAAAAATATACTTATTTTGGTTCATCCAATCAATAAATTAAAAAAAGAGAAGATTTTGGAGCATTCTACACTGTGTTTCCTGATTTGAGGAACTAGAAACATTTTGCAATTATTTAAGAATGTCGGTTTCGTCATTTGTATAGTAGTCGGTTTCGTCGGCTGAAGGATAGTATTCTACGAATAAAAATACTAAAATAAGAAAAATTGGCGTGCATTTGTTCACGTTCGCTTCTGTTTCGGCGGAGATGGTGGAAAATACGACGATTGTAGTGGCAGCGAGTGGCTGCAAAGCTACCGTCAGCGGTATATAAACCGATCATTTATTTTTCCGACCAATGTGTGTGCTCTAATATTATCCTTCGCGCTACTGTTGATATGATGGCGACGGCAAATAATCTGGCGGACAAAAACTCCGTGTGCTCCCTCTAGAACACTATACTTTGATACACTACACTGCATTTATATAAAATAAAGTGCCAGTGCCAAATTCCACCAACCAAAGACGGTGTCAGCAATATATTGATAATTTATAGGCTTGACATTTTCATAGGCGTTGAAAACAAGTTACTCTTAAGAGCATATTTTAATGTAAACACAGTGCGAAATATTTTTACAATAGGGGGGTTAGTTATAACCCCCAAATTACGCCTATGCAGATAACGTCCAGACTGACACATAAAATACACAGATGGAAAATCTTGATCGAGTTCCTTAATTGGCAAAATCTGACCAAGAGGGTAAACAAATGGAATGTTTTTTTTAAACTGAAATATCACATCTGTTTGAAGTTATCACATTTCCTCACAGAAGCACCAAAAACTGGTGTGTCAAAGTTTTTTTTGATAACATCAACAGTTATCTTAAAGGGAGGAAAAGTTGAGCTTGATGGATAAAATAATCCCTAGCTCACTTAGTTTGGTAGACACATCATCAAATTAGTTAATTCTTCTTGTAAACCTTCTAAATATTATCTAAAACTTGCCTGAAAGCATGTTTGATATAAAAAAAATCATTCCTTCCTTAGTTGACAACATCAAGCACTTTCATAATAATTATTGTCATAAATCTTTTCAATATTATTTTGCCTTGAAATTCTTTTTACAAATGCAATGGGTGTGGTTTTCATTTTGTTTAACGCTTAGCTCATGGGAGTAAATATGAACTTTGAAATGTAGCTGCAGCTATAGGCCAAGCCGAAAGAGACTTTTACAATAATTTTTTTACAATACCCTACGGGTAAATAGTTACGCAATCGTTGGAATTATAGTACCTACAGAAACTATAGCGCTAGAGTGTAACTAGCAATTGAGCCTTTTATTACAAACATCCTGAAACACAAATGTAAATTTGAAACAAGAAAAGTTTTAAACGTGTAATATTTTGATATCTTTTGATGTTTTGTAAATTTAGAAAATATGGCGTCAACATTTTAAAAGTTGAACACAAGCTGTTAAACAAATTTTTTTTTACTATTTTCTAATATTGCTATTCAACCTTTTTACTATACAAATTTGTACGGTAAAAATTTACTTTAATTTTATATTAAACATTTCTTTTCAGATTGAAGACTGTGGCACTAAATCTGGTAAACCATTGCACAAGGTGGTCGTTACAGGCTGCGGATTATGCTGACCAAATCCAATCATTCTGCAAATACTTTATAATTTAATACTTACTGGTCAAAATAAAAAAGTAAATTTGTTGTTTTGTATAATTTCTTTTAATGTTGTGTGCGATTTTCAAGGGTTTATGTACAGGCCTAATTGTATTAATCAGTTAACAGTACAGAAACACTAGTTACAGATGAAAGTACAGTAACAAGATTATCATAGAGGAATCAGAAATATTAGAAAAGTTAATAATTTTTGGTTACGTTTGTAGGTTATGTATGTTAATTAAACTTGAAAAGTACAGTTAGTACTTGGTTTTGAAGAATACCGTAGGCCTATACTCTACTGATGTGTACAACAATGTTGAGTAATAGATTTTTTAAATTAGTACCTTTTAGAAAAAACATTGTTTTACTGCCTTGTATACTTAAGGATAAATTGAAACACTTAATAGAAGAGTTGGTGATGTAAATATCTAGAAAAAACTATCTAAATGTCTTGCTAAAACTATAATATCAGTAGAATAGTACAGCTTAGAGATGTGCTAGCTATATATGCATTTTTTTACTGTAAGTTAAATCGATTTCTAGTTTTCTATTTTTTCCTTGGTACAAAAAAATTGCTATTTTCCGGTCTCGGGTCATGGTAATTACGGCTTGGATTCATAATAACAAAATACTCAACAACGCGAAAGCTACTTAGCATTCTTAAATAAAACTTTCTGAGGGTCAAGTTTGCAATCTTGGAAAAATAATCAGTCAGCTGTTTGAAAGAAATAAAAACAAACGTAGCTCTTTTATTCACACCCTCTCAAAGGTTGAAACGTAAACACCAGAAGAGCAATGTTTAGCAAGTTTTTGTAATCCTGATGTGTAAAACCAGCCTAATTTTACTTCAGAGTATTGAAGCAATATTGTGAAAAGATGTGTTTAAGCGGTAGAAGTGTAACTGAATTGAATGGTTTAAATGGAGTCACCGTTATTCCTCGCTTCAAACAACCAGGAAGTGTCGTCAGATGCGCTGCAAAACCGTATACCAATAATCTTGTAAAATTCACGACTGTTGCTGATTTATGTAATGTTCGTATTGGAACTGTGCATTCCGTTCATTCATGACAACAAATTATTACAAAACATGATCGAGGTGGTTTCCAAGACAAAACACGATGTTGAACTGTCCACTGCACTGTTCATTAAAAAAAAACCAAGACAGTTGACTCAAAGTTCATAATGATACCTCAAAGTTCTTGTTTGTACTGAATTTTGAACTTAAACAACAAATTTTAATGGAAGATAATCACTTTTTAGATTATGCTGTGACCTGCAATGAAACATGATTCACCGCTATAACATGGACTCAAGCAGCAAAGAAAAACTTTCACTACGGCCAGTAAAACAACTGACATCGTATTAATTTAAGAGGTTGATCCAGTCGGAAATTATTGCGGTTGAAAGTTTGAATATAAAGAGCTTAATTGCAGTATACACATAACAAAAAAGGCATAACATTCCCACCAAATTTCTCCATCAGTATCAGAGAGATAGGCCGGCCTAAAGTTAATTTTTCAGAAGGCATCAAACTTGCTACCGTGGATCTTTGGGCGAATCCACGGGAACCTGCTAGTCTTTAATAATTCTAGGTTAGGCCTAGGCTGATGAACACTCATGTTTCTTGAATGTATTTGCATTCGTTACCGTAGCAACCAATTGAATAAAATTACAGATATAAACAGTTGATTCAGATGTCCAGCGTAATAACACAAAATAATTTCCATAAGAATTTTATATTCATCAAGAATATCGCCGTAGAAGTTTACACTTCTCGTATGTGGTCTTAAGCACACAATTTTTTCATTAGTATTTACTCATAAATAGGCCTAACATGTTTGTATGTTTTACTATTTAAATTATTGAATGCTATCTGTACGCTATTAACTTTTTAAACTTATATCTTTAAAACAAAAGTATAATCTAATGCAAACCTTATAATATTCACAATATCTGATAAAATTACGTTATTATACAAACAAAATCCCTTATACCACCATAACTTATCAAGCATTATTTATTTTGAGGTTAACAGGTTGGTTGTAAAATTATAATTAAGTTATTTATACAAACAAACAATCCATTAAACCATTATACAATTTATAAAAGAATTGAGTATTTTTAGGTTAACAGTTTAGGCGTGAAGTCATTATTATTATAATGGCAAAAGTTTTGAATTCGAGCTCTTTATTTATCCATAGTTATTAAATTTACCAGTTTAGGAAGGTTTGTTAAATTTTTAAAATTATAAATAATTGTTGTACGTTTCACTGAGAAATTTGGCAAATCTCTTTTATCTTGTTAAATACGTAAGATAGTTGAAAATAGTTTTAACAGGTAGCAGCACATACTGGACCACGAATGTCGGATTACTTTCAGTCAATTACATAATATTGTACCCTCTAACTGAGGAAAAAAATGACAACTTTTGATTTTAGCTGTAAATAGAATACTTGACGTAGTTCAAAGTATTTCTACGAGGTAGCAGCACGTTACGGAACACGAAATGCGGAAGCGATTACTGTGTGGAAAATAAAGATTTCTGCCTCACTGAGAGAAATTACAAAGTTCTGTTTCTTAGCTGTAAATAGAATACTTGACGTAGTTAAACGTATCTCCACCAGGTAGCAGCACCTTACGGAACACGAAATGCAGAAGCGATTACTGTGGAAAATAAAGATTCCCGTCTCACTGAGAGAAATGACAAGTTCTGTTTTTGGCTGTAAATAGAATACCTGACGTAGTTCAAAATAACTCCACCAGGTAGGTGCACTTACGGAACATAAGATGCAGCAACGATTCCTGTATGTTATAGAAACAAAACGTTGCCACCTCACTGAGAGAAATGACAAGACCTACAAAATATTTACCTACAAAGCACAGCGACGAGCTTTTTAATATTATCGCTAGATGCCAGGAGAATGTCCAAATTTCACAAGATTTTCCTCAGCGAGACTACAATATTTTAAAACTGCAGTTGATTTAGTTGTTTTACCGTCAGATGTCAGGAGAATGTTCGAATTAAATCTTCTAATTTCATAGTGTTAAAGTATTGGGTAGATTTTCCTCAGTGATTCGGTACATTTTTATTTTTTTAACTGCAGTTGTTTAGTTTTTGATATTACCGTCAGATGTCAGGACAATGACCGAATTAAAACTTTTATATATCTGTCAGTGCAAGTATTCGATTTTAACTGCTGAAAATATTTTGCTAGATTTTCCTCAGTGAGGCGACACAATTTTAATTTTTGGAGTGAAAACTTCTTTAGGCGCGTTGGGCACTTTTTTGCTTGGAAAAAAATTATTGAACTCTCATTACCGTCATCGCACGGACACCCTTTTTTTAAGGCTCCGTCGCATCTCCGTAATTATTTAAGTCGTATTGAAATCATACGGTAATTTTTTGTGTGTCTGTTTTCCTGTACACGATATAAGCACTCACAGACGTCGTAGAAAACGGTGGTACCGAAATCTTCGTAATTTTATTGCGGACAGTTAAAAAGCTTTTGAGATTTCTAGCGTGAGTCGTAACGCGTCGGGGTCACGTTTTTGAGTCAAAATCATGAAAATACAGTGTGGGGTGTCGTTTTATATGTTTTTGGGTACGGGAAATCCGATTTTGACAGTTAAAAAGTCGTAGCGCGTTTGGGTTACGTTTTTGGGTCAAA
>JAGFPH010001317.1:54067-78443 GCA_018207615.1 Philaenus spumarius | reverse complement strand
TTTTATATGTTTTTGGGTACAGGACAACCGATTTTGACAGTTAAAAAATCGTAGCGCGTCGGGGTCACGTTTTTGGGTCGACATTTTGAAAATACAGTGTGGGGTAACGTTTTATATGTTTTTTGGGTACGGGAAAACTGATTTTGAGAGTTTAAAAGTCGTAGCGCGTCAGGGTCACGTTTTTGGTCAACATTTTGAAAACATTTAGAAAATTCTGTATGGGGTATCGTTTCATATGTTTTTTTTGGTACGGGAAAACCAATTTTAAGAGTTAAAAAGTCGTAGTTTCAATTAGTGTGTTCTGTCCGGACGAGCCGAAGTCTATATAAAGTGTTCCATCTTTTCACTGGTTTTATAAATGGAAATAATGTAGGCCTATATCAAACAAGAGTTGATTGATACCGTACTCGAACAGTTATTATTTTAATATTCTGGTTCTATAAGCACAGCATAACAAAATTATAAATATAAGAAGTAGGCCTAGACTTTCATAAAGTATTTGATAACTTAAAATAAAGTGTAATGTAGTGTTGTTCCAAACAATAATGTGTCTTAAATTTTTGTGTATTGCCGTACTTATAGATCCAGAATTTAAGAATAGTAATTGTTTTAATTTTTGTTTAAGCCTATATTAAATCAAATTATAAAAGTCTAGCCCTACTTCAGACATTTGTAATTGTGCATTGCTGTATTTATAGATCCAGAATTGTATTACAGAAAGACTTTGATAATCCAGCATGCTCGGGGATCCGGTGATGCCGGATTATCGAAGCTTTCAAAAGGATATTATAGGGTGGACACTTAAATTACACGTTGAAACTGCGTAGAGATTGCCGCTAACTGATGGGTATCAGGTAGAGACGGTTCCATTCCCCTTTGTTGTTGGCTTCCGTTAGTCAGTACGTGGTAGGGGTTTGCTATTTTTACTCCAGCCTGTCACAAATTCTTCGAACTCATTTCACTTCCAAACCGTGAAAAGCGGTTTTAAATCGAACAACTAATTATAAGGAATTCAATGCATCTTTTTCCAGACTTCAATTTGTTCAAATAATCTTCATTAAAATACTTTCAACAAAATACTGTCGGCAACAAAAGTGTTAAACGGTCCCTTTAACCGGGAACATTTTTAAAGGACGACGAGAGCACATAGTTTTGAATCGGTTTGATTTTTAGGAGACGTGCTGATTGAAATGTTTGTTTTGGGCAAGTTTATTAAGCAATAGATTTTTACGCACTGTTTCTGAGGGATGAGGAGCCAACAGACTGTGTAGACCGGGTCTAAATCACTCAATAATTACAAAAACTGCAATTTTCAAGATGATGGATGACGAACTATCAAGGTCTTACTGTACTATCATTAATATATGTCATACTGGGAAGTTGATCAGTGGGCTGTCTTCGTCACATTCTTACTTATTATAATTTCTATTGGGGGGCTTGATCCTTTGAGCCATACAGGAAACCTGCCCCCAGTGACGGCTGATGAATTATTATCTTGGAGGTTCAAACCTACTGGGTGCAATTAAAAAAAAAAAAAACCAAACATAAAAATTGCACTTTTAGGTCTTTTTTAACTACAGTTTGACTGTTTCGGAACATCACTGAAAAACTTGGAATTTTTTAGAAAGTTTGTACGATGCTCAAACCCAGGTGTGACAGCTAGAATGAACTCGAAATTAAATCAGAGATAAATGGAATTTTGAACTAATGTAAAAGTTCAAAATGTTCGTATGTTAAGAATTTGAGTTAATAAAATAAACAGAAAAGAAAACACAGGTGAAACACATTAAGAACAAAGTATTTTTAATAAATTCAATATCATATTTAATAATATGTACAAATATAACAACGGTCGTTTCATACAGGTGAAAAATTGATACAATTTAAAAATACATCTCAAAACTAAATGATTGTTTGTAAAGCTGAAATAAAAACTATCGTTTTCAACTCAAATAAAATTACTAATTTCTACTTGGTCTAAAGTAATATCACAAAAAGTAACAGAAAAAATACTGTCAAAATGAAACACATCGGCAACTTAAATATTTGGTTCTGTTATATTGACTAGACTAGAGAAGTAAAAATTGAAATATTACGCAATTATTGCTACCATGTTAAAAATATTTTATAACGGATAAATGTTAAATAAACACACATTTTTTTTTGTCATCTAGACACAATAGAAGGTATCTAACTGACATCTTAATTAATTTCTTTTCATGCAATCTTTAGGAAAGATTCTTTTTATCACAATTTAGTTTGAATTATATAACTTCTGTAATGTGTATAGTAAAATTATGAAATAAAACATTGATAAGAAAAAATAATTATAAAATATCTACTCTAAAATCGTGGACATTCAATTTTAAAACTTAACATAGAATGTTGATAAATTTAATATTTCAATGAATATTGGTCCGAAAGGATTTCTGATGTTTGAACAAACATTCATACTGTATTTTTATTAAAATCTTGTTAAAAAATTAAAACTTTTAGTTTCTATTAAATTAAAATTTTAAACTAAGTCAAATTTTAAAGACCCAAGATTTATAAAATAAACTCTTTTGAACAGAAAATTTTCTTATAACATATTGGTACACAGTACTAATAAACTTTATTTATTTTAGCAGAATTTGCTAATGTCCTTCATGCATTTAAATCTTATTAATTATATCATATAATAAATATAGATGCCTAGACTAAAACTGTCAATGGATTTATTGCAAATCACATCACAGATTTTGATTCTCAAGTAACATATTATAGCCCTGATGAAAAGTTACTCCGTAACAAATAAACAAGGAAAATACAAACAAGAAAACCCTGAATAGCTGACAGCATAGAGGTACTAGTTATTTTATTCTCAAGTAAGCTAACAAATTCCTCTCCTCTTGAACTCATTTTTATTCGTGAGCATCCATTTATCTCATATTTGGAATGTGACCGAATGTCGCTGCAGATAAATTTATTTAATGCCGAGCATAGTCGCTTGTAAATCCAAATAGTCCACACTCTTCTGCACGACGGTGCGTTGTTGTGTCAGGGCTTTAGCTGCTTCGAGGAAACTTTCTTCGTTTCGTCTGTAGTACATAAGTGTGTCGATTTCGAGCCCTTGAAGTTTCTCCGGTCGAATTTCATCCATGGAAACGATTTCAGACAGGAAAGGGTTAAAACGGAAATAAACGTCCCTGGGCAGCAGATCGTTGAGTACCGTATGAACGGCTGTAACAGAGATAGGTGAGTTTTAGAATTATTTAAAAGTAAATATAGGATGAAAAAATACTGGGAATTGTAATTAAAGTGCTTCGAAATTTTGACATTTTATGTAAATAAATTTAAATGATAAATTATTCGTACTTCGAAAGCAATTCAAAATTAGGGATTGAGAGCGATTTTAGAGAAATATTTTTCTCCTCACTGTAAAAACATAATGAATTCATTTTTGATCATAGATTAATCTAAAAACATTTTTTAACGTTTGTCATGAATTTGACAAAACCAAATTATACATTTTTTTAAAACACTACATTAGTAAAAAAATTGTTTGGATGCCTGCCAATTTAGGATAGGACTTTAGAAAAAATCGGACATTTAAATAATAAAATGTACTAACTTTTTACAAATCTCTCCTAAATGGTTAGGCTTTTATAACGTTTTAAAAAAAGTAATATTTTCACTACTACGTCCAAAACTTAGGGTAGTAATACCAGTCGTGTCATAGAAATTGCATCACTTAAAAATAATGAAGGATCTCCTTAAACCTATGTTGTTCTTACCTTTTGATAATTTTAAAATGTTTTGCACAGGAAAAGAGTCTGTTATGAGCCATGAAAAATGGTTAAAACTGAAATAAAAAATAATAATATTCATAAAATGATAAATACATTTTTTAGTGTTAACGAGGAATTTCAGAAAAAAATTGTTGTTTACATACTCATATGAATTTATTTGGAAAAAATGTGTAAAACCATTAAAAATATATTTATTGAAATATTAATATAAACTAGTATTTTGTCAAACTAGTATTGTTTGGCATTGAGCCGATCAAATTTTTTATGATTTCGTCACTAATCTCCTCATTCCACACTTTTTCGATTCCCTGATTCAGCTCATTTTTATTCTGAGGCTTTGCAATACATTTATTTAGGATCAAAAAGATAACAAACATAGGTGATGCAATTTCTACGACAACGACTATAATTTCATCGAACCCGATGCTGTAAAATTGTGATATAATCGATGGATCCCTACCTTCAGTATCGGTTGCACTATCGAGTATCCTGTCGAAGGTTTGCTTCCAAGATGACGTTGCTGTTGTAGCCAATTCTCCATCCGCACTAGGTACAGGGTTATGCTGTCCCGTCCCACAAGACACTACACACTGGATAGGGCTGTTGGGCCACAGCTGTTTGGCTTCATGGATAGCCACGGCTGTGGGGTTGTTTACAAGAATCCCACCATCCTGTAAAAACATCAATGGAGAATAAACTTTAAAAACTGTTTAAATAATTTTAGAATATTCTGTTATTTTTTGTATAGATTAAAAAGTACTCGATAGATTTTACTATGATCGGTTTTTATTTTTCCTTAAGAAAATAAAACAGTCCAGATTTTAATCGGCTTCCATTAAACGCATTATCTCAGATTTTTTACTATAGATTCCTCAACTTGCAGTACTTTATAAAACAAATAAACGGTATCAGTTAACTGACACAAACTTTCTCCCAACTTACTGTAGTCAAAATAATATTGTTTTTAATCATTTTATTTACTACTTTTTAGAACAAAACAAAAAATAATATTCTACCTACGTCAATCGTATAAAAAAGTTATTGTCCCAGGCGGGATTCGATCGCGCGACCTTTGAATTACTGGCCGTCCTCGCTACCATTGTGCTACCCCGTGCGGCCGTCGCCGTGATGCTAGATTGACAACATAAACTTGTTTATTTTTTAACATTTCCCCATAATTATGAAACGCCGAAGTTTTGATAAAAGCGGGTGGTGTCATTTTGTTTGGCATCTTAAGCACTATAAATACTGAAAATTTGATCAAAATCGTTAGAGCCGTTTTTGAGAAATTTGCATTTTTTCGTTTTTTATTAGTTTTTAGGGGTAAATTACCCTTATAAATTTAAAATTCCAAAAAATGAAAAAAACGCCTGGAGATATTAGGGTTTAGTACCTACATACCAAATTTCATGAAAATCGGACCAATAGTGTCCCCTCTGGTCGTGTATACATACTGACACACTGACAGACAGACACCACGTTAAATACACTTTTTTGGGTTCAGGGAGCACCAAAACAAAAAATTCCACTAAAAATATTTTTGGGTTCAGGGAGCACCAACACAGATAATTGCACTAAACAATTTTTTGGGGTTCTGGGAGCACCAAAACAGATAATTCAACTAAAAATTCAAATTCGAACATTTTTACGAAAACAATACTTTCTCCATATACTACGTATAGGGTGGAGAAAGTAAAAATTTAAGAAAACACATCTATTATGAAAATTTTTGTCTTCATTAGCGAATTTCCATAGGAAAAAATTGAGCTATTGCAGTGGCCCTTATGGTAACACCGATCATGGTCCCCAGAAAACGTTTTGGGGTGGCATTAAAAATCATATTTATATATGTATACATGTGTTCGCACTCTAGCGGCCAAATTTTAAGTCCGATTTGGTTCAAATTTGGTACACATGCTGGTTGTCTACGTTGCTCGGACGAGTTCGTTAGCCAAAAAAATCCAACACTCGGAAGCACGCTTTTGCCCGGAAGTAACTAGTTTTTGAGATTTTTCCAACAAGTATGATTTTGTTTTTGAGTTTTTTCTACAAATATAGATGTATAATGTTATTCTGCACATTTTGTTTTTTTACGTGACCTTATAGCTCGCTTGGTTCCCCCAAAATCGATCAAAACGTAAAATACCATAGAAGTACCCGGTTCAAAGCCATGTGGTGGATGCTTTGTGTGTTGAAGATACTCCCAATATGCGGAATGGCGTGCGTAATATCTGACTATAGACATAACCTCACTCCATGGAATGTACAGAGATTCAATGGCCTACTGCATTTCTTAAAAAAGATGGAAAATAACTTCAATCATAGGTACAAGTAGAACTGTGTGGTTTTAGAATAATACTATCAACATTTAATATGAAAACTCCCTACTTATAAAAAAAATATTATTTTCTTAATAAAGTTTTTCAAATAACTGCACTAAATTACACTTCAGTCGTATTATCTCTTTTACTAGTTCATTGGCATAAACAAGATTTTTGGCTGTAAAATCTTTACTACAATCTGACAATAACAAGATACTTTATTACAAACTAATGTCTAATAATACAAGAAAATTAGTGTTAAAACAATTTTATCTTCAACTAAAGATAGCACTAAAAAAAACGTAGATAAACGAATAACATGTAATTATTCCTTATCTATTAGAAGTTAAAGAAAACATTTGTTGATATTGTCAAAACAGAAATATATAAACATCTAAGATAAACTTTGTTGTGAAGAGTCAATTCAAAGAGAATGTGTTTCATTATGTTATATAGCAAAAACACTAACCCTTCGACTCTCTTTTCGGCTGTGAGCCGACAGTGGCCATGTACCGTGACATGTCGGCTGCTGGCCGACACAGGTTTTTTCCCCGATACTATTGATGACTTTGCATGAAATTACTATTCGAAGTGATGTATTTCGGTACAATTGATTCTTCTCGGTATATTCTGCGATAATACTTTCTTATTTATTATTCTGTGAACGATGCTGTGGCGTCGGCTGATCGACTCTTGTCTATTGCCGCGGTAACTGTTACACCGTAGTTATAACCGTGCCGCTGTTCTCTGTGTTTGAGGTACTTTGAATTATTTTGTGTGTAATTAGTGAAAGTGAATTCGAGTGGAAATAATTTAGCGAACTACAAAAGATATAGATCGGTATTTGGAGGAATCTTTAGACGACGACCTGAATATATTCAACGACAACCTTGTTGAGCGCAAACAACACATATACCAGTGCCCTTTTCTCTCCTTGATATAAAGTGTTGTCTGCCAAAAAACAATAGAGTCTGCACGGAAATGACTTGCAAGTTAGATCGTCTACAGCGTTAGCGTCGATAGAAACAAGAAAGTTAATGGTGTAGCGCACCAACTTAGGTGCTTCTCCCAGTCGGAGTTCGGAGTCGACCGCCATTGTTTTTTAACCAAGGGATATGTTACCCAATAACTGCTGCACTCAAGCGGCAAAACTGAAAACTATTTAGTCCTGACAATACACTCAATGTTTAGAAGCGAGTATATTTGTCCACAACGTTTTGAGCTAAGTCAAACTTAGCGGTTATATTCGTCTACAGCGCAGGTGTGGAACTGTGTAAAGTACAAACATTTTGTTCAATATTTTGTTGTTTTGTGATCAATACAATTATCCTTGTTTTTTATTATTATTTTATAACAAAACAAAAATCCAGATCTCAGATGTTGCACTATGATTTTTGTAACGTTTTTATTCGACTATGTTTAGCCTATATTATGCTACAATTTTATTTTAACATTTCATTAGCTTTTATTATACCCCTCACATTGTAGGATCAAAAACAATTTTGTTTTTCTTCACATGATTGATACATGGCAAAATTATTTATAAAATTTCTATTCAAGTGTTTGTATTTTACAGAACTATACAAATGTGGAAAATATCAGCTCTCTACATATAAACATTAATGAGATTAAAGGCGATGACGAAAAGTGATTCCACATGTGTTGTTCAAATGTTGGTATGGAATAATAAAATTGAAAGAGGTGATATTACCGCGCCTAATTAAAAGATAAATTATGATCTTTCTACACACACACACACACATATATATATATATACTAACCTGATGCAATAAATGGCCAGTTCTAAACTCTTCAAATATGGTCGGAGCAGCTGCAGATGCACGTACAGCTTCGAACAGCGTATGCCTGCTGCTTCCAAGGTACTGTGACTGTCTTTCGTAAGGTAAGGAATAGTTACGGAAAATGTACGGCATGATTCTGCTCTTGTTTACAACAGCCGAGATAGCCGACAACTGTAACAGAAGAAGAAACGTCAAATAGATAATTCCTTCCGAAAAGTTTGAGAAAAACTATGTGTACAATGATTACATTATTTTTCGATATTATCTACCGTAAACTAAAATATTTACCAACAGGATATACTAAAAAAACCCGAACAAATTTTGTTTGGCAAATTCATATCCCCCCTCGCCCAATCATGATATTTAATATTTACAATTAAGTACATTTGATTCAAATACAATAATAATTACTTTGGTCAGAGAGAGACCTAAAGAATCAATTATTGTACAGTACTGGGGCTATTTTCAGAAAAATATAATTAATTTTCTACATAACATACCATCTACAAAAATAAATTAAATACGGCCTTTAAGAAAGCATTTTGAACAAAAGCCATGTCATGTCATAATTGCTGAACCTTTTGTTCTAATCTGCCAATAAATAAAAGGGTTCAAAATAGAAAACAAAGTTTTTAGAAATTTATAAAATAAATAGTTTAAGATCCTCTTTAGAAAGTAACCTAACATTCAGTCTCCTCTTGTATAAACATTTTCAATCAACAAAAATTGTCAGTTTATAACTAAAACGTTTACATCTTTGTTTACCCTTAAATTCATTCCTCCTTTCAAATTCGGATAAAGCTGTTTTTTTTATTTCAAGCAATGTATGAAGACCATTTGCTCTAAAGTTACAGAAACGTACCTTACAATTCTAAAACCAAAAAGTTATTTCAGCATGCGAACTAATTCTATTGGTGTGAGTATTTAGTCACTGTTTTGGCAACATAAGTACACTTCAATGCCAAATAAAATGAAAGTGTCTTTATTTCAGTAAAGGAAAAACTGCCTTAATACAGCGCAAAATGTTTGAGGCTTATTTCTCGGCAATAGTAGATCAAGTAAATCTTACACAGAATTTGTACGTGAATTTCCCTGATTCTGTATTTATTGGTTTGCTTTAAAAGATTGTTTTGATAAAAGGCAGATAACCTTGTGACTAAAACAGCTTTAACGGCTTAGAGGTCACCTTAATTAATAATATAGGCTAACTAAAACACTAATACTGTTTATTTAATTTAGTGTACATTTCACAAATAATATCTATCAAATAAAATTGGTTTTAATTAAGTTTTACAAGATGGTTTTGTTTTAGTTGTCTTTTACATGTTTACAATATTTTGTTTGTGAACGTTCAAATATTTTTAAAATAGACATTATATTATTGTTATTACTTATTAGGTTGAATCAGTTCAAGTTTGTTTTTAAAAAGGGAGCCAAAATAATTTTAGGCCATCATAATGTTATATTATAGACTACATAAGTTTTTTAGTCAAGTATCAATAAATAATTTATAAAACATAATTATTAATTGGGACCCGTTGTTGATTTTATGGTAACTTAAACAATATAGGCTACCATATCAAAGACCACTAAAGAGTAACGTTGCGTGGCGTTCAATAGGATGGGCGCGCAGCATTGCCAAATCTACTAGCCTCGAACACTCCTGGTATTTACCGCTCGAGGCTTGAGCGAACAGTTTAAAGAATTATAAATGCGTTGAGTCAGCCGCTTTCAGTTAGAAGCGCGGGAAAAACGTGCCAACGTCGCACTAAGGTGATTGGAGCGTTCAACTTCTCGGTGTACACAAGCCCGTCCCTCAACGGTATCCTTTCGTGGTGTTTACTGTAATAACATGTAGGCCTACTAGTACATTTTTTTAAATGTGAAGCTATGTAGTATTGATCTATATAAATTGAACGTTATAGCATAAAATGTTCAACAGTTAAGACGGACAGGCCTAAATGAACCTAACCTGCATCTTTTTTTTGGAAATGGACCCGCTGTGGGACATAGATGTCCAATTTTATTACCAAACTTTAAACTGCTTTGAAGATTTTTCAAACAACATTTTGTTAATTTCAATATTTTAAAAATAGGAAAAATTATAGACGGAAAACTTTTGCCACAAAAAGTCTGTCTTTATCTCGCACCAGAACCTCCTCCCATACTTATGTATTGATAATGAATTCTTCATCAAAAATTGTCAGACACATTTACAGGCCTAAATTCTATGAGTATTTTCTAAATAATGTAAATTGGTGACTTGGGTTTCACATATGTTTTATTGAACTTATAGAAACCAAACAGGAAGTTGGAAAATATCCAATGGAATTGTGCCATCTTTGACGCAATCGTTCTAAAAATAATTATATTTGCAATAAAAACAGTTGTCTGAGTTCAAGTTTTTATTGGCAACAAAAATAATTGAAGTCATTTTTTTTATTTATAGAAAATTAACATTTTAAATTATTTTATTTCATGAAGACCTAATCAAGGATATGCCTATTTAATAGATCCTTTTTTGCTAAACTTATCATAACCACTAAAATATTTTGAAGTAACTGGTGTGGGCAATTGGTATAAATATTTTAGAAATATAGCCTAATCTAAGGAATTATTTAAAATTGGAACTTTTAAAATGATATTTTTTTTAAATGTTACATTTCTTATCTATTTTGTAAGCTATTGTGTTGACATGCATTTACAATTTTGGTGTCTGTTGTAATATCTTGCCCAAATGGATGAATAAATTCTTACGAAATTATGTGTATTTATTTACATTTTCAAAACAAATATTTACACAGTGTTTCCTGTATCAGTTTTAAGATATAAAACTTTATAGCTACAATGGTTGCTGTGTTACCTTGGGGCATTTCCCATCTCTTGCCGTATCCAACATCTTCCTGTCTCCAAGATATGCTCTCAACATTTCCTCCCACATGGTCGTATCGTAATAAGCGTGATTCCACATCAGCTTGCTCGCACCCCAAAACGCGCTCTGCGTAAAGATTTTCGTGCTCATCTGTTTATAGATTTGCTCGACTTCGGCCAAAGTTTTCAGTTGCGCACCTGTGCAAAACCAATTGAACACTGTTACAAACATTTATAGGCCACCACTGTAATTTTTATTTCAATTACTATTTCTTCTGAAGTTTTTAGCGCATTTACATGGTTATTAAATTGTTTGAATCTTTCATCGTGGCCGGCTTGATAAAGAGTTGAGAAAATGTAACATAAAACTTTCTAAAATCACCATTTTTTAATTTCACATACCAGTACGGTACGTAGTACAATCGAGTAAACGTTTTGTTTTTCGGATTGTTGTATTTTATGAATAAACTTCTAGTGTTTAATAATTTTAGGTTAGGCCTAGATTGATGAATAAACACATGTTTCTTGAATGTATGTACATTCGTTACCATAGCAACCAATTTAATAAAATAACAAACAGTTGATTCAGGTGTTCATCTTAATAACACAAAATAATTTCAGTACTCCATTTTTTAATTTCACATATTTAATAGGTTTTGTACTGGAAAAAACTAATAATTAGGTCAACTTTGAACATAAAATTCCTTACCTACGCCACTCATTATAATCGCTCCTGTACTGACTCCACAAATGTAATCAAATAATTCATACACTCGACGTCCTGTCAACTCTTCAAGTCTCTTGAGTATTTCAATAACTACCATTCCTCTATAAAAAGCAATAAAAAAAAATACCAACTTAGTACATTGTATGGACAAATGTGTTTATTTACTTAATCTTGTCTTGTCTACTCTACCTTTCTACAAACTCCATCTAACATTCAATTTAAACACTAATTATTTGGAAAATGTAGAAACCCAGGAAAAAACAAATCATTTAAAATGGTCAACTCCCAATCATTGTATATAGAATATAACCCTAATATTGCATTAGCTAAGAAATGCATGATTATTTTTGACATGTCCAAATAAACCAGCCTTCCAATTCACAATTTAAATAATTCAACCACGTAGCTGAACTGCTGATGTGAGTTGAGCAAATTTTAAAAATTAAGTTTATAGGCCTATGTTTTAGGGTTTCAACCAACAATTTGGGAAATAGGTCTATTCACGACGGTGCTGAATGGTTCGCACGCCATTCCGCTTATTGGGAGTGTCTGCAATACACAAAGCATTGTGTGCTTCGCACGCCAACCCCCGTATTGGGTGTATCTTCAATACACAAAGCATTGCGTGCTTCGCACGCCAACCCCCTGGTAGAATCCCCCACATGGCTTTGAACCGGGTACTTCTATGGTATTTTAAGTTTTGATCGATTTTGGGGAAACCAAGCGAGCTATAAGGTCGCGTAAAAAAACAAAATGTGCAGAATAACATCTTGCATTTATATTTGTATAAAAACTCCAAAAAAAATTCATTCTCTTAGGAAAAATCTCAAAAAAAGTTACTTCCTGTCAAAAAACATGCTTCCGATTGTTGGATTTTTTGGCTAACGAACTCGTCCGAGTTCAACCAACATGTGTACCAAATTTGAACCAAATCGGACTCAAAATGCGGCCGCTAGAGTGCCAACACATATATACATAATGACACCGCAAAACGTGTTCTGGGGGCCATGGTCGGAGTTCATTTGCTACTCCCGCTTGGGTCTTACCATAAGGGCCACTGCAATAGCTCATTTTTTCTATGGAAATTCGCTAACAAGTAATTTAAAATGGTTAACTTCCAATCATTGTATATAGCCTATAACCCTAATATTGCATTAGCTAAGAAATGCATGATTATTTTTGACATGTCCAAATAAAGCAGTTTTCCAACTGACAATTTAAAAAAAATACAATTATTTGAATGTTTGTTTATTAAACAATAAATGGCTAAACATTAAATACTTCTTTAGCATAAAATGTAGCATAAAAGCGCTGATTTATTTTTTATATAGGCCTACATTTATTAAATATAAACAAAAATATAGGCCTACTCAAAAGCTGACCTAACCTCTCACCATGTATTTTAAAGTAAATGATTTATAAAATTGCTTTGTATCAATCAAATCCATGTAATACCAGAACAAAAGTAATAATTTAAAATAACAAACACTTTAAATAATTTGAATTTAAAAGAAAGATATTTTTTCATTTGATCGCACCACCACAAAATATGAAAACATTTAATTGTGGCGTACATGGCAATATGAGCAGCCCAGGAAAAGTTAACTTCTAAAAATAATCATTTTTATCTATCCTTTAATGCAATTGTACAAATTTCAAACTAGTATTAAAAGGATTACGAATGCCACAAAATTACAAAATATTTACCGTATTCCACCGCCGTCAATTGCCAAGACTCGAATACCCCTTCCACTCAAAGGATCAGAATGGCCTAGCATTGCAAACGCTTCCTGTATAACGCATTTAGTAGCTGCATCTTTAGTATTGTGGCGTATCCTCAATAATAATCTAATAGCACCATTCTGTAAGGACAGTAAGTAAATCAGAATTCAGTTGGATCTAAATATGTCATATTGTTTCGAACGAAACTAAAAATTATCATAAAAACGTTTATTATACAGTAGAGCCCTGCTACTCCGAACTAATGGGACCGAACACGGTTCGGTTTAGCGGAAATTCGGATTTCATTAATAATATCAATGTATTGACTTGGAAAGGGTCTGCTGTAGTGGCGGCCATTTTGGATTTTTATCAAGTAAGAGCAATGTTAAATTTAAAACCATTTATTTAGTTTATTTTTATCATAAAATTGTTTGCAAAGTCTCTTTTTAAGCACAGTCACAATTTACGCATCCGTTTTGCATTTCACATTTTTTTAAATACCGTTCATTAGTCGTGTAATTGACATTTTTTTTTAACTTTTTCATTAAGCAGTAAAAAATTAATAATTAAAAGTGAATCGCAAACCGTATCCTCAATTTCATAAAGAATATTCAGTTTTTTTTACAGCACTCAATTATTACAAAAGATAGATTTACAAAATGGTTTTAAATGAGGCAATGTCAAAGCGCTCAGCTGCAAGAAATTGTACTGTTTAGATACAGCTACAGGGTTAAGCACTGGAATCCACGGTTGCGTTCTCTTTTACTGCAGCAGACCCTTAATGCGTAAACTAAGTACGGGGACATCTGCTAGTGTCAGTTCTATATACAGCGTTGATTGGATTGGAGGAAAGCGAGGAGGAGGTAAACGCTCAAACTGAACTCATATCATATCACACGTAGATGCTCTTGACCTCGCCTTAGTGTAGGTTTACACCATCCGGTTTTTCCTTGCGTTACGATCCCGTTTTCTTCTAAAAACGGAAGGGAAAGGATATAGGTTGTTCGAACTGTCCGTTTTGTCATCCCGCAGGCTGTCCGTTAGTACCGCATCGTCTTGAAAAAAGATTGAGAAAAAATAAAATTCCTTCGAGATAACGAAAACGGAGAAGAAAAACGGATGAACGCAACTGGCAGGTGGCAACAACATTACTAGTGCCTAGCTATTGTTACTAATCCCTTCTTTCTGACGGTCCCGGTATCCGTTTTACCGGACGCTTGTTGTCGTAGCTTCCTTCCCGCAAAACGGATGGAAAACAAAACCAGCTTTCATTCCAATTTGGTTTCAGGCGTTTTCATCAAGCATAGGCTCTATGAATGTCTCTATTTAACTTATTTGTATAACAATAAATGTACGTTTTTCCACTAACGTCTTTTTAATTTCCCCTGTTTTATGTTAAAAAAATCGGTATTTTTTCTCAACTCTGTTCGAAATAGGCGAATTTTCGAAATAGTGGGGACTCTACTGTACCTAATTAAAAATACGGAAGGTTGATTTCTAATATGAACTTACTTTAACAGCTAAACGTTTCGCTTCTGGAAACAGATACAAATGGTCTGTCAAATCTTCTAGTCGCTTCAATTGTGACGGTGTAGTTTCAGCACTAGAAATTAAGGATAAGACGTGATGTGTTCGTGATGCGATGCTAGCCTGCAACAAATTTAAACAAAATTAGTTATAATTTATGTTCAAACGTCAAATAAATAAATATAAATCCTTCGAAGAAAATACATACCTTTGACACTGCAGCTTCTTTCCTCACTTTCCATTTAGGAACATTCGATAAATTATTCTGAGAAGAAGATTCGTTGTTAGTTTTGGGCGTCAGCCTTGACCGCAAGCCTTCAATCATTCCGTAAGCTGCGTCTTGTATATATTCTGCTTGTGTTTGTTGTTTTACCGTAGTTTGTGTTTGTTCTTCAGATACTTGAATTGTTTTAACCTTCGCATCTTCAGCAATTTGTTTATTCTCATCTTTACTCGAGTTGTGTTTCCTACTAGCTGAAGGCAAAGTTTGAACTATTCCGGTGAGATGTGGAAACTTTTGAAACAGGTTTATCCATTCCCTGGTTAATCCAGACATAACAGAAGAATCGCCTTGGGATTTTCCTATTACGTCGCGTATATAATTAATAAATTTCCACTGGTTCAATGACATGCTTTTTACTTGTAATCCGTGTCGCATCTTAGACGAATGAACTGAATGACCTGAGCTGGAGCTATTTGTGCTGAAATGCCTGCAGGAATAATTTTAAATCATTAAAATCGTACCAAAATGTTGTAAGGATTATATCACAAGGCTAATTTTAAGGGGGCAATAAAATAACACAGATAAAAGTTTGTTTGGTTCAAACCTGCACTCTAAATCTCATTTTAAATCTACGCTTTAATAGCAATAATCCCACGGCATGAGAAAAAAATAAAAAGTTGTTAGTGTGAAATAAGAGTGATCATAAACTAAAAAACCTAACAACAAAACCAAAGTTGAATGTAGATGAATTACCACCGTGAACTTGCTAGACATCTTGCTATATGCTGCTAGATAATAGTGTTGTTAGATTAGCACCATATTTTAGAAAATGCTACTAATTAAACTTTTAAATTTTTACAAAGTGAAAACCTACTGTGGCTAGAAACTAAGTTATTTTTGGGTCAGGTTTTTATTATTTTGCAACCTAAAAAATAATAATACGCCTATATAAAAAGTCAAGGTAAAAATTTACTTTAACTTGTCAATCGATTTCAAAAGGAATTCGATATAATATAAAAGAACACATCTAACTGATTGTAAAAACAACAAAAATTTTCCTGGGAAATAATAATAGAAGTTATGAAAGAAATAAAAGTTGAAATTACGTGTATATAGGTTAAGGTTCGACTTTTCCGCAATATTTCACGTAATTATAACAAAATAAATCACTTCACATACACCAAACACGTAATAATTAAATAAACTAAACTATATTAACCCCAAAAGTATCCACAAAGCAAGAAAATTTGAAAATAATGTAACAAAACGTACATTATGAAAACAATAATATCGAACAATAGAAACTACAGCATCTGCGTATTTAAAATGGAATTTCATCAACGTTGCCAAATGGAACAATAGGTTATTGTACCGAATAAGGTGTTTATAAATCTCTATTTGAAAACTGTGTACTACTAAACAGCTGACCGCTGGTCAGAATCTCATTGGTTCTGTAATTAATTAGCCGAGCGTATAACGGACTGAAACAATATTAAATTCCCCCTACTACTATTCCATTCCCTACATGAATTTGCGAATTGCGAATAAACCAAACCATTTTCAGTTATTAGAATATTTCGTCGTTATTATCACATTATATAATTAGAATAAAAAAAAACCTGAAGGTACTAACCTATATACTATAGTCACAGTATGTTGCCGATAACAGTATATGATTATAATATTTCTTCATTATTATCACATTATATATAATTAGAATTAAAAAAAACCTGAAGGCACTAACCTATACTATTTAGTCACAGTATGTTGCCGATAACAGTATGATTATATTTCGTCTTAATTATCACATTATATAATTAGAATTAAAAAAAAACCTAAAGGTACTAGGCTAACCTATACTATTTAGTCACAGTACGTTTACTTAGTTGAGTTGCCTATACTGTTCGTTTCTACACAAAAAAGAACAAGAACAATCCGGCAACGGTGAGAAAAACATGTCGGCACTTTACAATGTAAATTTCCATAACGAACTTTGATTTGAACGTTTTTAATGTTGTACATGTTGAAGATGGTTAAATGTAGGTTTCCCGGCATCAGTGAAGTGTATAATAACTACTGTATATTTATTAAGAAAAAAGTTCAGGTTTGTGTGTATTTATACCGTAGTAGTTTTGATTGACAAGTTAAAGTAAACAAATACCAAAGTCAAACCTAAACTAACTTGAAGTCTCTTTTCCACAACGTATTAGAATTTCCTTTTTTTAAATCCACGTAATATTTAAGCAGTTAACTGTGCATGTGTGTAACTAACATGATAACATATTATTCTTCATTAAATTTTGCAACATTGTAATGTCATCGTCCTTGTTTTGTTAGATTTCATTACCGGTATATTACTGATTTGAGTGCTGAATGTTTATTATTTCAGGTTTAGGTTCTAGTTTAGAACAGCTTGACCACAGGTTTTAATAGAATTACACTATATATAACTTTTTCTTATATATATAATGAAATTAGACACTTCACTGATCGCGGGAAATCAATTATAAATATTCTAAAACAAATATAACATAACAAATTAACAAACCAAAAATCGCTTATGGGATTTAACACAGACAATGAACAGACATTTTAATACGCGATAGGAACAGGGTTGCCAGATGGGTTGCAATTAGATTTAAGTGGGTTTATCAGTGCCTCCTATATTGCCTAAAATTAGAACCTACAATATTACAACTATACTGTTATCGGTAACATATTGGGACTAAACAGTATAGGTCAGTACCTCTAGTTTTTTTTTTTTTATTCTAATATAATGTGATAATAACGACGAAATATTATAATAATACTGTTATCGGTAACATATTGTGACTAAACAGTATAGGTCAGTACCTCTAGTTTTTTTTATTCTAATTATATAATGAGATAATAACGACGAAATATTATAATTATACTGTTATCGGTAACATACTGTGACTAAACAGTATAGGTCAGTACCTCTAGTTTTTTTTTTATTCTAATTACATAATGTGATAATAACGACGAAATATTATAATTATACTGTTGCGTCATCTTTTCCTATTACATATGTTCAATGTGGCAACGTTGGCAATCAGAAATGATACGTTTGTTCTTTTATACTGGTATTCAATGTAATTTCTTAACAACGACAATATTGTTATTGTTTTTAAACTAAAAGTTTTGGAAAGTTATATAAATATCTACATATATTTTCGTGATTTCTTTCATCAATTTTGTTTAGTGAAGTTATTATTGATATTTCTTGGTGTATTAAGTGATTTGTTTCTTTTATTTAGTGTTAAAATATAAAAAAAATACTGAAGTTAACCTCTATATTTTCTACTTTAATTTCTCTCATAATTTCTATAATTTTTATTTCCCGCGGATATTTTTCATGTTTTTATAATCAGTTTAACGTGTTCTTTCATAATATGAAGAAATTTTAAAAAAACCTCTGGTCAAGCTGTTCTAAATTTTTACCCAGGTTTATTATGATAAATCTACATTTTCCCATTCATTTTCTATCAATTTATATTTTATAATTTGTTTACGATTGTTAATATTTATCTTTTTGTGACTGTGGAGTGTTTTTAGTTTCTTTTTGCTTACTGTGCAAACATAACCAAAAAAAATGCCTATATCGTATATTTTTTACGTTTTCTTTCTCTCACAATTTCTATAATATTTGTCTGCTTCTATTATGGTTTACTTTTTTTGGCACGATTTAATGTCTACTTTCAAAATACAAAAAAAATCCACTTGCCTATATACTCACTCTTCTACATTAGTACCAATAAAAATATCATCAAGGAGAAACGAGTTGTAAACTTAGGCTACACCAATAAACAATAACATCACTTTTCGGTGCAAATGTACTATGTTCCTACGACAACGGAAATACAAGAATAAAAAAAATTGCCTGAAGTTCTAACTTACAGTCTTTAGTCACAGTATGTTTACCTGTTGGCCTAGGCCTATTCAAAATTTAACAATAGAATGGAAAATAAGGTTGTTGCCTGCAAAAATATCAGACGAGGGTAAAATTTACGCCATATGTTTACCTGTGTTCAACAATTAATAATAGAATGTAAAACAAGGTCGTCGTCTGCAAAAATATCAGCGGAGGGTCGTATAGTAAATTTACGCCCACTATTCAATAGGGGGGGAATATAGGTAGACTGAAATTTGTGAGGTTAGGTTCAAATGAAATGTAGCCTATTCATAATTTATTGGTTCAGAAGTATACTTTGTATAAGAAAATATGAAATCGTTCTTAGTAAAAAAAATAGTGTAGCCTACTAGATATTTTTACAAAAATATATAGCCTTGAGAATCCAGTAAGGCTACAAGCATTAAAAAAATGGTATATACTTTACTTACAAATTTAATCTAAAGTAATAATTAATAACAAGTTCATTAGCAGAAAAGTAATAACGTTATTTACCATATTTTAAGTAATCCATGCACAAATTTCAGCTTATCTATCTAGCTAATCAGCCAACATAAGTATCAACAGAACTAAACACTAACGTCAGATAGTCAACTCACAAAGACAGCGGAATAAACGATTATGAATCATGACAATGACAGCAGGACAGCTGTTATTCAATACAATATTTTTATTCCTTTAAGTGATAGAAGTCTCTCATTGGCCAAGACAAAATCGAATGTTCTACGTGACGTCAAGAGCGTATCGCGTGATCGTGTTCTATTTTAGCGGGATTTATAACTTCGGGCGTTTTTTACCTCCATTTGAATACTGTGCACTTAAATGGATTTATAAATAATTTAAATTTTTCAAATAACAATAGAACCGTAAAGAATGAATAATAATATCATTGAGGGTTTTTATAGAGAGTTATAACACTTTACTTAAACAAAAAATGTAAAGCAGGCCTTTTATATGTTTTAATAACAATATTATAAGCCAGACTTAAGTTAAATATTTACGGCGATAATTACAATATCATAAGCGAGACTTTAATATTATTGTATAAATATTTGTAAACTTACCTACACACACAAGCACAACGGCGATACTTATAAATGCCCTTGCTTAAAGACATTGTAAAATATTCCGAAAATTGTATTGTAAAAAATAGTTCGTATAAATCACAGTAGTAAAATATCACAGACACTAGTAAATTATCACAGATCGAAAAAGTATAAATAATGATTTTTAACTATAGTTAGTTGTCGACTCCTTCCACTAAACTGCCGAACCGACCGACACCAAACTGTTTTTATCGCAAGCTACTGCGCAGACGAGCCCCCAGTTGATGACGTGGTCAACAACACAACATTGCGATTTTACAGTGGGATAACCTTGAGATCAAGACAGTGTAACGCATATGCCAACAATCTATCCGTAAACAAGCCTTGAATTTGTTTATGTTTGCAAATAGGAACACTTATAGAAGTATTGATATTTATGTAATAGTAATATAGAAATCAACAAGGGAGAACAACATTTAAATTAAAAATCAATCTTATTATCACTTAAGATTTTGAAGATATTTTACTTTGTTAGGTATATTAAAAGCACGCAATGCTTTGTGTATTGAAGATACTCCCAATATGCGGAATGGTGTGCGAAGCACGCAATGCATTGTGTATTGAAGATACTCCCAAAATGCGGCATGGCGTGCGAAGCACGTAATGCTTTGTGTATGAAGATTCGCCCAGTATGCGGAATGGCGTGCGAAGCACGTAATGCTTTGTATATTGAAGATTCTCAAAATATGCGGAATGGCGTGCGAAGCACGCAATAAATTGTGTATTGAAGATACCTCCAATATGCGGAATGGCGTGCGAAGCACGTAATGCTTTGTGTATTAAAGATACTCCCAAAATGCGGCATGGCGTGCGAAGCACGAAATGCATTGTGTATCGAAGACAACCCCAATATGCGGAATGGCGTGCAAAGCACCTAATGCTTTGTGTATTGAAGATGCTCCCAATATGCGGAATCATTTGCAGCTATTCAGCACCGTCGTGAGACGTGAATAGACCTATTTCCCAAATTGTTGGTTGAAACCCTAAAACATAGGCTTATAAACTTAATCTTGGAAATTTGCTCAACTCACGTCAGCGGTTCAGCTGCGTGGTCGAATTATTTGGTACAGAAATATTTTGATTTGCCCAACATTTATGGATTGGAAATTATAACTTGATTGTGATTTGTGAATGTTGGTAAATGACAACAAAAACTTGCGAAAAGCAAACCTTAAGTTGAGTTTTTGGCGTGCAATTTAATACCAATTTAAAAATCCTAACTTTTTCAAAATCTAAAATTTCCCCACTTCTTGGATTTTAAAATTATTGGGGATGATGCCCCCCCCTTAGCGACGTCCCTGCGCGACCTTTGAACTGAATAACTCGGTTATATCAATGGAGGTTTTAGAAACTTCTAAAATAAAATGTGTAGGCCTATAATAAAATACACAACATGAATGATTGCGTGTCATTGTCCAAAAATATCATAATTAAATTTCTTATCGTAATAGGCTAAGGTTTACCACCAGATTATTTACTATTTTATCTACCATAAATCACGGTTTATTTTCGTCAAGTACGACTGCAATCCCAAAGGTAAATACACGCAGCATTTCTGAGAAGTCGAGTATTACGCGAACTGAAAAACAAAAACATGTTATTCAGTTTTGTTGATTTTTCCCTACACATATGATGTCACCAGCTGGCACTGAGAATAAACCTCCGCCTAGTCTCACCAACGCAACTTCCCACTCAAGGAGTACGCTTTCGAACTGGCGTGATCGCCACACGAGCGGATCTAGCCAATGAAATCTCTAGAATTGTTCGCCTGACACCTGCGTAGTTGTGACGTCGTTGTTCATTAAAAGAAACGTTGACTTTAATCCTACCTACATTTTATGGGTTAATTAGTTTGAGGTTAATTTCAATAAACGGTACCAGGAACTGGCACATACTTTCTCACAAACTTATTTAAATTATTAAACAGATTCACTGCGACTTCATAATAATTGTAGGAGAGGTGATATTATTATTTTAAAGTAGAAGGATTAACTAATAAATATTATTATTGTTAGCTAGAGAGAAAACTATTCGATCGATTTCCAACAAATTTGCACCAAACACGTCAATTAGGCCTGTATAGACGAACGAAAAAAGGTTTTGAAAAACAACCCCCTTTTTGGCAAACCCCCCCCCCCAAAAAATCAGTTATTATTATTACTGTATTAGCTAAACGAGAATTTTTAGAAAGATGCGGTTTTTTGCATATGGTAGGGTACATTAAAGGCTACAAATAAGAAATTTTTTATCAAAATCGTTAGAGCCGTTTTTTTTATAAAAAAAAAATAATAACTGATTTTTTGGGGTTTTTTTGCCAAAAAGGGGGTTGTTTTTCAAAATCATTTTTCATGCATCTATACAGGCCTACTTGACATGTCTGGTGCAAATTTGTTTGAAATCGATCAAATAGTTTTCGCTCTAGCTTTGTATACATACAGACATTTTGTAAAAACCACTTTTGTGGACTCAGGGGGTCACAAAACGGATATTTCCACAAAAATCTCAACATCGATTTTTTTGTGATCACTATTTACCTTTCTCTATATAGTATAGTATAGTGAGAAAGTAAAATAGACACAATCATGAATATAATAAATTTAAAATTGGATTTTTAAATTTTAGATTGTTTTCTTGTGTTTTCATGTTTTTCCTTTTATTGTTTTACATAATACACTATATTTATGTGTCATACCGCCAATAAATAATCAAGAAAGTCCTGCCTATCCAGTGTGTCACACATTTGACATTTCTCAAGGTAGACTTTCATCTGTTGTGCTTTGTTTTTGTACCCGGTTGTTTACATTATAATTTTATTGTAATGTAATCTGTAATATAATCTTCTTTTTTCAATAACATCTTATGAATTGCCTAACATGGCCCATGTAGGTTTGCTGTTAGTTATATTTGTTTTTTTAAACATAATCATTTCTCTAAGACTGTCTATTTTTCAACACTATCCTGGTTTGGTTTTATTATATTATTAAATCTGTTTTACAATAGTATCCACTCTATAATCTAACCTTATTAATTTTTGTTTATGTGACCTGTATAATTCTTTTTAGACAATAAACCAATATTTCTCTTTTATTTTTGTATGTTTTGAGTTTGAATTATTTGGGCCTGGTAAAGGAAGCATTTTCCTAAAAATAATGGTAACTGTTTACGTTTGATATGAGCTGAAACAGCGTAAAAAGTTAGTTGAGAGCTGGTAATTTTCAAAAAATTTCTTACTCTGGGGGTATTCCACACCTCGTGTAAGAGGGCCCCACTATATCTTATCGCCCAGGGCCCTGCAAAGTCTGGAACCGCCACTGGTAAATTGTATTTAATAATTACCGTTTTGAATTATATATATATTTACTAACTTCTCCAACCTGGTCATAAAAGATTCTACATGAAAAGAATACAAACCTTATAGTGATTTAAACAAGATAGTATTTAAAGTATCAAGCAAAGGGCCTATGGAAAAAACCAGACCTCAACAATCTATCCCAAGAATTACCTTCTTCCTGACCAACCAACAAAGAGTCGAGCAGAATATAGTTGCAAAGAAAAAATTCTATTCAACTAATTATCTACAACTTTCTCTCAGAAAATTTTCATTTGGCATAGAAATGTTTCTGCTTTGAATATTTCTTTTTATTGTATACAAAAATTCCTGTCAT
Source organism: Philaenus spumarius (assembly GCA_018207615.1). Classification (NCBI taxonomy): domain Eukaryota; kingdom Metazoa; phylum Arthropoda; class Insecta; order Hemiptera; family Aphrophoridae; genus Philaenus; species Philaenus spumarius. The sequence continues at coordinate 54,757 of JAGFPH010001317.1, read as the reverse complement.
TCACGCAAAAACTTTGGGGCTATGTATGCATCAGGATCTAGGTCACTGCTACCCCCTCCACCCTATTCTGATCCAAGTGCCTCTGTCCTAATCCATGCAAACATCAGAGTATACAATATACTGTCGGCATTTGATTCACCTTGAGTTTAAAGGTTTTTAAGAAAGGGTGCGTTGTTAGTCATCACAATACGCAGAGCACAGAGGAAGCAGAAAGGTTAACGGCATTCGTCCAGTTTGCTACAGCTGGTACTTCCGATATAGTTGCATAGGTTCGAACCTAGTTCGTGCTGTCGACTTACTTGTGCGACACACTGCTCCCACGCTTTCAATAGTCAACTGGCATGAATTAACGGCATTACAAAACAAATTCAGAAAACATGCGATTTCCGACCCTTTTGTCAGTGATCTTGGTTTCTACAAACAAGTATTATTACATTAAAATATAATAATTCCCACGCAGCTGAACCGCTAACGTGAGTTGAGCAAATTTCCAAAATTAAGTTAATAGGCCTATGTTTTATCGTTTCCACCAACAATTAGGGAACTAGGTCTATTCACGACAGTGATGAATAGCTGCAAAATGGTTCGCACCCCATTCCCCATATAGGGAGCATCTTCAATTCACAAAGCATAGAGTGCTCCGCAAGCCAACCCCCGTATTGGGAGTAACTTCAACACATAAAGCATTGC
>JAGFPH010001317.1:0-54057 GCA_018207615.1 Philaenus spumarius | reverse complement strand
CTTCGCACGATAAAACCCGTATTGAGAGTATCTTCAATACACAATGCATTGTGTGCTTCGTACGCCTACCCCACAGTAGAATCCACCACATGGCTTTGAACCGGGTACTTCTATGGTATTTTACATTTTGATCGATTTTGGGGGAACCGAGCGAACTATAAGGTCGCATAAAAAAACAAAATGCAGAATAACATCCTACACTTACATTTGTAGAAAAAACTCAAAAACAAATTCATTCTCGTAGGAAAAATCTCAAAAAATAGTTACTTCCAGTCAAAAAACATGCTTCAGATTGTTGGATTTTTTTGGCTTACGAACTCGTCCAAGCTACGTAGACGACCAACATGTGCACCAAATCGGACTTAAAATGCGGCCGCTAGAGTGCGAACACATATATATATGATTTTTAATGACACCCCAAAATGTGTTCTGGGGACCATGATCGATGCTCATTTGCTTGCTACTCCCGACCTTGGGCCTTACCATGAGGGCCACTGCATAGCTCATTTTTCCTATGGAAATTCACTAATAAAGGGACTTTATGAACAGTCTGTACATCTTACCGATGTAAAGCATTTCAGATGAATGCAGGGAATTCAATTCAAAATTTGTCCGAGTAAGTAGAGATTTTGGGGACTTGTACGACCTTTCATAACGACTGAGGAGCTGAAAGTAAAACAAGTGCTTAAAGTACTGTAATAGTTGCTTCTTTATTCACAAACAATCTACAAAACACAAGACAGTACAAACCTCACTTTAATCTTAACTTTTTGTACTCATTTTAATTAAAATTTGAGATTTAGACACCTCAAACATGGATATAAAGGAACAATTCACTTATATTCAAAAAGAGAAAAATTAATCAAGCTCTTTCCATCGTTTAAGACAACTTACAATTTAAATAAAAAAGTCATTTCATTTGGCTCAAACGTAACAGAACAAATGTGTTTTACATGAAAATCCTCAATACATACATTTTGCTGTATACATTGGCAGTGAATTGGCAGCGATTTATTTACAAAGAATTCAAAACAAAAAGGCAGTGATTTTTGTCTCGTAAAAGAATTACTGGAACTAAAACAACATTTTATCAAAACGGTCAAACGATATATTACAAAAACAATATACACACTTAAAAAAAGGTTCACATGATTTTATTTATTAAACTATTTAAGAATTCTACATTCAGCAAATTTTTTAAGTAAAAATTGTACAAAATTATAAATAGAACTATTGAAAAACAACATTTTACACAAAGATTTTATATACTGGGTATTTATACAAAATTAATTCAACACATAAAATTACTGTATAACATGTCAATTACAACATAACAAAAAATACAGAAAAATTATAAAATTAACAAAATATAACACATTTTCCCAAAACACAGATTTCTCTATCAATTTCAATGATTTTCAAGATGCATTTTTAGTTTCCGACTTTCGAAATACGTCTCGTCCATTTCAAGTTTTATAAATTTTATAGGCCTACTAATTCGTCAAATTATTTCTAATACGCTTTCACAAACGTATGGAAATTTTTAACAAAAAGAAGATAAAAAGAAATAATTTGTTGTGAAATCATAGATTACGTATTGCAAAAAAAGTCATAACTTAAATTCATTTTTGTTCATAAATATTAGGCCCGCTTTAAGAACACCTTTGAAAAGAAAATACTAAATCCATTATTGCTTAACGGTAAATTTGTTTCATAACAAATAATTTCTTACTTATCTTCTCACTTCTTAAGGAAAATTACAAACTAAGAGAACGTGATTTTAAGTACTAAACAAAATTGCATTTACAGAGCTTATGTTATTAAAAGATTTAATACAAGAATTATAAATAATTATTTTACCTAAAAGATAAAGCAACGTTGAATCAACATTTGGATCAAAATATCTTTATAAATGATTGTAACAAAGGTTCAATTTTATTTTGCCTTCATCAAAATTTTCACACAATGATCGATAAACAATACTGATTTGAATTATTTAAAAATTGCACACAAAACTAAATTTCTTACATCAGAGTACACGTTAACATTTGTAAAATTCCATGCAGTCTCGTTCAATCAAAATTATAACAGGTAATCTATGTTTAACATAATTTTTGTTCCAAAGAATTTAATACGCATGAACATTTTTCTATGTTTTTCGCTTGAATTTAATCACATGCAAGGAAATTTATACAAGATGTACAGGATACAGCTTGTGCTTTTTACTTATAATTTCTAAAATGAATTTTATAAATATAACTAACCTATAATAGAATTAGTCAAGGATGAAACCAATTTATAATATAAATAAAACAAACGGATATCTAGTTTGAAGTGATATTCTTAGTTACATTCTTCTTTATAATTTTGAAACTTATGTTTGCAAAATCACTTTAATTAAAGACAAACATTTATAATTAATTCAAACAATATAAAGTATATAAACAGTCAGATGTATAAAATAAAGACTTATATGAAAAACAAATTTAAAAAAATATAAGCAAGAGAGTAAAATATCACAAACAGGATAAAATTTTTACGCAAATTAATGCAATTAAATTTATTTAAAAAAAAACAACATTCATTTAAAGACTGAATATGGTACAATAGCAAGGGCTGTATATAAGTATATACATATAATTTAGACGGAGTGAATAACTCGTTTTATTTAGGTTCTCGTAACACATCGTGTAAGCAACAAGCCCATAAAAATTGTATAATATATTAAATTTCATTAACAATTAACATAAATCGGATAATATATTAATTATATAAAATAAGAAAATTAAAATAGCGATAGGTAGAAACAGTTAGAATGTATCTAAACGTATGATGCGTTTCCGTATAAATTCAATAATCTAGTGAACACTTTATGATATAGGCAGTGTAAAAGCATACTCGGATACGAGATCAAACATTCCATCGATCTATGAACAAAGAAAAGGGTAAAACAAACAATGATCAAAAATTAAAACGGGTTAAGAATGCCAAAAATATGACAATTTTTGTGTCAACAATGAATATATCAACATAACAACACTTACGCTATATTCTGTACAAAACAGAATTCACCCCCCCCCCCTCCCCCCCTCCGTACACATATCATTTACAAAAAGTCTTTCTAAATCAACCCTAGTAATTATACAAGTAGCCTATTTGAAATTTACAAGGTAAATAAAAAAAAAAACTGACAATAATGCAACTGATGAAAACAATACAGGTACGCTCGCAAACTTTTCAGATTGACTTGTTCAAGTTCAACTCGTTTTCCACTAAAAAGTGTTTTTTGTCAAACTTTTGAATAAAAAATTAACACAAAGAGAAACAAACGAAATACAACATACATTTTTGTTAAAACAGGTAATGAAAAAGTAAAAAAATACATTTTGATTACACAATCCATCTGTTTACAGTTAGTTAGCACCAGGGCTCTCCTTCGGCAGTGTGGTGCCAATCCCAACCTTTGCCTTTCGGTCGAAACTTTCCTTTGTGGTGGAAGAACTTCTTCTTAAAATAATGATCCCCCCTTTGATAACGTAAAGGAACGGATGGAGCCAACGACGGAGGACTTCCGGGAGGGACCGGCGAATAAGGACCGTCCAGAGGGAGTAGAGGCGGAGGAGGCGAAGACGGAGACGGCGTACGCGGAGGTCCCGGTTCTAGAACTGGAGGCGAATCCCTACCGGGCGATGGTCGGTAGAGTCTTGGCATTTTGACGACAGAGTTGGGAGGCGCAGGCGGCGGATCTCCGTGTCCTATCCCGCTGTCCGGACTCGTATTGCAGCTTACGCCACCGCCTTCCGTACTGCGACGGCGTTTATCCAGTTCGGTCGAAGCGAACGCGACGAGACGGTCAAAGCCGGAGCTGATTTTGTCCTGCCATTTATCCAAACCTGAAACAAAAGGGGAACGATTATCACAAAGTTGTCTTTAAATGTAGCAGCAGTAATTAGTTCCATAATTCACAATCAAAGTTATGACAAATATTTAAATTTAATACTCAGATGCAGACGGACTACCAATAATACTAATGATGAACTTCAAAAATATTGGGTAGGAGGCATATCTTCTTTTATTTTGTGCATTACTTCTTCAAACTGATTAAATATTTTTCACTTATTATAAAGTTGTGGAAATATACTAGAATTATAGTTTGTAATTGATTTGTAAAAAAATCTGAAAATATCAACATTTTGTTAATTTAGCACTTATACTAAAATTTTTGTTGTATAGTTTTTACTTTCTCCCCCTATGTTAGTATATGGAGAAAGTATTATATTCGTCAAAATTTTTTGGGACCCCCTGAACCTAAAAAAGTGGTTTTCGGAGTGATGTCTGTGTGGATGTTATCAGACCTAGAGCCTAAACCAGTTGTCCAATTTTGATGAAATTTGGTATGGAGGTACTAATTCACGGTATCTCCAGGCGTTTTTTCATTTTTGTGAATTTTTTATTTCTAAGGGTAATTTTCCCATAAAAACCCTTAAAATAACGGAAAAATCAACTTTTCTCAAAAACGGCTCTAACGATTTTGATTAAAATTTTATAGTTTATTAGGGACCTAAAGTACTATGAACTATAAAATTTTAATCAAAATCGATCAAGCCGTTTTTTAGAAAAGTTGGTTTTTCCGTTATTTTATGGATTTTTATGGGAAAATTACTCTTAAAAATAAAAAATTAAGTTCCTATAATGAGGGAAAAAGTATGTGTCAGTTTCCTGATACCGTTTATTTATATTTATTATTTTTAAATTAGGATTTTTTATATAATTTAATGTAAAATGGCATCTACACTTCTTTGATGCAGCCATGTGTTACAAAGCACACTAAAACAAATTAATTTAGAGAATGTATTTGAAAATTGTCATCCGACAAGTACTACGTGGTATTTATGTATTTTTTTTTAAATACCAATTTATTTAACTTTAATGGAGTTAATATTAAAATAGCCTATGTTAAAGATTTTAAGCAAAATTATTGTCAAATAAGGAAAACAATTGTATTCATGACTTCTTTATAATGATGGACTAAGACAAAAACTGCCAGGGTAAGTATGTTCTATTTTGCTGCTCTCTACTGGAAAATATATGAACTACTTGTGGTTGAATCTGCCTGCTTTTAGTTTACACAATGACGTTGTCTTATGTTGGACTTACTGAAAGCGATGTTACAGTGTTGAACGAGTTAACAGTATTTTGGAAAGTGAAGATGAATATATTGATTTAATAAGTGGCATTGGTGGTAGTGATGAACTAGTTAATTATAATTCAGAAACCTGTAGAAGTAGGCATATTCTAGTTGTCACGTGTGCCGATAACTCCGCCCATTGGCATGGGGCGTGTACCTTTAAAAATATATTTAGCCGCCCATAAGTTTCATTTTCTTTTTCCGATCAACTAGTCTTTCTGAACAGAAAATACTGCGTCGTCCTGTTGCAAGCACACGGATGTTGCAACCGTTGTTCCAATACTGCAGTGAAAGAATTAAGCTGTGGTAACCGATATTTAGCATGGTATAGGGAAAACAAGGTATGCCAGTTTCGACTAAATATATAGTAGAACCCCTCTAATCTGTCACCTTTGAGACTCTAATATGGTCGGAACGCAAAAGAGGTCGGATTATCAGAAAATACAAAAACATTCGGATTTACATTTACGGATGACGTTGTTTCGCCCGTCTTCGATCTGAGTCGGCACTCGTGTAGAATAGCATCTTTGATGTCGAGGGATTTCACAGCTTCAAACGATTTACAACCTTCTTCGGACTAACCAATGAACAGTAAACATAAATAAAAACTGCACAGTGCAGTACAAAAAACACGCACGACAGACAAGATACGAGAAATCGTACAAAATAATTCGACCACGCAGCTAAACCGCTGACGTGAGTTGAGCAAATTTCCAAAATTAAGTTTATAGGCCTATGTTTTAGGGTTTCAACCAACAATTTGGGAAATAGGTCTATTCACGACGGTGCTGAATAGCTGCCAAATGGTTCGCACGCCATTCCGCATATTGGGAATATCTTCAATACACAAAGCATTATTGCGTGCTTCGCACGCCATTCCGAATATTGGGAGTATCTGCAACTCACAAAGCATTGCGTGCTTCGCACGCCAACCCCACGGTAGAATCCACCACATGGCTTTGAACCATGGTATTTTACGTTTTGATCGATTTTGGGGGAACCAAGCGAGCTATAAGGTCGCGTAAAAAAACAAAATGTGCAGAATAACATCCTACATTTATATTTGTTGAAAAAACTCAAAAACAAATTCATTCTCGTAGGAAAAATCTAAAAAATTGTTTCTTCCGGTAAAAAAACATTCTTCCGATTGTTGGATTTTTTGGGCTAAAGACTCGTCCGAGCGACGTAGACAACCAACATGTGTACCAAATTTGAACCAAATCGGACTTAAAATGTGGCCACTAGAGTGCGAACACATATATACATAAATATATATGATTTTTAATGACACCCCAAAACCTGTTTTGGGGACCATGATCGGTACTCGTTTGCTACTCCCGACCTTGGGTCTTACTATAAGGGCCACTGCAATAGCTCATTTTTCCCTTGGAAATTCGATATGAAATGCCTTTAAAGTACAATGTCCGGACTCCATGCAATCTGGATGTCACTAAGAAAAAAAGGAAAGATAAGTCAGCTGATAAGAGCGCAGAGCAATCCGAGTCACCAGATCTAAATTTTAATTGTTAGCGCCTGCAAAAATTGTACCGAATCATGCGGTAAGTACATTTTGTGGGATTTCTTACAGAGACGTGTTGGCAGGCCTGTTTGATGTGTGTTGTTTGGAACCCGTTCTCGGTCCATACGTAGAAGATTTCCAGTGTTTTTCATTATATACACTTCAGTTGTTTTTGTTTCTGTAATATAGTGAGTGTGTTTAAGTAAATAATTTTAATTATGAGAGAAAAACGTAAGAAAGTTGTTGTGAGAGTAGTTGAAAAATATCTCGCTTTGAAAAGGTTAGATAGAGGCGAATCAGCAATCGTAGAGTCCTAGATCTAGGCGTTGGCACTAGCACAGCAACTATGCAGAAAGTTAAACTTGGGAAGTTGAAGAGTCGTTATATTTATGGCATTAAAACGTTACGGAAAAGGTTTAAAAGCAATTCCGACATCTCATACAAGTTCTACAGAGCAAACCAACATCATGCTGAGAAAGCAAGCAGCTACCATGCTACATACATTGTCAATACTATAGTCCAACAATTCATTCAGAGAGGGGCAATAGTACTGTACAGTATTATTACATTATCAGACCTTTTTCAAAAAAAGGCCTAAACGGTGAATAGTTTAGCGATCCTCCAATTTATTTTTGTATTCCAGGTAGCAAAATAGTACACAGAAGTTCCGATTGTTTCTGTTCTCACGTATAATTTTAACTAAGTAAAATTATGTGAAAACCGTGCACCCACTGTATATGTATCTAAAGGGTACGACTTCAACTTTATGGGAAAATACTGAAAATTACAACTAATTTGAAAGCAAACTCAGTCTAGGCCTAAATAGTTTAACAAAAACGCTTTCATCCAAGGCCTCTTTATCACTGTAAATCTGTTGTGGCATGATTTTGCCCTCATTGATCATCCCAGATACTTTTCGGGCCTCTTATGAAACCAAGGAGGGGTTTCGAATCAACACCGCGGAAATCAGCAGGTGTTGCGTCGATTCAATCCCAAGAGAGCAGAATCGACAAGAGTCATCCGAAATCGGACCCATTTTTCTGGGGCGGTATATGGCCGAGCAGAGACCAGTAAGGATTCCTTAGATAAGGATAACCCACCTAACATTATTTCTCCCCAAAAGCATTTGAGCTTTCGTCTTAACATTACTTTTTATCCATTTAAAAAATTCATAGATCAGTTGACAAGATTTTCAGTGTTGGTACAATAATAGTTATTTACTCCGTCACATTACCATTAAATTCACATTTCAAGTGATGTGAACCTCAATTTTTAGGTTAGCGTTTTGTTTAGAAATAGGTCTAAGTTAATGAGGTTCTTTTTAACTGGAAAAAAATCAATTAGGTTTTAGGCACTAGATGTGTAGTGTGCTGTAAAAAGTGGTTTCACAAGGATACCATGTACTTCTGGGGAAAAATCAATTAGGTTGTAGGCACTAGATGTGTAGTGTGCTGTAAAAATTGGTTTCACAAGGATACCATGTACTTCTGGGGAAAAATCAATTAGGTTGTAGGCACTAGATGTGTAGTGTGCTATAAAAAGTGGTTTCACAAGGATACCATGTACTTCTGGGAAAAAATCAATTAGGTTGTATTTTATTTGTGACAACAAACTTCAGAGAATTAAAAAAAACTAGTAGGGCCTAATATTGAAAAAAATAAGCCATAATGTTCACAGCACGCAGAGTCAAAATTATTTATTTTCCACCTCAGTTTCTAGGTTGTAATTATTATCGTACACCTTTATTTAAAAAAAAATTAAAAAGCATAACTGGCTACATCGTGGAAGAAGGAAAGTGGCTTGTGTGCTAGTTCTTTCCTAGAGTTGTCTTTCCTAGTTCTTTTTTATTCATATTAGGTTGTTAAGGTATGTTACAAAGGTATACAAAATTGTCCGAATAAAAAATATTTAAAAATATGAACAATTCATCATTAAAAACCAACTTTACTCTGAATTTGTCGGATTGTTCAGTAAATCTGTGTTCAAACTATTCAGAATCCTATAGGTACTACTGGCGTCATAATTTCGTTCACCATCCTTATTACTCTTATTCCATTTTTGTTATTAAAAATTTCTAAATTATTTCAATTTAAGCACACCCTTGGACAAATAGTATTGTAAACAACTTATAACATTACAATTAGTCAATAATTCTTTTACTATCGGCCATTTGGCACAATTTTTTGGTGGCGAAAGACCAGTCTGGTTTATAAGTTGTAACACCATTTCAAAAAAAAAAAATTGTTATAACTTTTGTTCCATAAAATATTCTGGCACGATTGAATCATTTATTTTTGCCTTACATAATGGTTGATATCATTAATGAGGTATCAAAATAAAATTTTACCAAAAAAACAATAATTTTTCAAGTCAATTAAAGTTTTGTAATAATACCAACAATTACTTTACATACATTGTAGTACGTGTAAAATGATGAAAAGAGGAGTTTAATGCTCCATAAATTTATCAGTACAAAAGATGAACTCGTCTCAAATAAATATTCTAACTTAACGAAGTAATATGTTATTCTACAGAGTGGAATAAATGTATGGAAACGGCCTTGAATTACCCTAAAACTCTAATATCTCTCCAATTATACAAGTTCGCAAACAGTCGATACAAAATTTTATACCCCAGGTATTTTATTTTAAAAGTAATGTTGCTGACACAGATCCAATTTGCAGTGTAATTATCTTTAAAAGCATTTTTGACATGCACTCGATTGGTACAAGTAGTCCCCGGTGCACGCAGTATACCGGCAAAGTGCCGTAAAGCGAAATCGCATATAAAGGGAGACGTTCATAGACTGGCGCTCTATAAGGGAAAAAAGAACATCGTACAGCTTAGTATTTTGATATTGATCAAGTAGGCTTGCATTAAAAAGGATTTTAGTAATTAAAACAAACGGTTTTGTTTTCAAATTAATTTTATATATTGATCAAACACAACAAAATCAGTATAAACAGTACAGAAAATGAAAAATTTGAAAACGTTAGAATCAAAAGCGGTACCGCTTGCAACGGAAACAGCCTGTAAGATTATTAATTTTTAAGTTATGAGCAATATGGACGCGATTTGTACAAAAAAAAACATACTTATAGGAGGAATCAAACCTCAGCTGCAATATATAGGACTCCTAATTTGAATTCTAAACTCCAAAATAATTGAAAAATGTGGACAACTGTAATGTTTTAAACAAAATGAACCACCGATCTTTTTCCGACATAGCTTTTTAACTATTGCCATTACCTTTATAATGGAGGGAAGAAGTTGCATTTGATTCAACTGCGGTTCAACCGACTTCTTTCCGTTTGATGTCCAGAAATGCAAGTCTTAACTTACAGAGCAACCGGTAATAAAAAAACCGTTTCCATACTTTTACTCCCCGTACGTCTACAATAGTAGGCTAGCCTAGAGCAAAGCACTCACCTGACGTGTTAGTGCGTTGCAGAGTGTTTTAGTGATGGACACTAATAGTGAGTGCGGGGTGCAGGGTTATCAGTGCGCCTGGGAACAGATGGGTATGCAAAGCATGTCACCTCTACTGGCCATAATACTACCATGCCACAATAAATACAATCAAGCAATCAACATTAAGACAGTAAATAAGGAACAAATTCTGAAATTATAATGCAAAAATAATATTTTTAAAAACCAAATAATTGGAAAAGGTTATTTAATTTAATTTGACTTTTAATTAGCACTCATTTGGATTAAAGCTCTGCTGCGATGGACAAGGCCGTAGCCAGGGAAAACTTTTCAGGGGTGGAAGGGGGGGGGGGGCAGAACCGGGGATTTGAATTTAAACCCTTTTAACACGTTCACTGCTAAGGACGCACATGTGAGCTTGACGCTGAACACTATGAGAAGCGGCCGACGCACAGTGCATTACGCGCCAACCCCCCTCGTATTGGGAGTATTTTCAATACACAATGCATTGCATGTTTTATTAGAGTAAAGTATTTTTGTTGAACCTTCATAGTTTTCTTATTTAATCGATCAGATTAAGCTCACAAGAGAGTAAGGCTGTAACCTACTGCATCCATGTGTATTGTACGTTGTAGTTTAATCAAGTAAATCTAAATATCAGTACGCATACAATGCACAATGATGTTGCTGGTTCCTTTGTTGTGTTGTCTATTTTATAACTTAATTTGCACTTTTTAAACCTAGTATAAATTTTTACTACTAAATTTTGGGATTCACTTTGGGGTACACTTTGTTATAAAAATAAAATAGTTGTGGCATCCCTGCCTAGAGTTTTATGGCTCATATATTTGACTTGTTTTCAATTTTATTCTTTTCTGTCAGCAGAACAGTCGCTTCAAAAACTGCTGGGGTGCGTTTAACACTCCGCCTTTTTTAAGATCATCAGTAAAGTAAAAAAAAATTAGGGACTGTAAGGTTGAAGCTTGTTGGAATAGGACAAAATTGTTAGTTTCCTAGTGTTTGTCTGAAATTTACAATGGTTATTATAAAAACGTATTTTTAAAATGAAATTGCAGCATTAGGAGGTCGCATAAAAAGAGCAAATTTTTACCAAACAAATACAAACAGCAAAAATTTTTGCTGTATAAGATGTAAAAAGAGACTATTAGGTATACTTAACTTTGAAACAAATTTTATTTTGTAAGTTTTTTCATTGTCTTTACTTCCCTTGCGCCCATTTAAGGGTTGAAAATGGCAACCATTTAAATTGTAATAACTCTAAAATTATAACTAAAAAAAAAAAAAAAAAAAACTACAAGAACATTTCTTAGTTAATTTTATAAGAAATCCACAGTGGCCGGCTATTGGTTTTAAAATTGAGAGAACAATAAACAAGATAGGTACTGCTTGACATCTTAACACGATTACCTTTGCAGTTTTAATTGAATAGTTTATAACAATTTGACAAAAATTAGGTTTTTAGGTAGATTTAGAAAAATACAAATTGCTTAAAATTATCTTGGTTTCCCTTGCCACGTCTCGACTATAAGGATTTAGTATTTTACCAACTACACTGAACAACCATGGTGTTTTATTAGCGAATTTCCATAGGAAAAATGAGCTATTGCAGTGGCCCTTATGATAAGCCCCAAGGTCGGGAGTAGCAAAGGAGCACCGATCATGGGTCCCCAGAACACGTTTTGGGGTGTCATTAAAAATCATATATATGTATATATGCGTTCGCACTCTAGCGGCTGCATTTTAAGTCCGATTTGGTTCAAATTTGGTACACATGTTGGTTGTCTATGTTGCTCGGACCAGTTCGTTAGCCAAAAAAAATCCAACAATCGGAAGCACGTTTTTTGACCGGAAGAAACTATTTTTTGAGATTTTTCTTATGAGAATGAATTTGTTTTTTTACGCGACCTTATAGCTCGCTTGGATCCCCCAAAACGTAAAATACCATAGAAGTACCCAGTTCAAAGCCATTTAGTGGATCCTACCGTGGGGTTGGCGTGTGGGGTTGCATTGTGTATTGAAGATACTCCCAATATGCGGAATGCCGTGCGAACCATTTTCAGCTATTCAGCACCGTCGTGAATAGACCTATTTCCCAAATTGTTGGTTGAAACCCTAAAACATAGGCCTATAAACTTAAGTTTGGAAATTTGCTCAACTCACTTCAGCGGTTCAGCTGCGTGGTCGAATTATTTAACTATTTTCTAAAAGCATATTTTGCATAAAAAGAAGAAGGGGTGCTCATGTGATGACTGCAGAGATTTCTGTGAACACTCATGTTACAGAGAGTAAAAATATAGTTTACCATAAGGAGTTTTGATGTGAGTACAGATTACTGAGTGAATTATCAAAAAGTAATTAATATAAAACCAAAATTATCCATTTAAAAATTAACTACCTCAAAATATAAGAGGACAGTGTTCTCCCTTTCGCTCTAAAAAAACAGTCTTCCAATATAACTTGATTGGACTTGATGTTATTAAAAGTGGCAAAATATATGCAGTGTGATTTTGTCATGCACAGAAATAATTCAGGGGTGGACGTTTTCTGGGCCATACATTTCTGTTCGCCATTTCCGTAAAAAATTATCACGTTTCAATCTTTCCATACGTAGGTATAGGATAGGATGTTCTTCAGCAAGATGGAGTGAGATATTTTTGGTAATCGTTTTCATTTTTATTTCTTCAGTTTTAAAGAATTCACTTCATCCAATTTTTTTTACTCAAATAATTGTGCTTTTTTGATAACTAAAGAAAAGTGAACAATCCTTTTAATAACTCCTACGCTTATCAAAATTCACGATGAAACAATGTTTTAATTTTCAATAACATAAAATGTCGTTACAATCTCATCTGCCATATATATAAATATACTTGGGCACCAATTTTTACGACGGCAGATCAACATAATTTTAAGCAATTAATATTTATCTATAAATTACAGCCGGATATTTGATGATGTAGGTTTTCATGAAAACTTCTTGTAGGCCTACTATATCTAACATACAAAATTAGACAATTTGTAAATAAAACTAGAATTTTGTAGATACTAGTACTGAATTATGAAAAAAGGAAAAAAAAATTTTTATGGATAATGCCATGTAAATAAAAATATCAGGTTTTAAAAAGGCAACTGGATCAAATATGGCAAAAGAATTGAGGAGCAGCAGATTTAAATGAGCAAAGATAAATAAATTTCATTAAGACGCAGCAGAGCCATAATTTTAAATGAGTAAAGATAAATAAATTTAGTTCATTATACCTAGATTATATAAACATTTATATTACTTCAATTTAAAAAAAGAAGATATTAATTGACGCAAACACCCATTGTTTCTAAAATTTTAATCTGTGGTGTGAAATTTTTAATAAAACAAATTGTGATATAACATAAACAAACAAATTAATATTACTTACTTTAATCATTAGTTTAACTCTAAACTTGCGGAGTAGTGGTAAGATTTAGAAAAATATTAATGTAGATTTTAAATAAAAAATTGTTAAACTTAACATGTTCACTTATGATGATAAATTACTTAAAATGAATGGGCTTAAACCTTTTTAGTTTCTAAGAAGAAATCAGTTAGGCAATTTAAAATATTATTTGGCAACAATTCTATTTTGAAGAAATTGTGTTTCTCGAATGAAATATAAATTTTCAGTGAAAGTTCGAATACTGGAAAATTGTATGGTTTATCACCGAATCAAAAACTATTCTACAGGTATAGGTGTAAGCCCAAAATATTTAAAAATCTATGTTTACGTCAGGTATAGGTTAAGATTTAGTCACTGGTGCTTGGTAAAAGTATTGTTTACAATATTTTATAATTAAATAACATTACTTTGTTGAAGGCGTAAATGAACCAAACATTCACTGCTGTTAAAATCTGAAATTGATTTAAGCAATATTTTTTAGATAAACATCAATTGCTTTCATTTTAGATTTTTACTTACAGTTAGTCTAAACATATTAATTTTACAAGGGCTTTTATATTAGCAACATTAGATTTTCTATTATAAGAGTAAAACATTTTCAGATAAATATAAGGTTCAGAGATTTGAACGGCCTTCGCCCCTAATAATATATTAAAATTATGCTGCCAGGATAATAAACGAGATATATGTCCGACTGACAATAGAAACTACAGTCCTTTCTAAAAACATAAATATGAAATGATATTAGTTACAACAAAGGCATTTTTACCTTGTGTATTGCACATTGTTCTATTGATGTTTTGGTTGTTTGTCTTTCATTAAATTTACTAGGCTATGTTTAATTTAACATTAAAATTTAATCTAGAGTCTATGTTTTTAAGCTACCAGCTGTTGATCATTCTTTCTCACTAGAAATACTTTAGCTGGGACACTTTATTAAAAAAAATTAATAAACGTTTGTAAATTTGAAATACATATTTAATACTATCGGAATACTATGATCTACATTCTACTTCAAACATTTTTGCCAAAATAAGTTACACAATTTTGAAACTATCAATGAATTCTATCAATGAACAAAAATATAATTACATTAAAACAATTATAATTTACTTAAAAAATATTACAAACTAAAAAATTTTTAATTTATTTTTTGAAAATTTTGAGAAACAAATATCTTTTTTTTTATGCACACTTTTAATTTGATGTGCACACAAAATCTATATGTATTTGGGTTTTTACAAATTGATTCGACTGAAGGTTGAAATTAGTTGAAATGTTAATGCCAAAGTGTTTAGTTTTAAGCGGTTAATTTGTTATGCTACCACCACAAAAATAAAAAAAACTTGCGAGTATGTTTATTTATTTTAAATTATTATCAGTTGGGATTTGATATTCCAAATATAATTTCAAGGTTAGATTAAAAAAAAAAATACTGTACATGATAAACAACCATTCTAAATATTACTGTTTTAAAACTTAATTTGATGTCTTATTAAAACATTTTGCATCAAGATAAAACGTAAGCCTGATTCTAATTTGGGAAAATACGTACCACATGCTTCATGTGAAAAAAACAAGTAAACAAATTACAAAAATCCTGAACGTACAGTTGTTAGGAGTCATTTTGGCCCTCCTGCCGTCGTAGGATACACATAAAAATTCAATGTGCGGCAGACACTAATCCCATTTAAACAAAAATATCGCTATTAAAATCTCATCGAGATCGGTATTAAATTAAACGTTTTGATAAAGCTAATTCAAATGTATTAATTTTCAACCGTGTAAAAAGTTAACTGAAATTAGACTTCATTAGTTAATGTACTTAATAAAACCAAAAACGTCTAATCCGAATAACAAGACAAATATCACTTCTGTAGCAAGTAACAATATATCGCCTAAGTGAGTCATTTCAATTAGACAAGGACAATTCAAATTCTAAAAAACTTTTGAAATTCTCAAATCAGTCAATGATCTGATAATACTGATAGATAGGACAAACCATATTAAATTAAAACTTCAGTTCTTTAACAAAGGGGGCCTTAAAATATCAAAGGTACAAAATCAGTGAAAAACTATTTTTATTTTTATTTGATTTACCTATCGTTAACAACAAAATAACGATAAAAGTATCCTAAGATAAAAATATATTTGATTATAAGGTTATGCAAATATTTTGGCGAATTAATAAAGTTAAATTAATTCACTGTTTTTATTCAGCCGTAAACTTTATCATCGTTCATAAAGTATTTTTGACTTTATATCGCTGCGGTAGTGGTGTGTGCGAAAAGGGTAGATTTGATCTGCAGCGTGACGCATATTATCAACATTATGTTTTATCAAATGAACCAAAAATGTTATTCTGCGTATAAATTATAATCAGTGAAACACTACATCTTCAATTGAGAAAAGTTTAGTTTTGATTGCCGTCCAGTTAGTTAGCTTTTTTCTCATTCAATTTAAACATGTTTACTATTTAATTGTCTATTAATTTTGCTATAAAAATTATGATCCGATTAAGTCTTAAGATGAAATAAAATAGGTAAACTAAACATTTTTTTAAATTGTTAGTGACATTAAGAAAATGTTCCTTTTTCATTAAAATCCTAATTTTCTACAACACCGACTTCCTGGCATGCACGTACTACAATATGTTGACCTACATGCAGAAAAATAAGTAATTTTAAGAATAAATACCACCAATCTAAAATTTAGAAAAACTACACACTACACATATTCAAACAATCAAGAAGAACTATAACCAATAATTATAGTATTTTTATAAATAGCTGTTTCCTCCACATGGAGTTGAAAAGCCTGATTATTATTACAGATTACAAATATATAAAATAATTTGTTTATTTTCTGTACAGTAAATTATTTTTGAGCCTAAACCTAATGGATGTGTCATGAAAGTCTCTCATAATGTCCATAAAAAATTAATTTACAAAATTAACTGCCCTTTTACAGGTTTTCCCTGACAAGTTTCTCAACGCATATTAAAGCAAGATAAAATTGCAGAACAACAATTGTTCGCGAAACAAACAAAACCATATGATTTAAAATTTGTTCATGAAATATCAGCATTATGACTCGACCAAAACAAATGCGTTAGAGATAATACCCTGATTCGATTTACACCAATTTTTAAACATTACGAGCATTGAATTGTAATTAAAATAAAAACTAAAAATCAGGAAATTTCCTGGCATTTCAAAATCAATTTAATGCTGACGTTCCCTGATAATTTTTTTGAAAACCCTGGCCTCTACAAGTACCATAAAAAATGACACGCTGTGTTATTTAAAAGACAAATTCTAAAATAGACTACAGTTTTACCTTCAATAAAAAGATGTTTCTACCATACTTTCTATTCTCATAAAAATAACGTTCGTACAAACAAAAAGTTTGAAAATGCCTAGCTTCAACATGTAAGCTTGCAATTTCTCCCTCGTTTTAGTTCAAATGAAAACTAACTAAAGTAAAGACCACGAAAGAATACTGTTGAGGGGTGGGCTTGTGTACACCAAGACCTTGAACGGTCCATTCGCCTTAGTGCGACGTTGTCACGTTCTTCCCACGCTTCTAACTGAACGCGGATGACTCAACGCATTTATAATTCTTTAAACTGTGCGCTCAAGTCTCGAGCGGTGAATACCAGGAGTGTTCGAGACTAGTAGATATGGCAACGCTGCGCGCCCATTCTATTGGCCGTCACGCAACGGTATTCTTTAGTGGTCTTTAATGTAGTATTGTCATTATTTGCATTCATTTTTGACCTTTACACTATACGTACTAGTTTTCTGATACAATTTCACTTGTTTACTGGCAATTTGACAAAGTCATTTCGTTACAAACTTAAAAGATAAAAAAATTTACAATAACTCTGAATTTATGTGATAGAGTGCCTACTAAGGCAGTTATGATTTTTTTGTCCTTCAACCCCTATTTTCCTACACCATGAGCTAACGGTTGGTATTATAAAAAAACTTTTCAAACAAAACTTGAGAATTTTTAATAACTTTTAGCATACGCAATATTTGTTAAGGAAGTTTTGCGTTTTACAGTTTACAATTTATACCCGTTAAGTTCAATTTTGCCCGTTAACGAAATCAACCAAGATTTTCCATTTTTATATTGTTTTATGTTTTAGTCTTGGAAGTAACTTTGCAAAATTACAACAGTTATCGTGTACTTAAATAAGCGATAATTTCGAGTTGGCGACGGTTTTGGAATCTAATAACCACGAAACAACAAAAAACTACTTAATCTTTCTTCGAAATCTACCTAAGTGATTTTTAACTTCAATTTTATGTTTGACACAAGTTTTCTTAAATTTAAAAAATATTTCTCAGCTCATAAATTTTGAAAAACATTTTATGCCTTAAGAATTTTAACAGCTTTTTTTTTCTTTTTGTAAAACCTGAAAACAGGGACGAATCTTATCGCAACTGTAACTCACATTTTCAGACCTAAGTTTACACGAACGTTTTTGTTATATTAACAAAGCTCTTTTGAAGTATGGCAGATTCCTTCTGAAACATCCTTTATAATATGAACAAATTTTTAATTGTATTTGTCAGAAAAATTTTGAAAAATTACTTAGTGTCAAAATAATGTCATTTACCAGAGTTACTTTATTAAAAGTGTTTATATTTTTAATTAAACATCCTCAATTTAACAGGACACAAAATACAGTGAATGAAATAATAAAAAAAAAAAAAAAAAAATAGAAACAAAGCCAATACCTACGTTATTCGAACCATGTAATTGAACTGCTACCATACTGACTTAACTATCCTACTTCTTTCAGACGGCGGCGAGAGGTCAGTCGGTAAGGCGGCAGTGCCATACATGGTTCTGGTGATCGTGGGTTAAAATACCGCTTGTAATGCAGATCTCTAATTTTCACACTACTATCTATCCTTCAGGCTCGAAAAAGAACAGTAAGAGAAAAAAAAATCAACGCGGGTCATTAAAATATAGGGTAAGCCTACAACTATGTAACTTTAATCCTTACAATACCTTCTAAATAATATTATTACTATAAGTTTTACCCTTAAAAGTGTTCTATTTAAATCATGCTTATTAAGTTAGACCTTTAATACATTTGCATGTAAAATAATTTTTGTTTTACAATATTACTGAATGAAAAGTTTAGGCATAAGCTAAATTTATCCAGATAGTTAAACCGAATGACCTTTAATGATTAATGTCATGTTAGTTTTAGTGTTAAACTGATTAACGTACGATATTGAACGGAAAAAAAGTACTTTATTTTTGTTCGTCTGTCGATCGCTACAGCTGTTTCACCTCGACTGAAGCCATTATCAGGTGTACCACAAACGTAAAACTAAACAAGTTAACCAATTAATGTATACAATTACATATTAAAAATAAAATACGAATGATTTTGTATTTTTCACTTAATCCTTCCTCTGTTTTCAATATTTTGATCGCAACTACTATCGAATTTTATATAATAGACAGTTAACGTTATGGAAAGAGCACACAAACATTTTAAAATATTAGTTTGCACCATCGCATTAACGATTTTGTTCAGCAGTCATGAAAAAAGTATACCAGTTATCAATTTACAGAGGAATTGAACTATTTTACTGACAATAAGTAATAATTATAAAATTGTTTCCTTTTAAAGAAATACTGATGTTTTGTTTTGGTCAGATGATAATGTTTAACAAAGACTTTAATTTCACAGTAAAAATTTGCTTCAAGTTATAAAAATAATAAAAGAAAAAAACTTCAACGTATAAAGGTTTTCCACGACTTCTCAAAGGAAATAAAATTCGTCTAATCGAGGATTTTATTTTGAAATATACGACTTATAGTAAAAATGAGGTCAAACTGATGTAGGGAAATGAAGGGAATTTTAAAAAAAATGTAGTTATCATGGAATTCAAGTTGTTGAGGTTCGAGTTATCGAGAATCGACAGTATATTACTGACTTAAATATGAAATGAGGAAAGCAGCGTATTGCACAAGTAAATCAATAGGCATAACTAGGTTTGAACCTACTTCAGGTTCTAGGCCGCTGCTTCCTTGCTTAATAAAGCAATGTAAGATTTTAAAACGATACCTATTTTTATATTCCCATATCACATAAACGGTAAATTATAGATTACCGAATTAAAAGAAAAAAAAAATACCGGCTGAGCTTTTAAAGAGTGCCGCCATTGGTCACTCGGAAATTATTGATTATACTTCACCTTTAATCGGTGTGGGCAATCAAACACAATTTTTATATTTTTGCAATAAGGCGGCTAACTTTAAAGAACCGAGCAAAATACAGAGCAACTGGTGGTTATTATAGTAGGTGTATCGTGACTTAGTTCAACTTCGATAAAATCTGAAAGTATTAGAAATACAGATCTCTCAGAAAAAATGAATAACTCTTTAAAATAATAATAATAATGAAATAATGTTAAAACTGATCGTTAGTTTTTACTCGGTAAATTTAAGTCGGATAATTTCAAGAAGGCGTTTAAGAACTATGTTTTTCACTTGCTTTGGAAACAAATAAATAACAGCGTAATGATGTAATTAATATTTTTTTAACATCCACTGTCCACCAAAATCATGCATCTACAATAGAAAAACATTTTCAAAGTGACAAACAAATGATTAATTGAAATTTGTATACGTTTGTATTCTTGTACGTCAATGTACGTTGTGTTAAAAGTATTCTATACCTGATAATGCCTCCGATCGAGACGAAAGAACAGTAGCTATCACCAGAAAAAAACAGAGTTACTTTCTCTAATAATTTAAGTTAACCCTAATGTTTTCTACACGGAAAACTTAAAGTAATTTTGAACAATCCAGTAAAACTAAACTGCTTCCAAGTCTGAAGCGCTCTTGGCCCTTCCGTAAAGACTAACCTTGAAAGATTTTTAAAACGGTCGCTGTTTAACAAAACAGGGGTTTTCTTCTGCTGCGTACAATTCTGCCAGTGCTCATCAGTCTTAACTTTTATTAAAAAACATTAACTGAAACAAATTACAATGAGAAAATAGAAAACGGAAAGCAAGGAGGTTTACACCTATACACCATAGCATGCGATAATCGTCTGGAAAGCTATATAGGCTCCAACACCAAGCATTGACTAACCTAATTGTAAGCTACTTTACTACGATACACATTCTTTTCTCATGCATCAATACAAAATACTAATCCAACGTCTACTCTACTTGAATACGCATACACAGTTTTAGTAGCAAAGTTAATGACCTTGAAAGTGAGTGTGCTACTGAACACAATTATAAAGAGGAGGCAATTTTGAAATAAAACTTAAGAAATATTTTCCCTTCGACTTTCATACTGTGGTCAGTGTTGTTATTTCTAGTCTAGGGTAATTTTGACCATTTAGGTTAATACCTAGGGCCACACTTTCTTGGGTTTTTAGGCCTACAGGTGTGAAATGAAAAAGTAAATTGCCTTAACATGAACAAAAATTCTATTAATAACCTAGACTATATGGGGAAAATAAAAGTACTCTTTAAAAACTACCCTGACAAATTTAGCAAATCATATTCATTCAAATCCTTTATAATTTCTGACTAACCATAGATAAACTAAAATTGTAATAACTTAAATTCTTTAGGGTGATGTAATTTCCACATACGTTAGTCAGAAAATAATTATTGTGAACCATTTCCTTTGTATTTAAATCTTCCATGTAAGGTTTGAAATAATAATAATAATGATTTGTGTATTCCATGGCTATTATTTTTTTAAAACAACTATAAAATAGTTGATAGGCTATAATTCATATTTGATATACATATCAATAAAAACATATATTTAAAAAAAATTTAGCACAAACAATATATTTTCAATTTCAAGACAATCTTAAAATATACATATTTTGCAAATGATCAAGGGTATTTTTTCAAAGATTAAAGCAATCTTTTATACAACTCTAAATGTGAGTGGTAATTTAACAAACTACCCAGATTGTGATCCTATCCAAAATACTTCAGTTGCTTATTTTTAAATAATCGCTTATGGATGTTGAAATATTGTACTTATTTTGCTAAATTTTAAATTTCTTTAGTAATTAAACAAATAATTCAAGTGTAAAGGGAAAATGATACATAAAGTTCATAGCCATTTAAAAAAATATACTCAATTATAAGCGGATATATTTTTTAAATATTTAAGTTAATCACAGTGTGCTCAGTAAAAAAAATTGAAAATTTGCCCTTTCAACAATATATGCAGTAATGCCTTTCGGGAACGTTCCTAGTTTTAAGTGCTTAAAGGAGTACAGCCGTTCCAGAACGTTTTGCATAATATTTTCGTAAAAAAAATACTACATCACAGTTTTTGTAATTTTGTGAGTAGCAAGATTAGTTATTTTGGCAGGAATTGTGGTAAGAGAAGTAATGTCAAAAATTCTGGGAAAAGAGCGTTTCGTACTGGACCACAGAACAGCTGCTCGCATACAAAGCAGCTGACACCTCGTCCACAGAACTGGCGTGAAGGGTACTTTTGTTGTTTTATTCATTTGAGATTGTGTTTTCTCTGTATAAGCGTTCTGTGATTGTTACCTAAATATCTGTTATTTTCTTAGTGCTTGGTGCTCAGATAATTTTAATAATAATTAATAATTTTTATGAGTTTTTTTGTTTCATTTTCTTATTTTTATGGCAAATAAAGAAGAATGATATGATTTAGTAGCATATGAAAATCTCTTTTCCTTCCTCCTTTTGACTAAATTCAGTGCCATAATGGTTACTCATAATACATTGGTGCCATAATGGATGCAACCAATAGTCATGTTTTTAAAAGACAAACTACAATATAGAAAATGTTTTAAAATTATACAAACTTTTAATTAATTTTAATTATCCATTTTCGTAATTATCAACCATTTATCATGGACACTAAAAACGACTAGTAAAGAAGCAGTGAGTGAAAATATAAAGGTTATATTATTGAGCTCAACACAGCTATTATAAAAGGAGGGAATCATGCGTTGTTCACATAGTTTCTCTACAGATTCCAAGAAAATATTATAATTTTTTAAAAAGAAATAGGTTTTCATAGATATACGTAATGATATGTCCACTCATGGTGGCCATGCGAGTGTTCGCGGGATTTTGTATTGGGCACTCTGAGTGGCTGTACGAGCTGGGAGGAACAAGACTGCAAAAACAATTCCAAGCTGATACAGAAAATTGCGTGGTCACTCCCAGTGGCCATACGACTCCAGAGAACTTTTTAAAAAACACTCTTCGAGCGCAAAGGGTTAATTTAACAGGGCACCAAACTTAGGTTTATTAAATTTAAAACTAAGTAAATCTTCATTCCTTTATTCGAAAATCATTTGTGGCAAACAAATAAAAGTGATCCGAACAAAATCATTCTAGAAACAACCTATTCTATTCATCCGGAAACGTGTTAACAAAAAACTTTAAAAAATAAGGAAAAATATAAGAATTTAACTTAAAATGTACTGACCTTTAACAACGTTACTAAAATATATCAGCATGGAAAAGAAAGTGTATAAAGTAAAATAACAGAAAAGTGTTGTTTAACCGCATTGTACGGTAAATTTGTATTAAATAAGCTAAATTAAACTAAACAGAAATACAAACCTTGATATACCCTGTATAATTATAAAAAAGGAATTTGTTTATTGAAAATGTTAACTTAATTGACATGCATTTATTCTCAGATTAATTTGAAACAATAAAACCAAGAATCCACATAACTTTATTACCAATCTAATAAGGTCTAACAAATTTACTTTACTAAGTAAGAATTTTTGTTCAGTTTAAATAATTATTACAGATTCTTTTAAAGCAATGGGGTAAATAACTAAAATACTGGTTGTTGGTGAAAAGGGTGAAAAAACACAGGTTTTTTGCTATAGCGGGAAAATGATAGACTTTTTAACATATGTTAAATGGGAAAGTTATAGCTGACGTAAATAGCTTTTTTTTAGCCCCTATGACCTTGAAAGTGCTTCGGTTTTCGTGTTACGGAATAAATAAAAAAAAAGGAAAAATCGTCAAAAAATAGTCGTGCTAGAAACTTGAAATTTTTATGAAGGCTTTTTAGCATAAGAATAAATTTTAAAATGTCCCCTTAAAGAGGGGAAATAGTGGTTTATAACTACCCACCAAGGTCACAAAAGAGATGCTCAAGGTCGTGCCAAACACTAAAATTTCTGAAAATTTCATCAAAATTGCAAGCACAATTTTTTTATCTACAATGTTTAGGATCAAAAGAATAGTATAACTTGTTGAGCTTACCGCCCAATAGTCTATTTTCAGCGCCCACATCGGCCGTTTCGGCTATTCAGCCATTCTCAAATTAGGGACAATTGTCCTTCGTCATTAATTATAAAAATAAAACCGTACTAAGTTAAATTTAAAAAACACTTTTGCACACGACTACACTACTAGATGCTTGCACATTCAGATTTACAAGGGATAGATAAATTTTTATTCGGTCTTACGAGATTGTGCCGATTGTATTGCGGGAGGAAGGTGATCTTTACATCTCCTATAAAATGATCGCTCAGTTTGCCCTATGTATTTTTGAGGCAATCAGCAAATTATATCTGCTAAACTCCAGTCTCTTGGAATTTATTGTTGGTACTTGTAGTTTTTTTTTTTTATATATGCGACAAATTACTACTTGTGCTGTATGTGGTAATGTACTCTATTTTTCTGAAAGCGTTGCTCAATGAGTTATGTAATCTGTGGTTGTACAAAATCTGTGGTAAACAAAATTTGCTGAGTACATTGTGGAAACCAAACGTAAAGGTGACGTCACTTACAAATCTTTAACCATTTTACAAAGGGAAGCTTACGAATGCGCTGGAACAGAATGAGATTAATAAAGCTTTCAAGACAGAGCAAGGGACATTGCTTAACGAAAAACAAAACTTCATGCCCAACCCATTGTTTGACACAGTAATAGACATCGCAGAAGTAAACACAGATAAGAACCAAGCCCAAGCATAACACCAACAGTCTAGACGTGGACCCGTCGCAGGTAAACAAAATGTGCAAGCCTTTAATAGTGTACTTGTGTGTAAAATAGTTTTTTAAATGTAACTTAGTGTGTTTTTATTTTTATAATTAATGATGCAGGAGAATGGTCCCTAACTTACTAGCCGAAACGGCCATCGTGGAAGCTGAAAGTAGACTTTTGGACGGTAAGCTCAACAAGTTATATTTAAATAAACAATAGTCGGTATGGCGAATGTAAACAATAATAAATCAAAAGAATCTCTGGCCAAAACATCTTACTTGGGTGTATTTTAATTCCACTGAAAATATTAATTACCTTATCTTATATTACCTTTTTTGTTACTGACAGCTTGTAATTACAGGAGTATTATCTTGCAATTGTTACAAATAAAAAAATTGTAACTTATGGAAACCGACTCTTGGTAATACTCCAATACCACGAATATATGGAGGGGGGAGGAGGGCAGAGAAATGTTTAATATAAAACCTAATTTTTAATTCATTAGATTATTATGAGATTTAAATATAGTAGAACTTCTTATTCGTCTTGCTTTCTAATCCCTCAAGAAAGAATAATTTATACTGCAAATTAAATATTTATTAGCTACTAAAACCACCGATGTTATTGAAATGGCTAGTAACTGTCTCAATTAGCAAACCTAAGGCAGTCCGCACACGGGTCGTTGCCTATGCTACGCGTGAGAGGCGTTTGACAATCGTCAAGCGTGGAAGATAACGATTGTCGTTTCCCTCTTTCTACGTCCGCACACGGGTCGTCAAGGAATCGACAGTATGCTCCATTGTCCATTCCAACTTTCAGGGTTATGTTTACCCTCAATCATTATAACTTCTTGTGAACTTGGTGTTTTAAACATGAGTTATAGAACTAATGTATGTTATAATACGTTTTAAGATTTCCTTTGAGGTTAGAAAGTGTTTACAACCTTTTATTATCAATATATTTATTTAAACAATTTTAAAGAAGAGATACCTATTCGTTTAACTTCAGAAACATTCGTAAATCTTCGTATAACATATAAACATATTCGATTATTAATTTCTTCACTATAATATAATAACTTCTAAATCATTTGATCTATTAATATGAAATACCAAATTCCACCTACACTTTCTCTACAACATTTTTTCTCGTAAACTAGGTTAATCATAAATTCCCTTTATTTTTCAACCTCCCCTTCGAATTGAATGTTTGCAACCACCCACGTGCACAATCGTTAAGCTTGAGGAACAACGCTCGAAACGCACCTACAACGAAACGACTACGCTTCTCACTCTTGACGATTGCTTGATGGGGGGGGGGTTAGCGGTCCCCCAATAGTTTACCTAGGCAAAAACGACCAGGCGTACAAATAACGCTTCCTTGGCGATAGCACAACGACCCGTTTGCGGACTGCTTTAGATGTACTGCTTGATGATTGCCTGGAAGGTAGCTACATGCTTACAAACCTCCTAAATACATTTATCTAATGCAGGGATTGTAATTTAACTAGTCATATTAACACTTCCACGACCTTTTATCCAATTCGTGACTTTTTGGGGGTCTTTTGTGACTCTTGGGGACTGGTAGACACTCTGTATTAGTCTGTATATTTGTAAACACCTGGTACATACATCACTGCACAGTTAGCAAATCGATCAGGGCAAATCCTCAGTTTTTTAGACACTGGCAAGTCTACGTACCTTTAAAATGTCTTTTATTATACTGATGAACTCGCACATGTCTATTATCCTCCATGATTGCAAATCCAATAGAAACTAACCTCTCATAAAACAAACTTCCGTTACATTTTGAGATACACATGACGTATAAGTACAGAAATCATAGAAACGATTTCGCACATTGGTACATTCGTAGAAGGACGAACGATATATCGATCTTCTACCACCTACTCGCTACCCACCAAGCAATCCATTACCAGCATTACAGCCTTAAGTCAGAGGGTATACAAATCTAACACCATGTTAGGAGGGAAGACCAACATAATCCATTTCATTTCCAACCAATTTTAAAAAAAAGGTGAATTTTAACTTTGTAACACATGAACCAAGTTTTGTTTTTATACTGCATTTTGTAATTACGTATTTTTTTACAGCATTGCAAAATCGGGATCTGTAGTAAAAAAGTTACATTATCTTACGTACGTAGTTATGTGTGCTAACCTTAAAATCTAGTACTAATAATAAAGTTGGCGTAATACCGGGTGTTCGAAACGTCTGGAGACGGTTTAATATTTCATATATAATGAAAATTTAAAGGTAGATGTGATCGAGCAACCTACTCTATGTAAAAATACTACTTTATTAATTAAGCTTTCAAAAAATTTATCCACCATCTTGAATGTAACTTTCTTTTTTTAAATGAGAAGGTGGTCATGCGATACATCATTTCGATGTAGAATTTTGAGGGAAAACCAACGGTGAAGTTTGCACATCCATATCTTTCACTGATTAAAAATGGCGGCCAAAAAACAACAAAATCTTTTTCCGATTTTGCTGTACTATTATTTTTTTATATTTATTATTATTCTTTTTGGATTCAGAATTAAATAAGCTTTCAAACGATATGCCACACAACGATATTTGGTTGAACCACTCGAAATCAATTTAAAAAAAATTAAAATGGCTGTAATTCAAAAATTTTAAATACTACCAAATATCGTTTGAAAGCCTATTTAATTCTAAATTCAAAAAGAATAATAATTAGTAAAACAAAATAGTACAGCAAAATGGGGCAAAATTGGAAAACACGATTTCGTTGTTTTTTGGCCGCCATTTTTAATCGGTTAAAGATATGGATGTGCAAATTTCACTGTTGGTTTTCTTTTGAAATTCTACATCGAATGATTTATCACATGACAAACTTCCCATTTAAAAAAACAAAGTTACATTCAAGATGACGGATCCAAGATGACGGATCCAAGATGGCGGATAACTTTTTTGAAATGTTATTTTTACATACAGTAGGTTCCTCAATTACATCTACCTTCAAATTTTCCTTATATACGAAATATTAAACCATTTCCAGACTTTCCGAACACCCAGTATATTATTATTGGTTTAAAACTCTTTCATAAGACAAATCAATTTTTTAAAAATGTATGAATTGAGTATAATTTAAAAAAAATGTAGTTTCATTTCTGAAGCTAGATTAGGACATACTAAGTTACAATTGAAATTTGATTGATACATCCCCTACTACACTAAAGGATACATTCAGATTTCTTAAACCTACAAGTATGAATATACTACTAAGTGTTGATTAAAATTAAATGACTTAAGAATAGTATATTGTATACGTTTGAAGTATTTTACTAAGTCTGTTTTTTGGTATGGTAATTTTATTTTAGTCTTAAAATAATAATTATTTGTATCTCTTTTTCAGAGCATGTTCACAACTAAAATCTAAATAAATTATATTTGTATATTACTTTTTATTAAATTGTTTGAAACATTCATTAAAACAACATTAATAGGTTATGTTAAAATTCTAAAAATGTTGTGTTTAAAAATACCACTTATGATGCCAAGTACTGCACGCATTTGTGTATGCAGGTCTTCTCTTGAAAATATAATTTTGTTGTATATTAAGAGTACTACTAATTCAACTAAAAATTCACTTTATTTCAAACAAATAGGTTTAAGACCCTAATGAAAACCCAGATTCTATTTGATTTCAAAACTAAAGGATCTAATTAGGATATTGATTCTCACATACAGAATCAAATTTTTTGTCTCCTCGTAATTATGTGATTACCGTGCGACAACATTAAAAAAAAAAAAAAACATCTACCTACAAGGACAGGAAAGGACAAAAAAGCTAAGGCAAATTAAAAAACACACCTTAAGCGTGGTGAACTTAGAATGAAGTGGTTACTAACCATCAGTTTGCAATTCAGGCGACGGCGGTCTCACCGGATCCAAGTGAGGTTTCTTCAACGGCGAGTGGAGATGCGGCGACGGAGACGATCTCTTGTTACTCTGACCCGGTTCCACTTTGATGACGAGGGGCGGCGAGTGTTCCAACGGCCCTGAATAGAGCATACACGAACTTCGTCTTTCGTCGCTCAGATCCTCTTGTTTCACTTCGCCGTTCAGCCCGTTTACCGCCGGTTCGGAGTTCTGGCCGTTTAATATTCGAGCGTGTAACGTCGCCGCCAACCTGAAAGGAAATGTACAGAATAAAGCAGATGCAGAAGTTTCAGAACAAATTTACAGAAATAATGCCGGGTCAACCAATTATTTGACTACTTAAGACTGCATACATAGAAGCTTTTACATTTACTTTTAAGATTGTTGTACTTTTCACTATACTTGTAAAGTTATATACACACACTCAATTACAACAATGTCAACTGATACCGAAAATATTCTTGAATGAATTATGCACATCATCCTAGTAAAAAGTACCAAATTTTATATTCCTTAGTGGTTCTAACAAATGAAGGGCTGAGAAGACAAGGGGGTACAAGTGACATTATTTTAATAATGCAGAAACTGGCTATTCAACACTTTAAAATGTTTGTGGCCAAGGAATATAACTGTAAGTGTATCATGTTCTGAGATCTAGTTGCAAAAAAAAAACTATTTCGTAGATGAGCTGTTTAACTTAGAAGCCAAGGGATACATGTGATGCAAGTCGCTTTACTTTACATAGGTAATTTGCTTGTAACCTATGTTTTATTACATAACTTCTAATTTCACTGCTACGCAAATTTCGTATTTCCTATGCTAGGAGCTGAACTTTTATTTTTTTATAATTATATCCTAAATGAGTAGAAATAACTTTATTTTTTATTTTTGAACCTTTCTATGTAATAATCACTAATACTTTAAAGCGAACGCACATAGGCTTAAAATTGGCGTGCGAAGCACGCAATGTTCTGTGTATTGGAAATTCTCCCAATACGGAGGTTGGCATGCGAAGCACGCAATGCATTGTGTATTGAAAATACTCCCATTACAAGGGTTGGCGTGCGAAACACGCAATGCATTGTGTATTGCAAATACTACCAATAGGGGGGTTGGCGTGCAATGCACTGTACCTACCCCTCTCCCTCCCGCGTTTCAAACATATTTATGAATCACTGCACTGGGCACTAGTCTAGTCGTATCTAGTCCAGAGTTTACTCTAGGGGAGTTTGATAAACTGTGTGCGCTTATTGCAAATTTATCGATGCAAACAGACCGACTTGGAGGAAAACGAGGAATAGGGGAACGCTCAAACTGAAATCATATCACACGCAGACGCGGCAAATGCTCTTGCCCTCGCGCTACGCTACGTCAAACAACACGCTTCATCAACACCAAATGATGTTATGTTCACGCGGCGATGGCGGAACAGTGCATCCTTAAGTCGATTCAGTACTCTTTGACAGAAAAAATCACCGACATTACTTCTTAAAAGTGTGTGAAAATTAGTAATGCTTTGTGTTTAGCAGTGATTAAAAATTATTCTACAAATTGTATAAATGGAGCCGTCATGTACTGTAAGTAACCAGCTTTCATTCCTACTTCATTTCAGACGTTTTCATCAAGATTAGGCTCTATGTATGTCTCTATTTTATATGACAATAAATAAACGTTTTTTCACGAATGTCTTTATTAATTTCTATTATTTTTTAAGTTTTAAAAATCGTTATTTTTTCTGAAATCTGTTCAGAATAGTCGTATTTTCGGGACTCTACTATACATAAATAATGACAAACGTCCGGATGATATAACCAACATACTTTAAGGATTCTATAACCCTTTATAGAAGCATAAACACGCACACAGAATACTCAAAATATGAGTTCAATGTTAATAGAAGAAATAACTTACCCTTCTACAGGCTCCTCTCTTGAATAAGGTTTGACATCAGCGAAATATGATTCATGGTAAGGCTTCATGTCTGCTCGGGGCAGTGGTGTATATTTACAGGCCGAACTCGAAGTCACCTAGGCAAAATAATACGGTTAATTATACACGGATTCGTTATTGAATATTTATTTCCCTAAATTATGGAAATAATTTGTTTATTAACACAGATTCACAAAATAAAGTAAAATTGAACAATCGATCTTGTAGGAAAAAAGAAAACGGCTCCAATAGAAGTGACTAGAGTGAAGGATATCAAAATCAGAGAGGACAGAGTTATATAGAGTGGCTTTCCCTATAGTGAATGCATGCAGGGCAGTGAGGCCGGCACTAGCGGGCAAGACCGCTGCTCTTGACTCGTGTGAGCAATCGACACTGCTTAACTTATCATTTATACCTCTAAACATCGTTAAAAAATTATGAAACTCCACAGTCAGAAAGACCAAACCTTGCTGAAGGCAACGCTGTGCTTTAAACGTACAACACTTAACACTGTCGAATGAGAAAAATGTTTTTCTGAAACATAAATTTAATTAAAAAACAAACAAACATTAAATTTCCGACATGCGAGGGAAAATTTTGTTATTTGGTCAGAAAAAAAATTATCTGTCGAGATAATAATGTTGCCAAAGAGTTTATTGTTTCATATCTGAAAGCCATTTTCACCAACCGTTAGTACTTACTCAGCAATCGACGATTATTTAAAGTGTTTTAGCTAAGTTTAAATGTTGCACTGTAGACGGCTCGGCGCGCAGTTTAGCCTGTTATTGCGTAGAGTGATTTTGTTAGTTAACTATATATGTTATGCAGAGGTTTTTTAATTATTTTTGCAAATAGTTTTGTTAATTTATATTCTTTAATAACTGTTTAAAATATGCATTTAAATATTATCCTATTTAAAATACCGTACATTTAAGTTTATTTCAGCATAAAAATAAAGAAATAATTTAATTTGGTAATTGCTTAACATATGTTTTTTTTCAATTTTATCTAATTTACAGTACCGTATATTTTGGATATATTTTTGATTGTTTGCTCAACAATCTGTGTTTTCTGCTATAATTATAAACGTACTTAGTTTATTTTAAGGTGTCTTTTAATGCATTAAAACAATTTCAATACTCAGAGTGAAATGCCTTTATTAACAGTATATTTCAGTACAGTTACAGTTTTCTACAGATACTAATCAATGACATCCTAAAAGTGTTTACAATATATGAAATACCATGTACAATACAATACACAACGTTTTTATTGGCCCATGAAAGTAATCGTCTTTGTAAGATTGGCTCTCACTTTTGAAAAATGCATTTTTTCATTGAATTTTTTAGTGTAGTAGTTAAGTACTGGCCAATGTCATGTCGATTAGCCGCCATTTTGAGTGGCCAGCCGGCCTCACCGGGGAGCCCCCAGTGTACACTCTATATAACTCTCTACTCTCTGGTCAAACTCAAATGGGTGCCAAGTCACGTAGGCATCAAAGATCGCCTTGCAAGGCACGTCATAGGTCCACAATAATTCTGTGGTAAGCAAAAGGGCCACTTTAGGAATGTGATTAATACTTGGAAGGAGTAGAGCTGGTCACAATATATCCTGTATGTTGTCATTTTTATAATGTAGTTTTTTATAAACTTTAAAACATTTTATAAATTTCATAACAATACAACAAAGCATATACATAAATGTATCAGTACACTTACAACATACGCTGTAGGTCCTATTGTAATTGTGAAAACAATTTTACTGTCTAAATCCCTTTTATATCTAAGGGGTGAGCAACAGGTGAATGGATTAGCACTGACTTTGAACTTGAGAGCTTCGATAAGTAATCATCTGGATCGTGTTGTGACTTGTGAAAATGGAGCTTTACAAATTGTGTGTCATGTCAACAAAGTGGAAACGGGTTGTGATTCAGCGAACTGTGGCAGACGACTGTGGTGCAGAACAACAAAACTAATGTTTAAAATGATTTTATTACGTTAGATTTTTTTTATTAGAATGATATGGGTTATTACCTACATATTGGGTATAAAAGTAATTTTACCTCAAACTTTAAAAAATGAGATCAAATTACCAGAAATATTTGCAGTCAGAAAACACTTTCCCACTTTGTTTCGGTTAACAGAGGTTTTACTGTAGAGTTCAGTTTATTTTTCTTTGTTTATATCAGTGACGATTATAGAAACTTAAACTTGGTAGGAGGTCTTATTTCAGCATTGTCTAGCAAGAACTAGTGGGAGCGTTCATTTTAATCGAATTTAAATTGTTGCTATTAGTGATCAAAATCATTATTGTTTCAAAACTTTAACAACAATTGGGTTGACTAGGACATTTTTAAAAGGACATTACTTCACGAGCAGCACAAACGGTTATCAGTTAGTTAGAACTTAGTTATTCGGCCTCACAAAAATTGCGTTCACAAACTTCTACGTATTTAATTAATGATAACTGATAACAGATATGTAAAGTTATCACTTTTCTAGGATAACTTGTTCTCTGGTAATTTCATCGTACTTTTTTTGCAACGATGTAACTACAAACAGTTTGATCGAAATGGAACTATCAATAACGTATCACACGTTATCTTTGTAGCACTTATATCAAACTGTTTACACAATTTGATTCTACCTTGTTTAAAAAAAAAAAAAACGGAAGACAGTTTTCACATTTCCTTTTAGTTCACGTTAGGACAAATATCGGCAAAAATAAATAAAATCTGTACATCCACCGTCTACATTTCCGTGTGAGAAAGTATAAACGGCAAGAAGTGTTTAAGACTTACAGTGACTGGTACACGAGGCGGTTGTCTCGCAGGATTTGGCGGACTAACACGTTCAGGTCTCGGAGGAATGTTAGCGTTCACTATATTACTTGGTGTTGTGCCGGTAACTGCTGTACTCATATCCACTGCGGCGTTGATTATACTCTGAAAGAAACAACAATCGTTGATTGTTACCTCTTCACTTCGAGCTTAACTAAATATAGCCAAATGCTGATTATCCGGAGGCAAGTTAATTGTTATTTTATTTAGTTTATAGTAAGCTGTTAATTGTATTTTATGGTTGTTAATGTGTAAAATTGTTAGTGCTTAGCTTCCTATGGAAATTTAGATTTTAGCCATCTGCTGATGAAGTACCTAGCTAGATTGCAACAAACTTAACAAAGAGTTAACTGTAAACTGTAGAATTAGTGATGAAAATTACCAAAGAAAAGAATTTCTTCTGTGAATTTCCTCTGAATAAATATTGATGAATAGTTAAATTGGAGTAAGCATAGAAAGTTAAGCAAGAAATTTTATCTGTTAAGATAATATCGCAGATGTGTCTGTCTTGTATACATTCTCTGCTGACATAATATAGTGTAGTTTTGTGGGGAAAGTGCTCCATTCAATAGTCAGTTTTAAAAGTTAAAAATAAATAATAATTCGACCACGCAGCTGAACCGCTGACGTGAGTTGAGCAAATTTCCAAAAATAAGTTTATAGGCCTATGTTTTAGGGTTTCAACCAACAATTTGGGAAATACGTCTATTCACGATGGTGCTGAATAGCTGCAAAATGGTTCGCACACCATTCCTCATATTCGGAGTATCTTCAATACACAATGCATTGCGTTCTTCGCACACCAACCCCACGGTAGAATCCACCGCATGGCTTTGAACCGGGTACTTCTATGGTATTTTACGTTTTGATCGATTTTGGGGGAACCAAGCGAGCTATAAGGTCGTGTAAAAAAAAAAAAATGTGCAGAATAACATCCTACATTTAAATTTGAAGAATAAAACTCAAAAACAAATTCATTCTCGTAGGAAAAATCTCAAAAAGTAGTTACTTCCGGTCAAAAAACGTGCTTCCGATTGTTGGATTTTTTGGCTAACAAACTCGTCCGAGCGACGTAGACAACCAACATGTGTAACAAATTTGAACCAAATCGGACTTAAATGCGGCCGCTAGAGTGCGAACACACACACATATATATATATATGATTTTTAATGACACCCCAAAACGTGTTCTGGGGACCATGATCGGTGTTCATTTGCTACTCCCGACCTTATGTCTTACCATAAGAGCCACTGCAATAGCTCATTGTTCCTATGGAAATTCACTAATAAAGTGTTAGTTTAAATATTTTATGAAAGAAAAAAAAATATCTCACTCCAACTTGTCAACTAGACGCTTGCCATCAATTGCTTGTGCTTAGTGTTTGTATTGTGTTTTGTCTGTGGTTGGTGTGTTTGACTTCTCAGTCTTAGCTCTGAGATGTATCACGTAGATATTTAAGGTTCGTAGTAATTTGTAGTTTTACTTTGTTCACTCTTACATAGGCCTAGTTGCCTGGGTTTATGTACCGTTAGTTTTAGTCACTTGAGAACGGGAATTGATTTGTATTCCCCAAACATCGTGTTGGTAATTTAACACACAAATGATGGCAAATGTCCGAACAAGTAATTATAATAAAATTCAACATCCATCATTAACTAACAACAACTTCAAACAGAGAAATGGTGATAGTACTACTGCCGCGCAAATGGTATTCCCACATTATTACCAGCTTGGACTTCCCCCACCAGTGCATGTGGTTACAACGTGGATGCGTAATTTGAAGAAACAAGTTCTATCTGCAGGCGGCATTCTAACGGTACGTAACCCAGAGAATATTACAGCTGTTCCGAGTTGCCATCGAAAGGAGCCCTCGCCGTTCCATTCGGCAGCACACATTTTCGCTCGGGATCAAGTGACAAAGCTTACGAAGAATACTGCACGAATTAGACTTATACCCCATTACCCCTTTAAGTTGCAGATTTTGCAAAAATTACATGAACGCGACCCGGTGTCGCGTATGGAGTTTAGTAAACAGATATTGGCTACAATCAACAAGGATACAAATTTCCTTATTTCTGTGAACAAACAGAATTTGCGTTACTGGGAACAGGAAAACCCTTGTGATTTCATCCGCGTCCTTAGCATAGCGCCAAGGTTCCAATATGGTGTGCTGTATCATGTCATGGGCCCTTACTTTTTCAAACGTGATGATGGCATCGCAACAACAATAACATCTGCTCGATACTTCATATGCTTCAAACATTCTTTACACCGAGACTGTACGATCTCAATCTTAACATCGAAAACATGTAATTTCAGCAGGACGGATCTACGTCACACACTGCTCGACAATCGATGGCAGCCGTTCACCCGTTGTTTGGAAGACGCGTTATTTCAAGTAACGGTGACATTACATAACCTGCGAGATCCCCTGATCTTAGTGTGTGCGACTTCTTCTTGGGGGAGAGATCTTAAAGGCAAGGTGTACCGTAAACGTCCCACAATAATCCATGAACTGAAGCAGAACATTGAAAACAAAATCACTTCCATTCCCCAAGATTTGCTACACCGAGTATTCCAGGGTTTTCATAAGAGGCTATGTGAACACCGACTGGGAGAACACTGTCATCTTTCCGATATCATCTTTAAGAAGAGATCAGATACTTTGTAGCATTTTGATTAAAAACATAAATTTCAAACTGTATGCATGCACTTTCATCAATAAATGATGTATTTCGTATATTTATTCGTGCAAATAATGTTATTTCAAAATTTTCCGATTCCCTGCGCCACATCCTGTACTTTTACTTAAGTTTTAATAGCTTTATTCAATTTTTCTACATATTCAGTTATTATAATGCACTACTAAAGTTAACAAACGGACCACGCTATGAAATTATAAAATACGGCCCCAATAATAAGCAATAACACTCGTAAAAAATCCTGCACTAAAAAACCACGTTTACAATGAGTTAAGTGTTCAAACAGTATTTACCTGGTTGGAAATTTCAAGAGTACGTTCGATTTCGCCGTTGACCAAATCGCCTATGGTTCTCGTAGCCAATAGGTTGTTAGTGTGAACAACACCGTTCTGAGCAGCCAGTTTTTCCTGAGATAAATGCCGACGAAGTGCCAGTTTTGCAGGCGAAACCTGCATTGAATTGAAAATTGAATTAGTTTACTCGAAAACATAAAGAACTTTCCAATTCATCTTAAAGCAATGTTAGTGAACACTGGCTAAACAAAGTTAAAATAGGGAAGATAGTAAGTCAACTAAAACTTCACAAATGTAAACCAAATTTCTGATTGTTATTTCACAATCAAAGCAAAACCACTAATTTAAAAATAATTAGTGATTAACTATTAAATTATTAATTAACTCATTATCATTCATTACAAAAGTATTATAGATTCAAGGATTTTAAATTTTCAAAGAATTGGTAACATGAAAAATTTATTGGCAATATAGACATTATTTGTATTAAGTTCTTTCATACGATTTGCACTAAGGACAGAAGGTACTTGATAGAACTTCATTTTAATGGAAAAACAAACACAATTTTTAGTAAATTCTACAAAATTGATTGAGTCTTGCCGAGGAAGGTTTCACTCGCATCGACGGTATCGATATCCTTTTTCACCAAATAGTGGTCATTTAATGAACTACTCAAAACTTCGTTTTGTTTTTAAGTAGGATATTTTATAAGGTCAACTGAAACAGTTACTCTAAACCATAATATGTAGAGATATGCTCTCAATGACTTTTTTGTCAATCATTTCATCGTTAGGATTTTTCCACCAAGGTTTTATTTTTCACGGTTTAGTGAGTTTATGCTACAAAAGCACAACCACTTCAATCACTGGAGTGCATTTTGAAAAAGCACTTGAAACATAAGCCATGTTACCCAGGTGGCAGAGCTTAAGACTTAAAATAAAAGTTTTGTAAAAAGATTACCTGGGTGTAGTCTGGTTGTTGCTGGTGTATTGCTGTAACCTGTGCTGGAGCAGGTACTGGTGACGGACGGGAATGCCAGCTAGGAGCTGAGGTTGTAGGTGGTTGCGCTTGGTTCTGTTGTTGTTTTCTATTATGTTGGTCTTCGTTCAATACGGTCGTAATGATACTTTTCAGTCTATCCTCAAAATTAGCCACTCTCGGAGGTTCCTGCCCGCGGTTGCTGTTACTACTACTGTTGAACGCGACAGGTTGTTGCGAAGGCCTCGGAGGTCTAGGAGGTTGGGAGCGTTGATTTTGGCAGCGTGTAGGTTCGAGAACGGATCCTCGGATTTTACCGGCTTCGATTTGACGCCCCGTTTCCAGAATTTTCTGCGCCAAAATTTCCGGATTGTTTTCTTCTATTTTACCCACGTCGGGAACGTCGGGCCAGTCTTGTGACCTGGATCGATGCTCCCGTGACTTCCGAGGCGGTTTCACTCCTCCTGAACTGACTTTGTCTGTTGTTGGTTTAACAATTCCCTAAAAACAAAATTTCACAATTACGTTATTCCTACTCGGGTAATTAATAGTACAAAAAATTTTAATTAATAAAAAAAATACTTTTACAGGTAAAAAACTTTTCTAATTTACATTCTTTTTTACATTTTTTAATTCAAAATGAATTATTATTAGATTATTTATTTTCGAAAACCAAATCAATGTAAATGTTTAAAAAAAAGTTAAAGTCTGGATTGCAGACATTTGACAGCGTAGATATTAATAAAAATATTTTGCAAAAACTTTGTACAGTTGTCTTGACTTTTCTATTGTGCTTAAATTAACGGTGTTTGGCTTAAACTGTTGATATTTATACAGAGATTTATTAAAAACACTGATGATACTATACATACATTTTTTTTAAATGATGTCTTAATTACTATCAGAAATTTTGGTTATTTGAAACCACCTTTACCTCCTCTTTTAAATTCTGGAAAACCCAATAAAGAGTCTAATATAAATTTTACTTTTACTTTGATATATATCATTTATGTAATACTGTAACTATATACTCTATACGGGGTGTTATAAAAGGGTGGCACCATTTAAATGGACTGCCATATCAATGTAAAACCTCTAGCATACATATTATAAAACTTTTTCTGGTGTTTAAGAGTGGTTAACTTCCCCCTCATATTCAACTTTCATTATTTAAATGGCAACTCTTATCTTGTGACATATAGTTGGACATCCCTTTTAAAATTATGAATTTCTGCGGTAAGAAAATAAAAATCAGCTGACGCATCTATGCTTAAAATGTTATTTTGTAAGTTATTTTCATAACTTTATATTATTTAAAAGATGGACAGAGATATGCTAAATCTGATCTAGGGATTGTTACTTACCGTCAGGGGTAACCTTAGAAAACCTACTTACAAAATTCCAAATCCCCTCCACTGTAGGGGTTTGAAGGGGGCTACATTTTTACACCCGCCTCACACTTAAACACCAGAAAAAGTTTTATAATAGAATGCTGGAGATTTTACTTTAATTTAACAATCCATTTAAAAGATATCTTGGTGATGCCACACCCCCTATAGTTTTATGTTAGTGTGTAATATAGAAAACAGATGAAAGTTTACTTTAATAATTATTTTTAATAAGGGAAATGTTTTCTGACTCTCCAAAATGTAATAATTATGTAAGTTTTTGTTCTCAGCATTTGGCTTCGTAATATACTTACAGTCTATGTACTGCCTATAAAATTTGTATGCTACTTCAAAAAACTGATTTCACCTATACAATCCTCGATAACTCAATACGCTTAAAACGAAACAATATACTCCTTACATTATGCGAAGTCGTGACCTTCTCCAGAGCTGTGTTTTCATTGTCCAACCTTTTGATTTGACTGCGCAGTTTCTTCCTCTGACTCATTGTAGCGCAGATTTCTTTCAGCAGCTGTTCTCTGGTGAGGGGAATGGTTACGCCCATCTGCCTCGCCGTCGCTTGCATCTCCGCCTGTCTTTCGTTGGTGAGCTTAGCCTGTTGCTCTTCTAAACTGGAAACCTGTTGATTTCAACGGAATTTGGTTAGACTTTTTAGGGGAACTAATTTCAAGACAGCAGAGTTTATATCACGGATGACCAACACCCCCGGTTACAAATTTAACACAACATCCACTCCTGAGATTGAAGTTTATTCTATTGTACAGTGTAAACGCCTACCAACAGTAAATTGACTTTACTTTACAAAACATTACAGTTGTGTGTAGTTGTTAACTATATTGTTCTAAGATTATACAAAATTAAAACTAAATTACAATCGCTAATACTTTACTTTTTGTATATACCACGGTGTGACGTGTCGTACAGGGTGTGACAGTAGGCCTACTACATGGTTATAATAAGTGTTTAAAGAACTTGTGTGTGTGTTATGTGTTACGTGATTTATGTGTTTTTAAACTGAGACAACGGGAACTACCCAGCAAACATTTGAAAATGACTGAATAGCCGAAACGGCCGTAGTAAAAAAGCTACGAACAATAGACGGTAAGTCTCATTAATATTTCTAATTATTAATCAGTAGTCAGGATGGCGAAAACAAATATGTATGAGGTTTTTTATTCTGTGTTTAAGAATACTGAAACTAAAGAACCTAATCTTAAAACCCGAACAAATAAGACTAAAAGTCAATACCGAGAAGATCAAAGAATTGCTGCAACATCTCTAAATTGATAGCAGTTGTCGCTGACAAAGAGTGTGTCGATCAGTTTGTTATTTGGAAGCACGGTCAATGTCGATCGCCACTATAAATACGAAGAGCCAAAAACATAAGGAGAAAGATGCTTTTGCACAATCGAAGTCAACTTAAAAATCCACTAAAATTCACACAAAATCTAAGCCTTAAATATTCAATTCCAACAAGTGTTCAGTCTTATTATATGGATATAAGAGATGAAACGTTAACAAGGAAATTATTAGGCTGCAGACAATCACGAACCGAACATCTTTAACATTTTGTAGTTCAAGATTATTTCCAACATAGATCTTTGAAAGATAACAAACGATGTGCACTTAGGGTGCACATACTGAAAAGAAAGGAATTGGTTGTAGGACTGAAATTTACATTTAATAGTTAAAAATCTCTCGACAGATGTTCAAAATCATAAATATTCACCGACATTTTTTATTCCTCCTACTTAAATATATGTGACTTGAATAAATTTTCTTTTGTTCGATGGAACACATTCATTGTACTTTTGACACTGAATAAATATTCCGGTATGTTCATAATATTTTGTTCTAAACAAATCTGTAAATATGAATCACAAAATATTTGTAAGTCGGAACTAAACTCTACAAAAATTTTCAGAAAACTCTAAACGTCTCAATGAAACATGAGAACAAGACATTTTGAAGTAAATCACAAACTTTTAACGCAAAGTTCTGTTCTACAATTTGTTTTACAATAGTCATTGTTACAAAATCACCGTAGGTAGCAATTTTTCTAAATTTTTCAATAGAACACAATACAATCTCAAAGTTGTGGATAGTTCTGGTAGATTTGTAAGAGAGCAGTGATACATCATCTGTGGCGAGACTCTACATGTCTTGAAATTAGTTCCCCTTGCACCTCGTCATATTATGTTCTTTTGTAGAACTAGACAACAATAAAACCAAAATAAACTCCAGTAATAAATAAGTACAGCAGGAATAAAACTGTAAAAACAAATAAGGACGCCTACTTTTTTTTTTAAATTAAACTTTTTAGGCCATAGTAATTTGAGTTCTGATATGAACAGCAACAATATTTGCCACCTGGAATCAACAATCGATGTCTTAAGTTACTATAAACCAAAAAATACATATGAAGTAATACTAAATAAATAGCATGTATAATTAAATACTGTTATACTTATTTCTTATTTATATATATATATAAAGTTTCTCGTCTACCATGTGGACATTCATTAGGCCTAAACATACTGGCCGAAAGTGCTGCAATTTATTTTATACCAGATTAAAAAATATACTTATACAAAAGAGAATATTCAGCTAAGATTTTTTAGTTTTGAAATAAAAAAATAATTTCTAGGTATTTGGCTAGTAAGAATGAATGACAAGCAAAATGTGCAGAGTCTGATGCCTACGAGCTATGCGTACAAATATTGTGACATACGTCTATTAGAATCCTACAGCTTTCACATTCAAATTTAACGAAATAAATAAAAAAAGGTGGTGACAATCATAACATCTAAACAAGATGAAAATATGAAACACTTTTTTAAGACGTCTGCTTGTGTTTCTTATAAATACTCAAAAATGTTACTGTCACGCACGTCACGTTGTTGTTACGCTAGAAAGCTAAAAAGTTTATCAATTCTCCGCAGTAAAATTACGAAGATTTTTGGCACCATCAGAAGTTTTCTACGACGTCTGAGAGTGTACATATCGTGTCCACAGACACACACTTTTTATTGCTTTATCGTGTTCAGAGACTTCGATAAAAGTTAGCAAAAGTGGGGATAAAATTTTTAGAATTTTTGCAAGATTTCAATACTTTGGCATTTTAATGCGAGCCGAAGTAAAAGATAATTTAAGATACGTGTCAACAATTTTGTACGTCAGGTTTAGGAATAATTGTAGAAGCAATAAATCGGGATTAACAACGTGTTAAAAAGATTTTAAAGTGATAGTGAACCTAAATAAATCACAAAAAGAAAAAGAACTGGGTGAGAAGAACACACGGGGAAGTAGGATACCATCTACTCAAGCTCCGAGCATGGGTGCTTCGACCACTATACCTACTGGTTCAAACTGAGGAACATCCGGACGGTCAGTACAGCGATGGTGATACAGCAGAGCACCCTTTGTACGTTCGAGATGGACAGATGAAAGGGAGGAGACGAACAGGCAAGTGGAGACCACACTGAATTCTTAAATATTTGTTGATATGTTGAAGAATAAGAGCAAATGGCAAATAATCACGTTTATTGAAAAAAAAACGTCATGGCACAGAAGGATAAAGATGAGAGAGAAGAACAAAAGAATGACGAACTATTAGACTGACGTTCTAGGCAGCCTAGTTCCTGAAGTAATGCGTAGTTCCGGAGCGGAAGTGCCCGAAGTAAGGGTTTTGAGAGTCCCACACTCGGTGCATAAAGCAATTCCCCCAAAACAAAAATAAAAGTCTATAGGGACAGCGTACGCAAAACAGAACAGCTCAGCAAGTTGTCGGACAAGTTTTCGTGTCAACAGCAAATGATATAAAAAATACCAATGAAGGCAAAATCCTCCAAGTGACGATAACATTCGTAGATGGTATCATCAGTTTGAAGACACCAACTGTCTTTGCAAATTACATAGTTTTATCCATTTTAAACTTTTCAAAAAGTTAGTTATATTAATGATTTATTCAAGAAATTTCCCCCCCCCCCCTCCCCATTAAAATACCTACCTAACATCCCTTTTCACCTGGAATCCCACAGATTCTAAGATTACTGACCACGCCTAAAACACCGTACATAAGTGTAGCCACCAACATACCTGCACTTGAAGTTTAGTCACTTTAGCCTGCAACTCTTTATGTCGCAGCACTATCTCTTTGGCTTTGGATAACAAATCTGTAGGGCAAGTTGCGTTGATTCCCAACTCTGTCATTCTTGTTTTCAGAAGAGCAACGCTGTCGTCTATCAGGACCTTAATTTGCTTCTCCAGTTGTGCAGCTCTACTCTGCAGTTTCTGGTTACGCTCCTGAAAAAATACCAGAACCGAATAAAAATACAGATTTAATGACAAATACAGTAAAACCTGGAGATAGTAAGTATATGTTCCGTACGTACCTGATAAACTACCGATACTAGTGGTACTTAATCCCACTACACTACTACTTTTTTAATCCCACTAGTGGTACGTTTTGTATCGGACACACTATATAGAGTACCTGATACTTTTTGAATCAGACACATTCTAGGGATTAAACAAATAAAAGAGCACTGTGGTGACAAAATCACACTGATTTGAATAAAAACCCCGAAAAACAAAACAAGGAACAAAAACAATAACTAAACAACTAAATTGTAAGTTATGTTTAATACGTTGCCCTTACTTGTTTAATACGTTGCCCTTAATAAGGGTAACGTATTAAACATAACTTACAATT
This sequence comes from Philaenus spumarius, assembly GCA_018207615.1. Classification (NCBI taxonomy): domain Eukaryota; kingdom Metazoa; phylum Arthropoda; class Insecta; order Hemiptera; family Aphrophoridae; genus Philaenus; species Philaenus spumarius. Next base: position 10,668 of record JAGFPH010001317.1, on the reverse strand, counting down.
TAGTTATTGTTTTTGTTCCTTGTTTTGTGGTTCGGGGTTTTTGATTAATCAGTGACATTCTAGGAAGATCAAAATTTGCTTTGCGTAAATAAAATGTATAAGAACATGTGTTTGACATCAAATATATAATTTTATGCTGTTTTGTTTCACAGTTGACTTGCTTTACCCAAGTCTCGTCGCCAGTTACGATACAATCGATAACTTGGTTTCCACTTTTGTCGTAGTCTTCCAGAAATGTCGGTGCTGCAGCAAGCCTCTGTTTTGTGTGGTCTTCCATTAGGATTTTCGGAACCCACTTGGCACAAAATTCGTGGTAACCAAGTTTACCAACCACAATTTCATGAACTAAACTCCGTGAAATTTGGGTGAAATGTTCTGAGAGTTCTGTAATCGTAAAACGACGATTTTCACAGATTTTTTCTTAGATTTTCACCACCAATTCATCACTCACAAGACTAGGCCTACCACTGCGAACTCGGCTTTCACTCATTATTTCTTGGCCGTACACATCACAAATCTGGTCTATTAAATGTAAACAGACCTATTATATTTTAAACAAAAAACATGTTCTTTAGCTCATGACTTCGTGTTCTTTTGATTTGGCAGGCGATGATAACCACCTAGATTTTTCGCCTTTAAAAACAAAACAAAAAATCTTTTGATTTGGTATATATATATTTTTTGGACACATTATTTCTGTTCTTGAATTTTATCTTTAAGATTACCTAACATTTTAAAAAGGTTCTTCTCAACTGACAAAACTACATTTAAACTTCCATACATAGCTATTGTTTTACAATATTAGATAGTGGTAAAGCATACGTTGGCTTAACCCACCGTTGTTGGGGTTTGCTTCTTTCCAGGGTACATCTCGGTTCCTTAATTTTCATTTTCTTGACAAAATCATGAAATCAAAGGCTTAAGAACATTTGTCTCATTCAAGATTTTTGAGATGATCTGATGCTTCTTTTTCTTCTAAAAAGAAAAGTGGCCGATATTATTGTATTTTATTCTAAAGCCACAATGCATTTTCCCACAATACAGATATTTCATCTGTCTGTCAATTCCAATGCCTCCTAGCTCAACTGTGTATTAAATGAATAGTAATCTCGACTACCTGTCATTACTTGTCAACAAACATCGACCTTTTATTAACAGCTATTAGTTGTCAGTTTTACAGAATTTGAAAATAAATATTTGTTAGATTATTATTGTCGCATTGCATGTTTTTCTTTCAACTACTTTATCTCATTTATATAACGTACCTTTTCTTTAGCAATACAAGACTCTATGAAAGACTTGTATTGATCGCCCTTCATCTGCTCCACTATACTAAGGTACTGTTGTCTAAACATATCCAACAGTATTTGCAAGGCGTAAGGAGTTTCTGCAGGAGCTGCTGGTATCTCCAGTTCCGAGTGAACGGGTCGTGCCGTGGCATTTGTCAGTGAAGTTAACTGTTGATCAACGCAGCCAGGTGCAGGTGGTAACTTTTTGCCATGAGCTGAAAACAAAAAACAGAATAGACATAAATCTGATAGGTTATTACTTTCATTTGTAACGTGCTCTGCTGTGCAAGCCGTTTACAAACAATTTATTAATAGAAAACAAAAAAAAAATGAAAAATAAAAATTTAATTTTGACAAAAATATTTCTAAGTTATTTTTAAAATAAAAAAAAATACCTTTACTGTGTAACAATTATTTATTATTTCCTACCTTCAATCCATTTATTTATTTAATTAATTAAATTATCATTTTAAAATATTACAACACCTTAATCCCAATAAAAACAAACAAACATAACCCCAAAATTGAAGTTAGGTTATGTTTTGATCGCATCTGTGGTTACAACAGGCGATCACTAAATATCTGTTACACATCAACTTGTCATATCTGTGACTACAGTTCCTTGGTTACAAATGAACTCGTCTGAAGGATCAGCCGCCATGTTTGTCACATGCGCACATTCCCTCCAGATTGTCTCGTGTTCACCAAAACCTGCAGCCATTTTGAATTACACTTACAAAGAAAACTAAAAAACTGAATTTATGATTTAAACAAGGTTCGTTACCACAAAGTACTTCTGGAAAGGATAAAAACTCAAATTAAAAACTCATAGTGGTTGACATTATTATTTTACTGAAACATTCTAAATTGCAAAAACACATACATTAATTATTATTTCAAGTTGGCAACTCATCGTTTTAATTATTCCAATCACCCACTCAAACACACAAATTCATTATTAACAACTTTACCTTCGATATACAGAAACTTATATTGATAAATTATTCAAATGCAGACTTAGTTAAATTAGTTTACTACTTACGATCGTGTTGTTTTATAGTGCACTTTAAAGAGATAGATACGAATTTACAAAGAGAAAAAACTTACAACACATATGAATTCAATAAAAATAGAAAAACCCCATTATTCTTTAGTTCGTCGCACTTTAGCCACGTAGATTCTGATTCACTTAGACTTTCGTTGCACTTGTTATGAAATCTTTATGAAAAGAGTTGGAAGCCATGCCGCGCGTGCACGCTAACTTTCAAAGTTGATAATTTTAAGATAATTCACCAGCAATTCTTACATTCTCGCTATTGAACAATACACAGCACTGTCTTTACTCCTCCTTAAACATTTTTAAACGGTAGTTCTACTTTAACTACCGCAAAAAAGCACTTGTTAAAACATTTTGTTGGACTAGCCGCAGAACACGTCTGTACTGTACTCGAATACTGATGCAAGTGGGACGCTCAAAGCTCCTTCTTCCTCGTTCTCCTTTCGATCACACCATCTGACGTCATCAAAACCAGAAAACCAATGAGAAGCTGTTTTCCAAGGGACCGTAAATATGTTCCCCTACGACTAGTAACGCTAAGTACCAACATTTCAGGACAAAATTTCTGTCTCTATCATAGATGGATTACACAGGCTTCCAACTTAATCTATCAAGTTTATTTCTTACAATGTCTGGAATCGTCTTTCGATATTTATTCATCACTGTCTAAAAACTTAGTGGACCATAACTTCAAACTCTCTAATACGTTTTAACTGTTTTTCATAGTTTGACACATCGTGAAACATAATTTAAATATTTAAACAAAAATGAATTTAAACATGAAGTTAATATTGTTTCTGATTTAATCTGAATTACTAATTAATGTCTGCATTTCCCTTTGAATTTCTATGTTCATTAATATTATGAAATAACTAAATCTTTTAAATTAGGCTAATGTCCAAAATTTACCTTATGACCCTTTTTACGTTATTTTACTATTTTGATGTTTAAAAACCCTGAAACTCACATGTATTACAAAGACCCCCTCTGATTATGGTTCAAATTGCAAAATTTTAATCATAATCAACCAAAAAAGAAATGCATGTGAGTTGAAGCACCATAGAAATTCATAGTCACCTCACAAAAAAATACCTCGTCTGCAATTGAATTTACGAAAACATTTAAATTACTCATCTCAATCATCCATACATATGTACCATAACAACCTTTCATACCTATTTGCCATTACAAATCAAATACATTATTCATAAATATATACAATACAAATTTTTACAGAGTCCAAATTTCACCTGAAAGAAAAACTTTATATACAATATGCAACATCTTATCAATGTATTGTAAGTCAAAACCATCCAAGTTCACAAACATATTTATCCTCAGCATAAATCTTTATCATAGGTTTCACCTCTAAAAACAATAAAATCAACATTTCATTATTGCATCATTAGTTTGCTTTACATTCATAAATTATTTTTATGAAATACACCAATTGTATCCGCTCTGAGATAACAATTAAAATCCATTACTTCACTTCTTCCACATTAAAACTTCAAAATTCAAATTCAAACTAAATCAACTCATTTATTTGCTTTACATTCATAACTCATTTATGAAATACAACAATTGTATCCGCACTGAGATAACAATTTATATCAATTACTTTACTTCTATGAACTCATTTACCACTTCAACTTTACTTTACATTGCATTACTTCACTTTAGTTTGCATAATTTTCTTTACTTTTCAAGAATTTACTTTATTATGCAAAAATTTACTTTATTTATGCAAAATTTTACTTTACTTTACATTCTTTCTTCGACTCTTGATCAATTATTATACAAATGTACAACATATGTTATCAAAAATAGTCATTATAAATATATCTTAAATCTAACATTTCACTCATACATCATTCATTCTACTGTATAACTTGCCAACTTTTTATATAACCCCCTCAAAAACTCGGTTACCTTATTTTAAAAATTAAATCATTCAAATGAAAATTCTAATGACTATGAATTTATCTCCTCTTTCTTGAATGTATAAGATGGTGGAGGATGTGAGATGGGATCTGACCGTAAGATCAGCAGTAAAAGACGGATATAATAGATATGTTTTTTAGGGATTGGACAACCCTTCTCCTGTCAATGGATCAGGAGAGGGAAAAATAAGGATATGAGGAGATGGAGACATTTTTGAACACTGATTGTGTAGGAATGGTAATGATATTTACCATTCTAAGTTCATCTAGACGAACTTTATGATGAAACAAACGAGGAAAAAAATTTTTCTTATTAAAAGACGGAAAGGACGGAGAAAGAGAAGAGATATCGAAGACTAAACGAGGTTGATCAATATTGGCAGACGTACACAACAAAGAAGAGACACTCTGTACCCCTAAAAACACCTACACTATTGATCAACCTCTCAATAAGAAGGTTTTCACGGTTTACCCACAACCTATGAAATTTAAACAAGATTGACCAATAACAGTCTACCTGTACTATCGATCAACCTTTCAATAAGAAGGTTTTCACGGTTGACCCACAACCTATGAACTTTAAACAAAATTAACTATAAACTAAGAACAACTTTGTGTATGTACACTACTAAACCTAACAATCATATGGATTGTGCACATGATGCGACACGTCATCTGGTCAACATCGAAATTCAGAAGGTTTTTTAAGGACCCAACAACCTGAAATCACTAGTGTACACCTTGTTAGGATGCACACCAGCTACTTGACCATTTTTTAGGGACGTCTTACCCTTAAATCACCAGATGTGACTCAATGTTGCTATCTCTAGTGACCTACAACAATGACGTATTAAGCCACACCCGGCTACACCCATATTTCAATATTCTTAACAATCAAGTTATCATAACTATCATTTTACAATATCCATTTATATATCATAATTATATAGAGTACTTATCTCATAATGTATTAACCTACTAACATTGCCATTAATTAAAGTCTAACACCTAATAATAAATTACGTCGGCGTAGAGGTTTGGTTTGCAATGTAGTACTTCCGTAACTCTACCACATTATAAGTACCTATTTCTTCCTTTGTTTGCATATCCTCTAGTACATATGCGTTTTCCATCTTTACACCTTTGACCCTGTATGGTCCTCTGTAGAGCAAAAAGAATTTTTTAATTTCCTTTTTCAAGCACGACGATAAGTAGTGATTTTTCACTAACACCAATTCTCCCTTTTCATACCTTATTGGTTTGACATTCTTGTCATGTTGCTTCTTCCTTTGTTCAGCTTTGATTTTTAAACATTTCTTTGTTAGTATCAATCTTTCTTCCCTATTTAATTCTCTATTGTCTGGGAAATCCAACAATTCATTATAGATCCTAGGACATCTTTTATTGTAGATCAATTCATATGGCGGAAAGTTCGTTGAGTCATGTACTGAGTAATTAATACATCTTTCTATGAAGTCTACGTAATCAGGCCATCTGTTATGTTTTTCATGAATGTATATTCTAAACATCTTTCCTAGTTCCCTCATACATCTTTCACTAGGGTTACTCTGTGGATGATAAACTGACGTATGACGTATGTGTATTCCTTCCCAGCCTAGCGTTTCATACCATACTTGCGACTGAAACTGACTACCATGGTCACTAAGGACAACCTTAGGCTTTCCAACTTCTTGCATGTAATTCTTTACTATTTTTTCTGCTAATATTTTAGAAACCGCCCTCTTTACTGGATATAATTTAATAAATTTTGAAAAAACATCTAATACCACAAAAATGTACTTTACCCCCCCCTTGCCTGTAGGCAACTCCCCAAACAAATCAACTGCTACTAAATCCAAAGGTTTCTCTGGCAAAATGTTAATCATTAGGCCTTCTTGTTTTTTATTACTGACTTTACTTTTTTGACACAAATCGCAAACTTTTAGCTTTGTTCTGATTACTTTTTCAAGTTTTGGAAAACTAAAGATTTCCCTTAAAATACGATAACATTTTCCACCTCCTATGTGACCATATCTTTCATGACAATCCTCTATAATTGTATCAATCATCTTTGTTGGTACACATATCTTGAAAGTATCCATTTCATTATATTTTCTAAATAAAACATCCTGATATATTACAAAAAATTTCTTTAGTCTATCATAATTTTCACCTTGTTCTAACAAACTTTTTATTATTCCTTGATATTTAGTATCAAGTCTTTGTTCTGCAACTAAATTTTTAAACAATTGTTTCATGGTCTTATCTCTAAGTTTAAGTTGTTTTTCTAACTGTAAATTGTAAATTTTGATCACACCCTCTTCATTTTTTCTGACTACTTCTTGGTTATCAATTCTAGATAATGCATCTGCAACTACATTATCTTTTCCAGGACAATACTCAATTTCTAAGTTGTACTCCTGCAAATACAACATCCATCTTAGCAATCTACCATGAGTGAGTTTACAATTCTTTAAAAACATCAAGGCCTTGTGATCAGACTTTACAATTATTCTATTGCCTAAAATGTAACTCCTAAATTTTTTACAGGCGAAAATTATGCTTAATAATTCTTTCTCGGTAATAGTGTATCTAAGTTCAAAATCTTGAAGGCTTCTACTTGCAAAAGCTATTACCATATGTTCATTATCCCCGTTAATTTGATACAAAACAACCCCCAAAGCTAAATCTGATGCATCAGTATTCATGTAGAATTTCTTGTTAAAATCAGGATGCTTTAAAATTACACAATCCAAAAATTCTTCTTTGATTTTGTTAAACACAGTTCTCTCCTTATTACCCCAAGACCAGTCTTTACTGAGTTTATTGTTTCCTAGCAAATGCTTAAATTGTGCAGTTAACTCTGCATAGCCACGTCTAAATTTTCTGTAATAATTGCACAGTCCCAAAAAACTTTGTAGTTGTTTTAAGTTTCTTGGTTCTGGAAACGACTCTATAACTTTAACCTTATCTGGGTCAGCTCTGATGCCTTCCTCAGAAATAACGTACCCCAAAAAATTTATCTCCCTCATACAAAAACTTGATTTACTTAATTTAATTTTAACATTGAACTGTCTCAATCTATAAAAAAGTCTAGCTAAATGTTCAATGTGTTCTTCAAAGGTGCGTGACGCTATGCAGATGTCATCTACATATACAATTGCAAATGATAGTACATCTGGCCCCATGACATGAGATAACCCTTTCTTGAATATCGATGTACTTACATTTAACCCAAATGGTAATCGTTTAAATTGCAAATTTCTCCCATTGAACGTAAAAGCTACATATTTCCTACTATTTTCATCTAACTCAATTTGCCAAAACCCACTCACCAAATCTATACTAGTAATATATTTAACCCCCTCAAATTTCTGAAGTAAGTCGTCGATATTCTCGGGTGCCTCCCTATCAGGAATAATAAGTTTATTTACTTGCCTAGCATCTAAACATAATCTAACAGAACCATCCTTTTTTATTACACATACCAAAGGGTTAGAATATTGACTGTTTGATGTTTCAATGATATCATTCTCTATCATTCTTTCTATTTCTTTGCCTACGGCATCTCTCTTAGAATGAGGCACTGCATAGGATTTATTTATAAATGGTACACTATTATCAATGTTAAGTTTTGCTTTGAAATCTAATATTTTTCCTGGTGTGTCAGAAAAAATATCCTGAAAATGATTTAACACTACCCTTAATCTTTCTCTATTATTTTCCCACTCTAAATTTGTGTTTTCCATCACTTTATCTACAATGTTTTCCCATTCTACGTTATTTAGTTCAAAATTATCATCATGCACTACCTCATTATAATACGCACAAGCTGTATCTTCTAGTTGACAAAACAATTCACCTTTATTTTCTATTTCTGAAAACACTTTAGGCTCTATTTCTTTACATATTTTTAAATTATACACACAAGATTCTTTTAGCCTACTAATGAACTTCGTTGAAATTTCTACATTATTTACTTTCAAATTAATTAATTTATTTTCAAAATCTATTTTAGCTTTGCTATTCCCCAAAAAATCACATCCCATAATAAAATCTAAATTTAACCCCGTTACTACAAGGAAATTCATTAATACACTTGTATCGCCTATTTGTACATCTAAACAAATCTGTTTCGATACTCTCTTACTCCTGACACCAGTCACTCCCATTATAAGTAAGTTCGATACTGGCAACTGCATGAGTTTATATTTACTTAATTTATTTAATTCATTAAAAATGTTTTCATTAATTACGGTTATCTCTGAACCTGAATCTACAATGCATTTATAATTTCTATTTAAAACTTTAATCTCAATTTCTATAATTTCACCTTTAATGGGTTGTGACTTAATGTCAGTGTAATTACTCTCGTCTATTAGTACATCTTGATTATCTAAACTAAAAACCTCTTTTGTTCCAGTCGGCCTATCATTTTCATTGGACAATAGCATCCCAGCCGAACGTACTATTGTCTCCTTTCGTTTCCCTTTTGCTGGTCACCGTTCACCTGCCTCGGCATAGGCCTACCATTAGTGTAACCTTGTTGTGGTACATTACCCTGAAAATTTCTATTTTGTTGATAGCCTTGCGGAGGCATTTGTTGTTGTTGCTGCATATTTCTATCAAATTGTTGCTGTGGCATCCTATTTTGAAATTGCCCATTATTATTATTATAGCCCTGTGGAAACCTATTGTTTTGGAACTGCCTATTGTTATTGTTTTGATATTGTGGCCTATTCTGATTCTGTGAATTGTATTTGTTTTCTTGTATTTGCCTATTCCTATCAAAGCTATTCTGTTTATTGTTATCTTGTACATATTTATTACTTTCCTGCCAATCCATAATTATTTTTTCAAGTTTACAAAGGTTCTCAGGTGCCGCTGCTAAAATAACTACCCTTAATTCATCCGGCAATTGTTTCACTATGTGACGCGTAAAAGTCTCCATTGACATAGGTGGATCTAAAAACTGTGTTTGGTGGTGCAACCTAATGATATAGTTATGAATATCTTTGATAGGCCCTGTATATTGTTTTCCTAACATTATTGTCATACGCAAGTTTTCTTGCTTGTCTTGCGACCAGAATCTCTCTAGAAACGCAAGTTTAAAATCCTCAAATCCTAACCATTCTTGGTTATGTACATCAAACCAAGTACCTGCCTCTTCCTTAAAATATTTCCTAATGAGAACTAATTTATATTCCCATTTTTCATTTCTATACCTATTAAAGGTATCTAAAGCCTTAATAAATGTCTTAGGATGTGGTTCCCTCTTTTCATTAAAAAAATCTGGTATTATTGTTTCATTTTTTTCTTCTCCTAACATAACTACAGATTTATTTTCTAACCTAACCTCAAACTCATCTCTAAGTTCCTTAACATCTTTCTGTACACTATCTATTTCAGAATTTAATATCTCTACAACTTTACTCTCAACTTGTTCATATTTCCTATCCAATGTCTTAATCTTATTATTAGTATTTACTAAATTTTCATTAACTTTTACAAATTTCTCATTAACTACATCCCTAGCTTTAACAAATTTATCATCAACTGCCTTGAATTTACCCTTCATTTCATTTGAAACTGCTTTGATTTTTTTATCAGTCTCTACTTTATTAACTTCAAATTTCTTTGTTAAAGTACTTACTTCTACTTTTAAACTATCAATTGCTACCTCATTTTTCTTGAATTTAGAGTTTAACTTAACAAAATCATCCTTAACTTCCTGTCTAAACTCACTGAACTTATCCTCAAATTTCTGATTTAATTCATCAGATTTTTTATTTAACTTTTCAAATTTAGTGTCGGAATCTTGTTTAAAATTATCAAATTTATTGTTTACCTCTAACCTAAAATCGTTAAAGGCTTGTTTATCTTCTAGTCTATATTCTTTAGATTTATTATCTGCCTCTTCAAATCTATTATTCATACATTTAAAATTATTCTCTGAATCCTGTTTAAATTGTTTCAAAAATTCAAACATATCCATTTCATTACTTTTTGATTTATTGCTACTATCTACATATGTATTATCAACTTCTTTAGTATTTTCCATCTTTATTTCCGAAGTTATTTCTGCATTTACTTTATTTTCATTTTCTGATACACTATCATTTGTTGAATGATTTAATATCGAAATACCAGAATCATCTAGTTCTGCCATCGTATAATTATTAATTAACCCCTTGTAAATTTTATTTATTAACCTTAAAAACTCTTTTTTTTAAAACTTTTTCAAAAATTTTGAAATACAGCCAACCACTATGGTTCCATCAAAGTCATCCTTCCCAGTGTTTTCGTTTGTGGTAAAGAAGTTCGGGCGCCATTTTGTAACGTGCTCTGCTGTGCAAGCCGTTTACAAACAATTTATTAA
>JAGFPH010001316.1:282139-296424 GCA_018207615.1 Philaenus spumarius | reverse complement strand
TGAGTCCGGTACGCATTCCACTTAGTTTTTACTTTTGGATGGTAACAACCCTAACGTATTGCTTTATCACCTTGCCAACTGAACTATGAACACTCCCAGCTCCCGAACCCTAACGTATTGCTTTATCACCTTGCCAACTGATTTACGAACATTCCTAGCTCTGGAACCCTCAATTGTTGTTTTACCTCCTTGACAACTGAACTATGAATATTCCAGCTCCCGAACTCTAACGTATTGCTTTATCACCTTGCCAACCGAACTATGAACACTCCCAGCTCCCGAACCCTAACGTATTGCTTTATCATCTTGCCAACTGATTTACGAACATTCCTAGCTCTGGAACCCTCAATTATTGTTTTACCACCTTGCCAACTGAACTATGAACACTCCCAGCTCCCGAATCGTAATGTATGCAGACACCGCTTTGACGACAGCCTCTCTCAGTAACTTGACAACTGAGTTCTCACCAGTTCCTTTAGTTTACCGCCTTGTCAATTGAGCTATCGCTGCTGAAATCTCTCTAACCGTAATGCGTGGCCTATCCACTTTACCAACTGAATCTTCATCCTATATCTCGAAACATAATGTATCACACTGCCTCCTTGGCAACTGAAAACTATCGCACTCCCAGTTCATGAAGCTTAACGTAAGGCGTCGCCGACTTGCCAACTAACTGTTCTAAAAGTAATGAAAGGTTGCTGGTATAATGAATATTATATTACTTCAACCCTAATGGAGATTTCTCTAATATTGGATTTAAAATTCTAAAATAATCTTTGTAAGCCTATGTTTACTGCATACATTACTAATTTCATATATTTTAATAACTCCAGAATATTAAACTAATAATTTTATACACATCTTTATCCTTTTTGGGCTAAATTTATTCAAATTTTAAATATACCTCAAATTTTATACATAAATGGGTTGTCAGTATAATTCTATTATTTATTATGTGTAGTATGACCTACAAATAGGCTTACCTGGCTTACAGGTAAACACAGTGGCCTACTTATAATTACTGTAGAAGCTATTTACTTTATAAAGTATATATTTTACAATTCGAGTATATTATGAACAACTAGCAAATCGATAAGAGTTGTTCGTAATGTTTAGGTTAATTATATTATTTCGTTTTCCTAATTCTCTGCTGAACGGAATGCATCTGCGCAAGCGACTTTTTAGAATTAGTTTACACACGTCACATGCAATTGTACGCATATGTGCTCAATTTTAATTTCACACATATCAGTGGGGGGAAAATATTCAGTCATGTTGACTCGATTAGAAATGTAAAAATATCTAAACTCTATCGAAACATAATTATCACAAAACATAAAAACCTAACGATGGCTGAAGTGGTAGTAATGGGCCAGCTGTACAATCATTACAGCTGGGCGTTCCTCGGTGATAAAATATAACAATTACATTTATTATAATCTATGTAATTAATTAGGCTTACGCGTATAATTGTGCGTGCTCCTGCGCGTAGTCGACTACGGATATCGTATAATTATTATTCTAGTTACAAACGCAAACAATTAGAGTGTAAATATGAAATGATAATAACGTATTGTCACCGATACCCCACACCGCACACCGCACGCCGCACATCGCACATCGCACACAGCACTTCATTTAAGTTGTAATGACAAGGAATAATTTACTAGGCCTACTGATATCATTGTCCTGCACTCCGGCTATTATATGCGCGGGCACGTAGACCAGATTACTCGCTACAACGATATAGATGGCCGTTTCAACCCATCATTTGTTTGGATTATGCAAACTAAACTAAATTGAAATTATAGTCTGCCTGTGGTAGCGTGATCTTTGAATATTCTGTTGCAATTTTCGTTTTGTTATTTAGTTACTAACCTCATTCAATCTGTATTTATTAATAAAGCTAAGTAGACTACTGTTATATAAACTTTACAGACATCAACACTAAACATTAAATCATTATAAATACTTAAAATAATTACTACTAAACTATTAAAATTAATGCATACTACTTACATTATAGATTAAGTATAGTTATATAAAACATACAGCCTATACACATCTAATCAAATATTTTATAAATACATTTATTTACAAACATAACACAAAAAACCAAGAATCTAATAAAACTAAAATAAAACATAAGTAACCTGCAGAACAAACTAAACAATATTCCTTAACATATCCGTAGGATCAGAAAAATACAAAACATTCAATGATCCAATTGATTGACTTATTGTCCGTGTGCTGTAAATCAGTTTTTGAATAAATTACCAGACAAAACAATCGCATTTATTCAAACTTAGCACAGTCAGAATGTTGAACACAGATACTTACATCCATACTATTGGCGTAAGTAGGGTAGTAAAATGGTAAGGGGTGTTAAAACAACCGTGGACCCTCGCCCGAAAATGTTTTTAAAGTTAAGGGTCTGTTCCAGTAAACGAGAAAACAACCAGAAACGCAACCGCTTCTCAATACATCAGTATCTAAACTGTGCAATTTCTTGCAGCTGAACGCTTTGACATTGCCTCATTTCAAACCATTTTATAAGTCTATCTTTTGTAATTGAGTGTTGAAAAAAAAACTGAATGTTCTTTATAAAATTTCGAATCCGGCTTGCAAATTATTTTTCATTATTAATTTTTTATTGCGTTAGGAAAAAAATTCTAACTTTGTACTTACAAAATGTCAATTACATATCAAATTAAAAGCATTTAAAAAAATGTAAATTGAAAGACGGATGCGTATTGTGACTGTGCTTAAAATGAGACTTTGCAAACAATTTTATGATAAAAAGTAAACGAAAAAATGGTTTGAAATTTAACATTGCTCTTATGGGACAAAAATCCATGATGGCCGCCACTACAGCAGACCCTTAAACGAAAATGTTTAGTTTTATGGCTAGTGAGAATATTTTAAAAATAATTTTGTGGTACTTACTCCATAATGTTATGAGGTGCTATAGTTAGGCAAGTAGCCTTCTCAAATAAATTTTGAGTTTGTATAGTAAGTAGCCAGTAAAAACAACGAATCGATGGAATAACAGAATCGCGTCAAACGAATTGAAGGCGTTACAACGAGCTGCAAAATAACTCTTTTTGAGGAGCGAAGGGTTGACGGTACTTCGATAACTGTTTTTATGTATTTTTGGTGACGTTTTAACTATTTATAAAACAATACTATACTATGACAGGGGAGTGTGTTTGAAGACAATTACAAAAGTTCAGAGTTCACTAAAGCAGGCTAAAAAAGAGGAATTTCTTCAACATCAACAGGGAAAATTGGAAATGTCTTGCTCGGTACTTGTAACAGACCTGGCAATATAGATTGGAATTAAGGGTCGGCTCTAATAAAACAGAAAGCAACCTGCGACTCCAGCGTAGCGGCGGTAGGTTACGCGGACATTGCTCATCCTAAATCCATTTAAAACCCGCAATTGTTCAAATAGCGTTTTTTAAAAAATACCAAACTCTTAGTGACCAAATTCTTCATCCGAATGGCTTTGTAATTTTTCGCTATAATTAATAGTTACAACGTAAAAAATATTTAAAATCACCCTATAGCGGCGGTAGCTTACTCGGACATTGCTCAGCCTAAATCCATTTAAAACCCGCAATTGTTCAAATAGCGTTTTTAAAAAAATACCAAACTCTTGGGGACGAAATTATTCATGCGAAAGGCTTGGTAGTTTCTCGCTATAATTAATAGTGACAACATAAAAAAATATTCAAAATCAATGTTTTAAATTATTAATAAATATTAAACAAAATGTTTTTCTTAGTTTTGGAAAAGCCATTTGCATGCATATTGGCCATAGCTTTAAAATGACATATCTTTCATAACTATCCGATCAAAAATAAAGGAAAAAATGGATTTTAATTTAACATTGGTCTTATGGAGTGTCAGCCAACATGGCCGACAGCTAGAGCCGACGTGAATTTAACTACTAATGTTGCAAATAGTTATTTATTTTCATGTTTCTCCCCTCCCCCCCCAATCATTTGTTAATATTTATATTGTTGTTGGTAATCTTTACTTAGTTGTCATACTTAATAAATTTTTATTTATCATCGGCTAAGAAAATAAAATAGTAAATAGCATTTTGTAAATGTGTGTGCGTGCGTGTGTGAGGGTTGGTGAGGTGTGTGGGGGGGGGTGATTGTAATTATGTATGGGTGCCGTGCTTATGATAACTATTTCTTATTATTTTTAAGTTGTGTATTGTTAGAGATATGCTCAAATATTTTGCATGTAACCCATATAGCTAGAGATGTTACAGTAAGAAGATATATCGTCTAACAACCGACAGACGCAAAAAAAACACTGTCTTAATGCTTGTCAAAAGAATTGCAACGTTCTAATTATAAAATAAAGCTTTATTATTATATTATTACAGGATAAAAAATAACAATTTAAATTAAACATTTTGTTATTTTACGCCATAAAGTAAAAGAATAGTACAGTACCGTATATTTTTCAGTCGGTGACCTCATTTTGTTAATGTATTAACGCGTTTCGAAATATCTATTCCATCATCAGAAATCTGTCGTTGAACGGAGGTCGTCAAAACATTAAGTAAAAAGGCACAATCGCATAAGACAACAACATATTTAAAACACAGTCAATAGGTATACACCTTATGGCTATCGGATGTCGACTGCATTAAGGCAGTTATTACTATTATTATATTACAATTTAGAGAATTTCATATTAGAAAAATTAATATATTACTAGCTGGCCCGACCCGGCTTTGCACGGATAGACAAATCAAAGTTAAATGTATATTAACAAAAAATATATTATATCAATAAATATTTTACACTACTTATTTCTTATGGGGATTTTTAGTAACTTTGACCCCCCAAACCTCCCCTAAAATTTCGATTTTTTAAAAATATTTCTTGGCGTGCACCTAGGGCCCTAGAGGAAGCTACATAATAAATTTCATTCCAATCCGTTCGGTGTTTCTTGTTAGTAACTTTGACCCCCCAACCCCCCTAAAATTTCGAATTTTTTAAAACCCTTTCTTAGCGAGTACCTATGGCCCTAGAGGAAGCTACATACCAAATTTCATTCCAATCCGTTCGATGGTTTTTCGTAGTAACTTTGACTCCCCAAACCTCACCTAAAATTTCGAATTTTTTGAAAAACTTTCTTAGCGAGCACCTATGGCCCTAGGGGAAGCTACATACCAAATTTCATTCCAATCCGTTCTATGGTTTTAGAGAAATCGTGATTTTGTAACTTTGACCTCCCCCCCAAACCCCCCTAAAATTTTGAATTTTTTAAAATACTTTCTTAACGAGCATCTATAGCCCTAGAGGAAGCTACATACCAAATTGCATTCCAATCCGTTCGGTAGGTTTTGATAAATCGTGATTTAGTAACTTTGACCCCCCAAAAACCTCCTAAAATTTCCAATTTTCGGAAACCCTTTCTTAGTGCGCGTCTAGAGAATATAAAGAGTATTATTGCCAAATTTCATGTTTGTAGGCCTCGTGGTTTTCGAAAAACTGTGATGAGTCAATGGTATTTGGCTTTTATAAGTATAGATAAAGTAAACATTATAGAGTAAGTAACATTGTTGGTTATTATTTTTGTCTGTTCAACAGAAATTATAAATATGATAAACAGCAAACTAACTTATAAAAACAATGTCCACCACAATGATACAATATTACTTATGAGTAGCCTACATTCCAATCCGATGAGCAATGCTAAGCTACTATTGTGGAAACTATTGTCACCATATTTTTTTAGCAAATAGAGTTACAAAGTCCAATACTTCTAAACCCTGGTTACTCCTATAATACGTACACATACATTATTCCAAACATTTTTTCAATATCTTCAGATGAAAAAGGAAGAAACAATTTTTAGTTTATATTTCAACGCCCGTAATGGAAGGCCAAACTTTATCACCGTTGTACAATTTGGTATATAAATATCCTCGATCTCATGAATAAACGATTATTTGGTTATCGGATTTGGGAGTTCTGTAGATCTGCATGCCTGGTATTATATTTGTAATTTGTAACTTTAAAGTCACTTATCATTTCTTTAAAAAAAGTTAACAATAATATAGGCTTACATGATATAAGGGAAGAATTTTAAAGTTTACCAAAAGAAAAAGTTAAAAAGTTTTTTCCATGGTCCATAGTAGGTTGGAGTATGGGATCTGTTTTGTTGCGGAGGTACGTATATTACCAATCTTAGGACTTTGATTGTAATACAGAAGAGGTTCGTACGGCTTATATTAAATAAAACAAGGCTGGTGCGATCTTTACCATTGTTTCGATGTATCTCTGTATTGCCTCTTCGCTATCTGTTTATTTACAAAGTCCTTAAAATATTTTACATTAGGAGTCATGGTTTTTCATTTTTTTTTGCAACACAATTGATTATTTTTTAAGATGCAAAAGCAAAGCAAAGGTACCTAAAGCCAGATTAACAATTTACTTAAATTTATTCTCTGTTAACTGCGCCTAGACTCTATAGTAAACTTCCTGAAGAAATTAAAAAATGTGGTAAACTAAGGAAATATTTGATTCCCCTGAAGAACTGGCTATTGAGCAGGGACGATGTGGAGGGCTTGTTGGATGTGGTCGTGTGATGATCTATGTTGTATGTGTGAGTGGCTGTGTGAGAGAGATGGAAATACAGCAGTTTTGAGCCTGTGTGTGTAGGAGAGTATGGATGTGCACTGTGCGATTTAAATTTGTATAGAGTACAATGTTGAGTGTTTTTTATATATGATTATTGTTAAACTTTTTATCGTATATAACCTTTTACATAAGTGCTGTTAAACCTTTAGTTAGTGTTGATATGTTTGTTTAATTTCTTATTTGTTAATTTGTCTTTAAAAAATTCTCCCGCTATTTGTATGTTTTTTCCATAATACATTATTTATTTTTTATTGTAAATTTAACTGCTCCCAGAAACCTTTTTTCTTACTCTTTTTTTTCTTTTTGCTATACATAAATTAGCATCTACGGGCTTGCTTGCCCTAGAGGTTGCAAAATATTTTATTCCCCATATGGAAACTATTCTCTGTTATTTTTTTATAAGTTAAGTTTTATGTTTTACAGGTAGTTATTTTATTTTATGTTATGTTTAAGTTATGTTCTTATTTTATTATTTTGTATGTGTTTGTATATATTAGGGAATAAAATAAATATATAAAAAAAAGAGTATAGTCTACGAACTTGACATTCTACCTTGACCACAGGATAACCTAAACTAAGTTGTTTGAGATTTAATAATAACGTTAAAGTGATATTTATATGTGCTACTTACATTTTCCAATTCTGAATGAACGAACGCGTAATAGATCTTGATAAGCATTTGTCTAGGAAAAACAAGTTGAACATAATAAAAGTGTCCTTCAAAACATATACTAATACATCTTTATACTTTGAATAATAAAGGTGTGCAATACCAGGACGAAACAGTCCCACACAGTACTCTCCAATTTAACTTATCTTTCATCGAATTTTGAAGATAATCTTTTGTAGTTTACAGGAAATCGTTCATGAACATCTAAATTATAATCCTTAGGTGACAAAAATTGTAAATCATACATTTTTATTGAAGATATTTGCTTATAAACAAGCCGAAAACATTTCAGTCGTGTCACTTGATAGCGGTAAAACATCGAAGCGAATTTTGTTACCTACTATACATTGGAGATTTCTTCAAATTTAAATGTCGTACGCACATGACGGAAACTAAAAATAAGACCGGCATTAGTAAAAACGAAAGTGTATACAAGGTACATTCTAGTCCCGCTCGAGCCCTTTACCAATGTAATATCATAGGCCAATCTTCTCAAGGTCATTGAATTCTATGATTTCAGTCGAGTGGTATTGCACACCCTTAAGGGGGCGCTACCTTGTCCGCCATAATGAATCTAAATCCCATAAGAACAATGCTACAGAAGAAGTCATTTTCCCCCTTAATTCGCGGAATAAATTTAAAAATTTGGTTTCATTTTGAAGTACTGTCATATGCGGATGTTGATTGCCGAATATACATTTTTAGGCTGAATCAATTTTCCACAATCACATCCAAGAAAACCACATATTAAATTTGAATAAAGTTTACAATTGCGTATCATTTAACAAAAATATGCTTAAAAGTGAAGGTATGTTTACGTTATTTAACATTGAAATTGGTATCCAACTTCGCCGTTTTGAATTTAGGGAGCTGAGCCTTAAAGTGTCCTCCAAAACATATAAGTCTTTGAATATGTGTTTCCCACAATTCGTTTTCGTCAACTATACGAACTAAATATACATTTTTAGGCTGAATCAATTTTCTACAATCACATCGAAGAAAACCACAAATTAAATGTGAATAAAGTTTACAATTGCGTATTATTTAACAGGATTTACTTCGTTTTCATAAACTGATGAAGGGTGGGAAAAATAACCAGGTGTATAATTATTTGCAAAACTTTAGAAATTATATGTGTTCAACCTCAGAAGATAATAACAAGTTTACCAAAATGTATATCAGCTTGTAAATAAATAAACGCAATTATTGTTATTTGTATTTTTATTTTATCGTTGTTAGAAAGCTGTTTAAGATTCCACGAAATTCTAAAGGTGACATTTTCTCAGAACAATTTGGAATGGTGGAATATTCTTAAAGTGAACTATAAGATGAGAAATTAGGTTAAAAGTGTTTTAACCTCAGGCCTACTCTTGTGAATCATTTTGAATTCACTACAATTGTTTGAATCGTATCGGCTCTCCTTGTAACTGAGGGGTTAGCGTACCAAACTCCAAAGCTTAACAAGAACATCGCGTGAAAGCACTTTCGCTCTCGTATACGGCGGCCTTATTTTAAGTTTCAGCCGTACAACTATCACTAAGAGTTTTGTGGGTCATTTAAACTAAAACATGTTCAGTATTCTCCGCATTAGCTTTAATTAGATTGCCAGTTGCCTGTCGTAACCTGCTGCCTTGTTCCACATCGACTACTGAATAATTTTGCTTAATTCATCCTCACCAGAATAACTGGTAACCAGAATATTGAATCGCAAAAGGAATTGCGTGTATTTCTTTTATATGTTTCCAAGTGTTCGGCATGAATTATTTCTCATGAATTTGAATACTGTATTCCCAGGCATTTCTGCAAAGAAACCATTAAAACTTTAGCAATAAAAAGTACATTTACTATTAGCCTACTGTTTTAAAGAGCCAGTGCTTTTATAATTGCCTTCGCAAACCCAGTATAAAATACTATAGGCTAATAGTTTTCTTTGCAATTTTATACTAGGGTGTTTACAAACTCCGTGGAAAAATGTTGTGTATTTGTTCCTTAGGTCAAGACAATCAAAAAACGTCATTTAAATATGGGTCTGACATGCCTAGTTTTCTGTCTGTCCGTCTGTTTGTGTTTTTTGAGTACTATTTTAGATAGAAACTTCAAATTTGGCACGAACGTGTACCTTGGTAGGTCAAACAAGTGTATAACATATCGTTACGATATCTTAAACAGTTTCAAGATGGCGGCCATTTAAAATCTTTGATGTTAAAATTCACGAAAACCGTAATTTTTATAAAAAATTTTACCAGTAATAAAAAAATTAGAATTTTAAGACGAACAAAATCATACTTTATTTGCTACAATCGGATAATAAATAACTGAGTAATGAGACATTTACTTAAATCAACATTATACAAAATTTGCACTAAACAACAATTTGCCGTGTAGCCTACAGTTGTTACATAATTAGGTCCTGTCCTGTCAGCTAATAGTATAATATAGACAAGTAAACTCGTGGAAAGGAAATAGACGATACATAATATATTATAATATGTTATTATAATTATTATGTAATAATTATAATTATTATCTCTTACATATTGAATTATTCTTAGAATTCTATGTAGATTAATATACCTCATTCAAAATCATTAGTCACTAAATAAATACTGCTTACATTATAATGTTCACTATTTTTCGCATACTTATTATAATTATAATATTATTACATAATAATATTATAATTGTAATAATATTACAATATTATAATATTATAATTACGCAATTTCAAAATATGATATAATATTTTTTGACAATATATTGACTTGTGTAATTTGTTGACCTTTATTCTCCTCTAATATTAATACTGATAAAAATATAAATCGGTCATAGAAGTTATCACTTCCAACGTGTGGTCTTAAGCACACCCAATGTTTTTTACCTTGATATTTTCATAACTTTTTTGTTTATATTCACAGCAAAATTAGGAATACTTCAAAATTCAACTAAACATGTGCACTGTTCCTAAAACAGCAAGTTTTAAGTTTGAGATAATATTGACAGAAAAACTAATGCAGGTTAAAATTTACTAAATATTATGCTAAATTTATCCACTACGACGTCGTGCAACAGAGCCCAGGCGATACTAAACGCGGTAGGCCTAACACTGTTCCATCAAACATTAGCCGTCAGCCGGCCTGAAGCTTCGCTTGGAAGAGTTGCCAGGCGTGAAGAAAATACCAACTAAACACTAACGACCTATTGTCAGGTGTTGTTGCCCGTCTAATGGTTTAATGAGAAAATTTTAATCATATCTTTGAAAAATCGTCTCCAACTTCGTTTCTCGCCACATTAACTGAAGAAATTACCTGAGTCCATTCACGGCGACGTCATTGTTCCTATTTCCCCAATTGCACAGTTTGTTGTTTTCTTTACCTCTATAACAAAGCGCCTTCGATTTTCTTTTCTTTTTGCTACAGTAATTTGTAAAGGAAGACAACAATCTCAGTGAACATTTTAAAACATCGAACATCTAACAACAAAATAAACGCAGACTGTCTATAATTCAACGATCTTTATCCCTCGATATATCGCCCATTCACTTTTTACTTTTCTAGACCTCTGTAATGCGTTATTTTAATTTTGTAAATTTTGGTTCGAATTTTACTTTGTTAACTAGTGTTTAGTGTTATTATGTTTTCCTGTGTTAATTTATTTATTGTGTAATTATTAAGCTTCATGGTTTTTAGTTTTAGGATGGATAGATGATTTTTTGTCTCCAGACGATAGTCATCACGTTCTTGCTAAGTCTTTAATAGATGCAATTTTATCTCTCTGATGCTATTTTTTGTATAGAAATTTGTTGTTTTAGTTTTGGTATTTTCAGATTTGATTTTGTTTGTATATAAATTTTAGTATATCAACCGGCGACGTTTCATTAGATTGGTGTAATTTTGTTATTCAATTAAAGATAACTCAAACACTTTTGTGAACTAAGACAAGGCAAGTATACAGTTCTTTTCTTTGATTTATTCTCTACACTTTGTTATAATAATATTTCATTTTTGGGCAAAGCATATATTAGTAAATTACGTTTCAAACTCGGCCTAGTTTTGTTAGCAGTCTTGTATTTGGAACATAAAAACTGGTGTTTTCAAAATAAGAAATTTGAAATTGATAAATGTTTTTATACAGTTCTATTTAGAACTAAATTACGAGACTTTTTTATGCTTATGAAAAAAATAACAAAAAATGTTTACTACTTGTTATGTAAAGTTGAACTTTTACCTTTCGTAACTGAACATTTTTCGTTTCTTGAGCTAATAACTTTTACAATTTTACAACAATACATTTTTTAATTGCATATATGAGTTCTTTTAACCTTTCTCTACACAAAATGTACAGAACACTTTTGGATTGGGATAGAATTACTATTTTTGGCGAATTTAAAAAAAAAATGCTTGCAAAACACTAAAAACCGGCTTCCCAATTTTAGCTTTAACCGTGGCAGGCCTAGGGTTAATAGATGCAATTTTATCTCTCTGATGCTACTTTTTGTATAGCAATTTGTTATTTTAGCTTTGGTATTTTCAAATTTGATTTTGTTTGTTTTGTTTTATTTTATTTGAATTGCATGTAACTTGTTCTATTTAGCTGCAATTGAAGTGAATGTTTTTAATTAATTTTAGTTTACTAACTAGTTTTAGTTTTGATTTATTAATCAGCTGTAAGAGTGTAAACTTAAAAGCAAAAAAAGCTTCATTCATTCTTCTATATGGTGGACCAGCTTTAGTGTGACAATAGCTAACTTTTAAAATACGATTCGGACAAAAATGTTTAAATAGAACATCTGCCCTTAATTTTTGATACCTTTTGGACTGTGTATAATTTTTTTCAAAATCCGCCATTTTGAATCCAAAATGGTGGCCAACTTCATTTTTTTAAATGGAAACCCCCTATTTGTATGACGTTTCTTGATTTTATGTGCAATTTTAAGACTTTTTTGTTCTTTACAGAATTGCGCCAATTTACTATACAAAGTCTGAGAGAAAAGTACACATTATACCATTTTAATTGTAACAAAACTGCAAGTTCTTGAGATCGTCCTGTGAAAAGCTTACGGCAAAGAAAACAGCAGAGAGTTTCAGTTTAACGTCTCATCAATAACAATTACCTAGAATTTTGAAGAAAGCATTCAAAGGTTAAAAATAAGGGGCGTAGTGAAACTGCCCCGACATTTAGGGTACTTTTGAAGTGATGAAACTGCCCCGCTCAATAAGGGTCTGCTCCGGTAAACGAGAAATCAGCCGGAAACGCAAGCTCTTCTCACTGTATCCTTATCTAAACAGTGCAATTTCTTGCAGCTGAACGCTTTGACATTGCCTCATTTCAAACCATTATATAATTTCATCTTTTGTAATTGAGTGTTGAAAAAAAACTGAATATTTATAAAATTTCGGATCCGGCTTGCAGATTATTTTTCATCATTAATTTTTTATTGTGTTTGGAAAAAAATTCTAAGTTTGTACTTACAAAATGTTTATTACATAACAAATAAAAAAAATGTAAAATGCAAAACGGATGCGTATCGTGACTGTGTTTAAAATGAGACCTTGCAAACAATTTTATGATAAAAAATAAACGAAATAAATGGTTTGAAATTTAACATTGTTCTTATGGGATAAAAAAACCAAGATGGCCGCCACTACAGCAGACCCTTAAAGAGGATTAGGAAGGGTCGCCTCGCAAGACTAGAAATGCTGAAATTGCCCCGAGCGCCCGGCCAGGTAGTCGCTACGGAACTGGAGGAAAAGGGGAATTATTTTTGTCCCTGCGTCCTGTCAGTGACTGCAGCCTTCTAAAACTGCCGTCGACTGCTTTTCCTGCCACCGACAACCTAACCTAACCCAACCCCTAATAATACAACCGATTGTATTACACTAAAGTTTATCAGATAGTAATTTCTGATATTGGTGGCAGTTATTAGAAGACTGCAGTCATTGATAGGACGCAGGGCAAAAATAATTCCCTTTTTTCCCAGTCCCGTAGCGACTACCATAATATCGCAGGGACAGGCGCTCGGGACAATTTCAGCATTTCTAGTCTGGCGAGGCGACCGTTCTTGATCCTCTTTAATGAGCGGGTCAGTTTCATAATTTCAAACGTACCTAAAATATCGGGGCAGTTTCAATGTCCCCAAAATAAGAGTAAGGCAAAATCTTGAAACGAATGATGACAGTGTCATATGAGTTTACGTTGACAGTTTTATTGCAATTGGTGGTTTTAAAACATTGATTCGCTCGCTCAGGCAGAGTAAAATATGTAATACATCTAAACACATTAGACGCTCTCATATTCTATACCAGAATTACAACGTGTTGTAACCTTAATTAGGTAATTGGTAAAATAGGACTTATATTTTAACCATTATTTTGCTTAAACTGATAACTAATTTGGTCCAATAAAGAAGGAACTTTTGTAATCGCGAGTTCACGTGGTTTTCTAGTTGTTAGTCGATATTCATATTGTGTTAATTAAAACTTAATTGAACAATGAAGCCATAGTTACCCGCATCACTCTAACCCATTCGTTTATAGTTGGTGAGACTGGAGTTACTATTTGGTTAGTACTGGCTAAATCAAACCAGGAAAGTAAAAATACTGAAAGCATAAACACGTCTTTGGCCAGACAGATTTTCAGTTATGTTATGTGTCGGAGTGGAGGAGGGCAGTTGTTCAAAGTGTTGTCTAGCTTGCTATACTTAGTGAGACTGGAGTTACTATTTGGTTAGTACTGGCTAAATCAAACCAGGAAAGTAAAAATACTGAAAGCATAAACACGTCTTTGGCCAACCAGTTTTTCAGTTATGTTATGTGTCGGAGTGGAGGAGGGCAGTTGTCCAAAGTGTTGTCTAGTTGGATATAGTTGGTGAGACTGGAGTTACTATTTTTTTAGTACTGTCTAAATCAAACCAGGAAAGTAAAAATACTGAAAGCATAAACACGTCT
>JAGFPH010001316.1:234815-251707 GCA_018207615.1 Philaenus spumarius | reverse complement strand
ATTTGTTAATTGTTTTTTTTTATGCTCAACATAGCTTATGTTGCCGTAAAAATATAAATATAGTACATAATATTGTTGAGCATTGTGAACTATCATCTTAATCAGTAATATCTGAGGCAGAGACATCAATTTTTTAATTGTTTTTTTGTATGCCCAACATAGATTATGTTGCCGTAAGAATATAAATATAGTACATAATATTGTTGAACATTGTGATTTATTATCTTAATCAGTAGTATCTGAGGCAGAGACATAGTATTGGTTAGGCTGTGTGAAGCATTAAGGAAGAAGAAATGGTCGGAGCGAGGGACCGAAATAAAGAGATATAGGTAGAGAGAGGGGAATTTTCGAGTTGATTGATGTTTTGGGCCGAACATTTGGTCGTCTCTTTCTCCTACTACAAAATTTAAATATAAAGCAATTGTACAATAAACACAACCTAAAAAAGACATAGTACAAAGATATAAATCTCAAAAACAGTAAATACATATAAAACTAAAATTCAAACAAACATATTTTTGCAAAATTATTTCAAATATGAAAGTTATGGTACGCACGTTCATTCACGTTCACACAAAAATATACTTTTGAAGTACATAGACATACTCAAAGTAAGAGAAAGGGACATAGTATCAAAATAACTATTCTCACAACAATAATTACCGCTCAAAACCCCAAATTCACAACGGTCGGTTTGTAAACTATATAAAACAACAGTAGCAAACCTTTCAGGGCTGCCAGCCCACAGACAAGGAAATTCCGTATAAGGGTCTATGGCGCATAATAAAATGTTTTATATATCATACAATATGATTAGTTGGAAAAATATACGTAAAAACCGGTAGTAAAAGAGATCAAGGAAAGTAGCCGGAGGCAAGAGTTACCGCGGCTTTATTCCGCAAAGCTATTCGCATAGATCTATCTGCGGATACAAATTAATACGGTAATGGAAGACCTTTGTAACGGGCGGATTGCGCGACCGATTTCCCCGGAGAGGATCGAATAAAGTGGCTAAATAAAGACTTAGTTAAAGTCAGTAATTTGATATTTAAAAATAAACGCGAAACAGCAAAACGAACTAAAAATCTCCGTTTGTTCGGCTTTAATAGTCTCGATCGGGCACTAGTATCGCCGTTCGATCCCATTAAAACAAGTAATAACACCATTTCTTTATGGAAATATACGCTTACTACGTCTACATTCTAGCAATCGTATCTCCGTCGGTCCGTCCGTCCAGTCGCCGATGATTGCCGGTCATTACTTAATGACAGCAACCCTTATTGTCGGCCGCGAATAGGAACGGAGACCGGCTGCTGGGACTACGGTCTAATGACGGACTAATTTGCCATAAAAAAAGAAGTTCTGTCAAAATTTTAAGTAGCTTAGTCGCTCTGCCTCGAGAGATAGATAAAATGTCCGACGGCGCGCACCGACTCCAACTATCCGCCGGCGCAGTACTGTTTGAAACTCGTAAAAACTTGAATAACAAAATGGCCTATATTCCTTCGTTGGAAGTAAACGTCTAGAAATATTACGTCAGAGCTGTTTTTCTCATTTTATTACGGGTACTTAGTACTTATCAAGGATCGTTGCTTGCATGTTTATAGTTAACATTTGAATATAAATAGATTGTTCGTTCGGAATGAGTTTTTCAGTAGTTTCGAAACTTACGTGTTCTTTGTAAATATGAAATGTTTAATGGTAATCTTGTACTTTTATAATGAGTTTATTCATGCATTTTGCTATCGGTGTTATTAGCTCTTTCGACGGAAGATCAAAATCGAAATTTTAAAATTACTAAGTAAAAATATGAAAACCGCCTGGCCGATTTTTAGGGTTCCTCTCGTTAACTATTTAAATTTTGGGGTTATGTATGTCACCATAAACTATTTCGGTCGTCTTAAAAGCTATCGTCATGAAATTTGGCGTATATATATTATACTTGCCCGCGACCAGTAGTCCGAGAGTTAAAAGGGAACATGTATGTTTTTATCGTGAAATTAAAGGGAGCTAATGGAGTGCACATTTTCCTTTTTAAGTAGTCCATCGGGGTATAATTTGAAAGGGCTTTCTTCCCTCATTTCAAAACACAGAAGGTTTTTTTTACAAGACTTTTTAATTTACAATATTTATAAATAAATTAGTTTAATTTAAACTCTTAAATTAATAATTATTCAATTTGTAAGTTATCGCCCTCTTAAATTAATTGTTATAAAATATTAAGAAAGTTTGTATTTCCTTTAAAATATTATCAAACTCTTAAGTCATTTACCTTCTCACTTGAATTAATTATAATTAAGCTTACCCATTAGTTGTCATCCCTCTAAAATTAATTGTATTATTCTCAACTACTCAATTTATTTGACTACCCTCTTAAATTAGTGATAATTGCATACTTCAATTATTTGATCGCCCTCTAAATTATCTGTCTTCGTTCTTAAGGTAATTTTGTTTAAACCCTTAAATTATGTTTTTACCTCCTAAAATAAATACACGGAAAATTAAAAACACACGCAAATTAATATATGAGGTGATTTTTTGAGAACTTACCGCCTCTGTTATCTAAAAAAAAAACCCGGAAAGGTGTATACAAAATCCGATCTCGGAACCGAAGGGGAAACTTTAGAAAACTTATTTAGGCTACAAAAATCCCAAAACCCCGGTCTTTGTCGTACTCCCTTCCCACTCAACAATGTGTAATAGGCATAAATGGCTTGTGATACATAAAATTGAAGCCCTTTAAAAACCATTAGTTTATGTGGTAAGAAAATAAAAATCGCCTTACGCATTCATTCTTTATGCTAAACAATTGCATTTTATAAATTATTTTTATAATTTCATATTACTTGAAAGACGGACAAAGATATCCGAAATCTGTTCTCGGGACAGTTATTCATTTTCATGGAAACTTTAGAAAACCTATTTGCAAAATCTCCTAGCCCCAGTCCTATCACCCCATATTGATTTGCAAGGAACACAAATGACTTGCGATACATCAAATTAAAACCATTTATAAAACACGAATTTTTGTGGTAAAAAATTTAAAATTGTTTAACTTATTTTTACATTGAACCGAGAACCACTTCTTCACGCCGCAAGTACCGAAATTAAAGTAAAAGTTCATTAGCCTCCAATCAAAGGCAGAAACTCTTATTTTGTCTTATCAGAACATAAGATAAGGAATGCCTTGTTATCATTCTGTGATCAGTTAAAGTTGGCTCTTGTTTACTTTGTCCAATATTAAATATCGAGCTTTGTAATATATTATTATTTTCATAGTGCGATAACCTATCTTTATAAAATTCTAGAAAACAAATTACAAAATAAAATTTTTGAGAGTAGCGAATGTACGCGTAAGCCGTTTTTTATTTTCTTACCGCAGAGATTCACGGTTTTTAAAGGGCTTCAATTTGATGTATCACTAGCCATTTCGTATGTGTTCAATACAAATTTCTGAGATGGGCTGGTATCAGGAGTTTGGGATTTTTTGGGTTTTATAAATGGGTTTTCTAATGTTCCCCTTGATGGCGAATAACCGCTTATCAGATGTTGTATATATATTTCAGTTTTTTTTTTAAATAATAGAGGTGGTAAGTTTAAAAAAATCACCAAGCATAAAAAAAGTAATAAAACAAAAAAAGAAAAGATAGACAAATTTTAAAAGAAAATTTATATTCCACCGGATGATTTGTTTTATTTAAAAGATTTAAATAAATTGCTTCAATAAAATTGCTTAATTTAAACACTGATCTCTACGTACATAATTCTTCTGCTAAACTGTAATCAAGTGAACATTTTGCTTTGTCTCTGCCTATTCATAGCTTCATATATTAAGGTTTTTTATACAAATAAGTAGCCCACAGGTTTAATTAAATAGTAATATGGATTTTAAATGGAAGTTATTTTAGCCACTTCTTTTGTTAGCCTATTTGAAGTGGAAGACTACCTTGTATTGCCTCTAGATGTTAATGTGTTTGGATCAATGCTTACGTAGTATAAAACCTAGATAGACTATGGGAGATGATGGTTGAAGCCGACTTTTAGCGAGAATCTCCACCAAGATGGCGGCGCCGAGCATGAGTCATCCTACTGCCAAGCGCTTTTGACGATTTCGCGCCCCAAATCGTATGTATTTAGTTTGTGTTTTTGGAAAGTAATTGTAAAGCTGCATTGAAAAATTTTGGTTTTTTTAAATGTACTAAAAATATATAGTTTTAAATATATTTCTGAAAGCCGGTCAGCTAATTTCTGTATTTTTGTTTGTTTTTCCTTTTTGTCTATATATATATATATATATATATATATTTGTGTGTGTGTATTTGTGTTTTTCTTTTTTAAATTGTGTTATTTACTCACTACCTCAAACACGTTTTTAGAACATCGAGGTAGTTTAAATTATCTTGTTATTTAATTTAGTTTATAAGATATTTATAATAATTATGATTTTGTTTGTGCAATAATGTAATATACATAATACAGGGATCAATAAAATATTCATTCATTCGTTCATTCATTTTCAGGTTTCCGTCAATTTAACTAAATTTATAACATTTTTAGGGCAGTAAATGTAAAATGTAAGTTGCTGTGTTTTTTTTTTTTTACATTTTTGTCATTTTTCTAACAATGTTATTTTTCCCATTAAATGTTTTTGAATTTGCAATGAGTCTTTTTTGTTATTCTTAGTTGACCCAAGTTTTCTGAGGCGTATGAAGGTTTTAGACTACGTAACAACTGTTGTCAATGTGTCAAATATAAGAAGCACTATACAAAATGAAGTATACAGAATGAAAATTTCGTCTTATATATTTTGAAAGTATTCAAATTATGAACAGGTAATAGGTAGACTAATCTGAGCAGAAGTAGTGTTGTAATTAAGTATTTAATAATTAAGTAATAGTAAGTAATAATAGTTTTGGTTACAATGATAGGAAGCGGCCTGAGGAGCAGTGGGTATCGCACAGATAAATGTAGTGCCGTCTGACGCGACGAGTGGCCCGGCCGTGGTTTTTTCTGACCAGAGTACCCTTCGTAAAAATTTTTTATGACAAAATAAGCTAAATTCAAGTCCTTATTTACAACTCTGTCGCTTACAAAACTTCTCTACCCGAAAAATAAAAAAAATTCTCACAGACCAACTTTTTCATGTCACGATTTGAAAACCACATATAAGTTTTAACTTTAACTTGTGAGGTAAATTAGTAATACAATTATTATACAGCTTTAAATTGCACCATTGCTGTCCAACACTAACGTTTTGTCTGCATGCGAAATTTCGAAATTGTAACTTCACCGTAAGTTGGTCAAACGACAGTGTATTTGAAAAGCGCGCATTAAAATTTTGTCCGTGTAAATGCTGCTTTTTACGCTTTTGGCCCCCACCAAGATGGCGGAGGTGGCTTCAGCTGCTGTAATGCTTGTTAGTGCCCATGGCCTTTCTAGGTTTTATACTTTGTAATCATTGGTTTGGATACTGTTACTCTAATACAGAAGCCTAAATTATAGGTCTAACTTCAATGTATTATATTTGCATGGTAAATCTTAACGTTTGTCCGGTAGTCCGTTTACTTACACTTAAGCCTAGTCCACACTTACAAGTTACAAACATGTTTGCGGAAACATTGTTTGCAAACTGTTTTCCAATTGTTTTCGTGTTTCTCATTTGTTTCTCCGATGTTTGCCGAACATTTGACAAACATTTAACTTGTTTCAGCAAACAAAAAACAATGTTTTCTGTTTCCCAAAATAATGGAAAACAGGCAACCATGTTTTCGTCTGGGCGGGAAAATATGCGCGGGGAGGTCGTGCTACAATGACTCATCTGGCTTCAGTGTTTTATTCTGCTCAGGCCAATATAGCACGTGTGCACGGTCCAGTTGTTGACGTGATCTGGTTTGTTGTCAACTGTGTAGATTAGAAGATGGCTACTATTGCGTGGAACCAGGAACAGATTTCAAATTTAATTGAAGGGTTTCATTCCCGTCGAGTTTTGTGGGACATAACTTGTTATGAGTATAAGAACAGGGATAAGAAACGTGACGCTCTAAAGGAAATCGCGCGTGTTTTTCACGAGAGCGGTGATGAATTAAATATAAACTAGCACAAGCTAGAAGAACGTCTTCTTCGGTTAACGTCTCGAGAAACACTGCCTAGCTAGTGTGGACACAAAACAATGACAAACATTTGTTTCTATGTTGTTTCGGAACAGTTTGCAAACATTTTCGAAACAGTTGGGAAACAATTTGAAAACTGTAGACAAACACGAACGAAGAAACAACAAACAGTTTGTCAACGGTTTTGCATACATTGTTTCCAAGTGTGTACTACGCTTTAGAGAACCACAGATGAAATAGTTTTCATGAATTTATTTAGGCTATGTTTGATCATCAGTAAAGTTACAACCGAGTAACTAGTAGTTCTGTGAACAGTAGACCTCGCTCGTTGAAATAACAAATGTGGTTTTGAGCTTAGGTTAAAAATAGTGCGCCAGTAAGGAAGTAAGCACAAGGTTTAGCCAGTGAAACATTATTTACAATTCCCGCGATACCGGGATTTCTAGTTCTCGTTTTTATTTATTTTCTTGAGCTTTAACTGCTAAAGATTTTCTTTTAGAGACATTGTGTTTTATTTAGGTTAATAATGCGTAAGATAGCTAAAAATATCGCGTTATAGAGGGGCAACATACAATTAAATATTTACATAGCCTACTTAAATAACTCAAACTTAACAATGTATCATAAGTTAACTTAAGTTCCATATCATATTCCAATATTAGAAATAATGAAAACAAACGATGTTAAAACGTCGTGATAGTGATCTCAACCCATGTACCAACAGTTCCCACGGTGTCTTACGGTCATTTTTTGTATGTTCTTTATCGCCGCGAGGTTTCATTTGTTTCATCTCATTTTCTCATTTTGTAATTCAAGTAAAGCTAAGTCAAATACTTTTATGAAATTTACAATGATAATTTACAGGTATACAGTTCAATTCTTTGATTTATCCTCTACACTTTCATATAATAATATGTCATTTTGGGGCAAATGATATATTCCTAAATTACTATTCAAAACAGGCCTAGTTTTGTTAGCAGTCTTGTAGTAGGCACATAAAAACTGGTGTTCTCAAAATAAAAAATTTGAAATTGATATATATTTTTATACAATTCTATTTAGAACTAAATTACGAAACTTTTTTACATTTATGAAAAAAATTACAATAATTTTTACTACTTTTTATGTAGGCCTAAAGTTAAACATTTTCCTTTCGTTACTGAACGTGATTGTTTCTTGAGCTAATAACTTTCTTAATTTTATTTCAATAATTTTTTTTACTGGCACATATAAATTCTTTAAACCTTTATCTACAAAAAAGCTATGGAACACTTTTGAATTGGTTTAGAATAAACGTATAAAAACATGGTTGAAATACAAAAACTTGGACGATTTTTAACAAATTCGAAGTTTACGGCCATTTTGTGAGCTTACCGTTAGAGATACGGAAAAAAAATCAAGAATACGATTCTGTTTAAAATTTAATTTTCTTTTAGCAAAATGTTATTAGTTATTAAATTCGACTTACGGTTAAGCCACAAACTAGCTTTGGAAAAAAGCTTACACTAAGAGAAACGGTCCGGCCGCCATTTTTATTTTATTTAAGGGGTTAAAAATGAAAAGTTAAAAAAAACCGTATATATACATGGCTCGGCCTAGGAATAAGGAACATTCATGCAAAAAAATCATCAAAATCGGTCAAGGCGTTTGGCCGTAATCGTGAGACAGACACACAGACATACAGACACACAGACGAAATGCCGAACGGTCGAGTTAAAACGGAGACCTCGCTTACGCTCGGTCAACTATAGGCTATACAGTATAAGTTTCAACAAATTTTCTGCACAATTAATAATTAATACAA
The DNA here is from genome assembly GCA_018207615.1 of Philaenus spumarius. NCBI lineage: Eukaryota > Metazoa > Arthropoda > Insecta > Hemiptera > Aphrophoridae > Philaenus > Philaenus spumarius. Next base: position 243,793 of record JAGFPH010001316.1, on the reverse strand, counting down.
GAGATTTAAAAACAATTTACACCCTTGAAAATATTGATTGAAAATCCCAGTGGCAAACCATATTCTTTCTGCGACAAAGTTGTATAACTATCTGAACACTTTTTTGCCTTTTAGAAATTGGTACAGAAGTTCGCTTATAACCATTTCTGTGTTACTGAAAGTTTTAAAAATTGGTTTGTTCAAATATTTTTAGAAGTTTTAAAAATATTATTAATATTGAGTGTCCGTCAAAAGTGCCGCGTACATTGCAATATCTCTGCTTCTAGTTTGCGTAGGGAGATGATGGACACATCAATGAAAAGCTCTTAATTGAGGCTACCTTCACGGTGTTGGGATGCAAATATACGTGCGTCCGACCAAAGTAAAAGCTGTAACTTAAAAAAAAATTAATCCAGACATTTAAAAAAAAATGTATTCTGTTTTCTCTAAAAGACCCACATTATAATAAAAAGTTTTTTTAGAGATATTCTTAAGCACATTATTGTAAATTAGTTAATTTTAATGTAATTTCTGGGCTTGTGAGTGATTTGGAGCTTAAAATTCCACTCAGTGAGAGGCTTTATTTCATTAAACACCCAGATACACATAAAAACACTCAAAGAGCTTAGACCATAAAGGTATAAAAATGGCAATTGCATACAACACATTATAAATTACCGTAGCACATTGTTGTACAAACTAATATAGAAGAACTCCGAAACTGAAATAATAAAGCAAAACATGATGCAGTTTATTATTATCTACTATTTTAATTAAATACATCCTAGACCTAATTATTGTATATAAAGGTTACTTTTAAAGTGGAAAATTAAAATATTATTTTTGTACACAGCTCTAGTAAAATAGTCTGCCACATAAAAAACAATAATTACCATCAATAATAATGCTATTGAAAATCTGTTCAACAAGAGTTATTAATTATTAATAAAATAAAGTTATTTATAAACTCATGTTTCAATGTTTTACTTTCAAATGTAATAAATCATAGCATTTTATGAAAATTATTTTGATTACAAATCTAGCTTCAATTGCAAATATTTTTTGCAATTTAAAATCTTCAAAAAAATTACGTTTTGTGATTTTTCAGACTACTTATGAAGGCTATTAGTATCTGAATATTTCAACCGGCATACTCTCTAGATAGCAATCAAGAGCTTTCCATTGATATGTCTACCGCCTTATTATGGCAACTAAACCAAATTAGATATTAAAATGTACTCTAGAGGGACGTTTGCCCAATCCTGTATATTTCTATCAGAACATTTCAATCGGCACACTCTGTAGATAACCCCAATCAAGAGCTTTTCATTGATATGTCTACCGCCTTCTTATGTCAACTAAACAAAATGGGGTATTAAAATGTAGTCTAGAGCAGGGACCTTTGCCCAATCCTGTATATTTCTATCAGAACATTTCAATCGACACACTCTGTAGATAATCCCAATCAAGAGCTTTCCATTGATATGTCTACCGCCTTCTTATGTCAAATAAACAAAATGGGATATTAAAATGTAGTCTAGAGGGACCTTTGCCCAATCCTGTATATTTCTATCAGAACATTTCAATCGCCACACTCTGTAGATAACCCCAATCAAGAGGTTTCCATTGATATGTCTACCGCCTTCTTATGTCAACTAAACAAAATGGGATATTAAAATGTAGTCTAGAGGGACCTTTGCCCAATCCTGTATATTTCTATCAGAACATTTCAATCGCCACACTCTGTAGATAACCCCAATCAAGAGCTTTCTATTGATATGTCTACCGCCTTCTTATGTCAACTAAACAAAATGGGGTATTAAAATGTAGTCTAGAGCAGGGAACTTTGCCCAATCCTGTATATTTCTATCAGAACATTTCAATCGCCACACTCTGTAGATAACCCCAATCAAGAGCTTTCCATTGATATGTCTACCGCCTTCTTATGTCAAATAAACAAAATGGGGTATTAAAATGTAGTCTAGAGCAGGGACCTTTGCCCAATCCTGTATATTTCTATCAGAACATTTCAATCGCCACACTCTGTAGATAACCCCAATCAAGAGCTTTCCATTGATATGTCTACCGCCTTCTTATGTTAACTAAGCAATATGAGATATACAAAAATGTAAACTAGAGGGACCTTTGCCCAATCCTGTACATTTCTATGAGAACATTTCAATCGACACACTCTGTAGATAACCCCAATCAAGAGCTATCCATTGGTATGTCTACCGCTTTCTCATGCCACCTAAACAAAATGAGGCCTAGATGGACCTTTGCACAATCCTGTATAGTTTGTTCTTGCTATATTTCTTTCTAAAGCAAATTGTTTAGGAGCTTCAGATGTTCAAATGATGAGTTTTATAAATTTGTTCGATTGCAGCTTCTAAACAGTGGTTATGTCGAGAAAACTTGTCTGAAAGACTTGATCTTACTAATAAAAAATTTGGAACATTACGGCTGTAATATTTTGATTTCATATTTCAACCTCAAAACTTGTATTAATTGATGAAAATACTCGTTGGATGTTGTATTTTCAGTATTTTCGAAGATAACAGTAGTGCCCGTTCTTAGTCAGTAATGCCCATCAGTAATGATCATTCTTGTCTGTCTAATGCAACATATGTTTTTCTCATTATTTTTGTTTCAGTCATGACCAGCATATAACGTTTTCCAAAATACCCATACTTTCACGAGGACGCAAGTGTTAGTTAATCAAGGTGTAACTTCTAAGAATAACAAAGCGCTCAATATATTTAAATAAAATGTAGAATATGTAACTCCTTTTCATTGCAATCAATATAAAAACATTTTTAAACAACACGCAAAGAAAACGAATTTACAGTAGAGCGTCAATTATCCGAACGTCAGTTATCCGAACACGGAAATGTACTGTAATAGTAGGCTATATTACGTTAAGCCCGGTAAATAGTGGTTTTTCCGTGCTAGCATGATAGTTCCCGAGGCGCAGGCGAATGCGGGATTTTCATGCAAACACGGAAAAACTTACCGGGCGAGTTACGTACGATATTTTTCATTAAACTACACCGAAAAAGTAACATAGTTGTAATCAAAACATCTTTTTATAAAAAAAAAAAAAAACAATTAAAACTTGTTTGATTTTTCTGTTATATTTCCATTGACAAAATCAATCAGCTGTTTACATAAAACTGATATGTTTATTCTTATTTGTAAAATCAGCAGGTACACGGTAAATTTACGGTGTAGGGCGCGGAAAATAAGTACTTACGTGCCTATGAACAGGTGTAGAAAACTGCTGTTTTCTGTGTAGTATAATGAAAATAAATAATTACTCACCACATATAGCAGTACTGCATATAATTCCGAATTTAAAGTTTTTGACTCTTATAGTCGGCTGAGTTGTAAACTTCAGGGAATTTGTGCGCTCAACGGAACAGCGGCCACTGTCAAGTCAGCCAGGCGCTTGGCCGCCCTGCCGCTAGTCGCCGCGCCGGTTAGTCACTAGCGTCCAGCGAGTACGCAGTAAATTGAATTAAGTTATACGAACAAATTGATTATCCGAACCCCCCTAGGTCCCAATTAGTTCGGATAATCGACGCTCTACTGTACGTTTAAAATTAATGTCATGGTCTATGCACAACCGAGCTAAGTTAAAAATGTACACTTTGTAAAATTTTTTACAGTTTTTTAATTGTTTAAAAAATTTGAATAAATGTCCTATGTTTAACAAAAATATCATATCAACTAACTTGTCGAAAATAAATAACGAGCCCTCAAAGAATAAAAAATCTCGTTAGCCCGATTGTGATTTTTATTTTGTTTGATAGTTATTAATATTTTGTACGGCTATCATCTTAATCTCAATACTACAGCTTATTTGAATTTACCTATACTTTTCCTTCGATCTTAACATCTGCTATTCGTTTCCAAAGTAATCCAATTATTAACACTTTTACTGCCGCATCGCTTCTGTTCAGTCTACAACCCGTGTGTTAATTGTGTACTGAGATGTGACAAATGAACGGTTAAGAAGAGAAGGGAGGTAGTCATCTACTTCTTGTGAAGTAGCCGTTCGACGTGGTAATATCGCATCGTCAGTTTTGAGTCGAACGTGCTACATTTTGCTTATACTAGTTAGACATCTATGTGAGAATATCTTTATCCGCGATATCACCTGGCTCTATGGCTCGAGTAGGACCTCGGCCTTCTTCAAATCAGATCACCATGTCTGCTCAACCTAGGACATCGTCCAACCTCCTGAGTCGCAATCTTCTTCTCTTTTGTCTTCCTCCTAGATTATACCCAACCACGATCTATTTAGTGGTAGGATAGGCCTACTCCACTTTCCTCCATGCGGTGCAGCAATCTTTCCAACATAATTGTTGTGACAGATTCGGGTTCTTCATAAAAGTGTACCTACCTATTCTAGGTTATAATATACACTTTTAAAATGAATAACATGATATTATTATGTACCGAATATTTTCATGATAGTAAATGTTATTCCTACATTATTTTTAAATATAGATCTACTTGTCCAAATGTAGGATTGACTGGAGTTCGTTTATGTAAGTACGCTAAAATAATACAAAATTAAAATAGAGGAATTTGTCAATCCTATTTTACATTTATATTTCTTAATTTTAATGATGGATGATAAATTGTTTTGTATTAAATATAAGGAAAATTTGCCGTACTTTCTGTATTGTATTTAAAGTCGAGAGTCAGGATCAACTAAAGTAAAGTTGACATTCGTAAGTTAGGAATTTTCAGCAAATGGTATTAATGTATAAGAAAGCCATTCGGCTTGCATAAAAATAGTAGGTTAATAACTATATTTATAATCTGACAAGTACTTTTTACTTAGTTTAACTGATTTGAAAATTAATGTTAAATTTGTATGTATCTTCCACAGGATTTTAAAGCGAGATTCTATAACAAATTCCGATAATTGTTACAGGTCTGTCTGTGACTGAAGTATAAGAGCGTGGACGCGCACTGGCAGTAGTAGGCTACTTGGTTCGGAATCCAAGCCATCGGTCGTTCAAAAGATTGTTCCAAGCTATACTTTCACACATGTCGCCCATGGGCTGCAGATTACAACAGTATTGTAGTCTCGCAAGTGCGAAACAAATATTACTTCAAATTTACGTTACAAAGTTCACCTCACCCGCCCCAATTAAGTCACTACTGGCTTCTACTCACAAAGTGTTGCACTTTCCTCTCAGAATAAAATGTCCGTGCCTATTAATACGCACTGCAGTAGTTTTGTACATACAACTGTTGATAAAATATTTGGGAGAGGTGTACGGGGCATTTAAGAAACAGTGGGCTTTTAGCTGAGCGTACCCAACTCAGGTACTTGAAGTAAAGTTGATTTTCAGGCGTTAATAGCCCGAAATACAAGTTTTTCACAATTAATTGTAGCCAGTAAATTTGTTTAAAAGCATATTTAGATGCAATTATTACTTAAATAACCACTTTTTTTTAAACCATTACGTAAACTAGTATATGCATACGTTTAAAAAAAAATTGGCCTATCCTATGTTTCAAAAGTTCAGCAAAATTTGGTACAAAATAGGTCGCCTGAGTACAAAACGTCGGACAAACTGAAAACAAACAGTTTCCGAGTCTGGTCCTGTAGGCCTATACATTTTTATTGATTACCCATCAGACTTGAGTAGGTATACATTGAGTTTGTATTGAATTGTTTTTGCAATCTTCGGGAGGTTTAATTGAAATAAGTCTACATAACTAAAGTTTATGTTCTACATAAAAAACCTTGATGTCATGTTTGTTCGTCAACTTGTGTTTTTCGGTTCATTTCAGTTCATAAAGAGAAATAAAAAATTTAGGGCAACAACATAAAGGCCAAAATCAAATAAACCAAATTTGAAAAATGATGGAGGTGAATGCAACCAGTGACGTATAGTTACGAACTTTCCTGCACAATAGATTTATTGAAATATGCTTCAAATATAAATATAATAACAGTTTCCGAAATCAATATTCCAGCCACCAATGTACCAATGATAAATTTAATAAAATTACAACTTGATATTTATTGCTGTTAGTATTGAAGTTGTGGACAATTCACTTAAAAATTAACAACTGCTTAAATATTTAACCATCGTAAAATTGGGAACAAAATCGCTCAAAAAGAAACGTTTGCATCATGAATATTGTATAGCCTACCCAGTAAAATCATATTGTCGATTGCAGTAAAAAACGTATTTTGTTTGGTTTTAGTGTTTGGCAAATTATTTAATAACTACAGAGCATTGATTTACACTGGGCCTACTAAGTACAAAACGAAATGGCGAATTAAATGATTCAACTCGTTTTTAACATTAAAGGTCTACAATATTCGTTGGTAGGCCTACTTATGCTCTAATGAATTTTTACCACTCAAGGCTCTGCTACAACTTTTGCAAGAGTAATGTTTAACTTACTCTTTTCCTTTGACGGTTTTCATCTCAGACTTAGAATACGTGAATGATATAGGCCTACATGTTATCATTTCTTCTTTTTCAAATAGATTCTTTAATCCCGTATAGAAAAAATAATTTGCGAAGTTGACATATTTTTCAAATTTTATGCCTTTTCTAAAATTTTAAAATTGTATCATTTACTCGCCTGTTTATAGATACAAAATATAGCCTACATACAGATGTTTACAAAACAATTTCTTAAAATAATATCAGCACGAACCGATTTAGGGGACTCCTAGGTATAGGCCTATAAGGATCGTTTGAGATCTCCATCAAAATACAATACCTAAAAATGAGAGTTCAGTAAATGCTTTACTTAGTAACTTTAATATATTTTGTATTACAAAAAATTATAACCACATGTAATATGAAAATAAATAAATGTATGTCAATTCTAAATTTTTTTTAAATATCTATCAATTTGTAAAAAAAAATTGGAAATTTATGGAAATGTCGAAAAAATCGTTATGGTAATTATGCGAGTGGAAAATAAAGTTGGCTTAGTTTGAAAACTAAATATGAGCGTAAGTAAATCTCAAAACTCGAAGACGTTTACTACAGAAGGGAACTCGAAGCTTATTTAGCTGACCTTTTTTGAGGTCTTCTAAACGCGTTGTTTCGGAACTGGTTCTTAAAAAGAAAAGAAAATGTCTTAACAGTGCGCAACAAAATGGCCGACCTTTTAAAAAAATCTGGCTAATGACTTAAGTGTTCTCTCAAATATTAAATAAACGGTTTAATATTCAAACAAGTTTTAATATTATTCATAAGCCTTTATATAATTCCAGGTTTGAGTCCATCTGTCGTTTTTATAACACCTCCATCCCTCTCGCTCTTGCAGGATGATCGCGTGTTTTACCGCTAGCAATCATCGACCAGGAATAAATAACTCATTTAGCTGTAGCAAGATGCAAGATGGCCGTCCCCTCCCATCGGACCACACACATCGCTTGTAGGCTTTTGTTTCAGCATATACTCCGTTCAAACGTAGTTGGCCTTAACAAAACTGATTTACGATTTATTGCGAACGGTCCACAATTATTTTAGTTTATCGAGAAGTTTATTGTTTTAGTTTTTTTTTCAAATCCGTATGAATTGTTAGCCATTTCAGTTCAATATTTTATACCGGTGAATGTAACGATTTATTATAGTTTTACATGCATCACGAAATGCTATTATGGTAAACTTGGAACAAATTATTTTAATTTTGACTAATTCTTGTAGGAAAGTAGGTAGGCTATATAGTTCTTACAGATTATTTTGTTTAATATGTTTTATAAATAATTGATGTGTATTATTTAATTTGTTTGTTTGTTTATAAAACTTATGTTTCTTATTTTAATTATATTTGTATTATTATTTTGATGTATTTTTAATGCTCTGTTTGTATATTTAATTGTTTAAGCAACCAAACAAACAATGTATTTAATGATTTTAGGTTAAGTGAAAGGTAGGTCCAAACTTCGCCTAAAGAAATAAAGCCTCCTTATTGTTATTATACGCCTACCAGACGGACCGTTGTGTGTTCCTGCGCTTGCGCCTAGGCGAGTGTTTTTATGTATTATAAAATATGTAATAGAGGGTAATTCGAGGAAAAACTTTAAGGAGGTGTTGGAATTTCAACGATAAACATTTAAAAAATATTTTTATAAAGATGGATGAAAAATACGTAGTTATCCGTTTGTCGGCCATTTTGTGTTTTTTTTAATAACCCAAAACTGACTCCATCATCTCTTACGTCAGATTGTTGGTCTGAACAGTTTGTTTGCACCTCTATTTTGGCTATCCTTTAACGCAAAATAAAAGAAAAGATACCACATTCTCAGCACGAAAATTGCTTAAAATGTTAGGCCTATATTTTTTAATTTATATAATTGATTAATTTGATCTATTAAAGAGTATTAATTTGGATATCTACAAGTCGAACACATACGGTGTTTATACTGTACTTAAAATTAAGGTCTTGAAAAATGGGAAAAAAACATAATTTTTACATTTGTAAAAATCATAACACCTATATGTGTGTGTTGTGTATGCCTACAGAGCTCTGAAAAAATTAAGTAATTTCAAACAAACTTAGTACAAATATGACTTACCATCTGCCCAAAATACTGTGGGCGTAAGGCACCCCTAGAGGAAAGGGGTTACATATAAAAATAGTTTAAAACTACTGGCATTAGTGTAAAATACATAATTTTTGTGGTAGCGGGGATGACTTAATATTTATTCTCAGAAAATTATTTAATTCATATTTAGTGCTCTAAAAACATGAATTTGTTACATAAAAAAACATGTGTATGAAACTGGTTTTATTATAACAGATATTTTTTCGGAGTTAAACTTTATACATTTTTAAATGGTCACCTTTTTGGAACAGTTAAGTGAAGAATTATAAGATTTTCATTCTATTACAAAAACAATTTCTGTCACTAACGCAAAAACTCTGGTCTAACTGCGCATGCGTCAGGATACAGTTAAACGTTACAAAAAATACTTCCCTAATCGAAGTGCATATGTCCTAAT
>JAGFPH010001316.1:191804-206775 GCA_018207615.1 Philaenus spumarius | reverse complement strand
TTGTCATCCCAACGCAATTGTACACTACTTTACGTCCCATACGAACTATTATACTTTGTCATCCCAACGCAACTATACGTCTCTTGGGATTATTAAACTTTTCAGTTTGTTTACTTTATATAATTTGTTTAAAACCTTATTGACCGGAAAATAATATTTAAACTAAGCAAACATTACAAAATTACGATAGTTAAAAAAACAGAAAGATGACTCAGATATTCTTCAGCTAATAGTCTGTAATCGTTTCTGTACGCGTAGACATTTTGTTTACCATTTTCATCCAGCCGTTATTTTGAAATTTTATTATTTTGTCTACCTTATATTTTTAATTATCGTCCCAAAAACCTTCAAGATTATTTTTGCAGTGTTTGGATTAGTATTTCTCTAAATATGTACAGTTTCATGGTTTTGTTTATTAACTGTTTAGAAGTGAGAGGGCCTGATTATTTATTTAACTTTGTTATGGGCCAAGAACTCGTGGTAAAAATTGCAACGGTTTATTAATATCTAATAATTTAGTATTTGTTTTTATTTAGGACAGGTGTGTGTCCATTCTGCATGTGGAGCGTCGGGACACTTAACCTGAGCCGGCGAACTGTCAAAACTGCTCAAAAAACAATTTATTTTTTGAATAGTTTTTTTAGTAACTACTCCTACTATAGGAATACTGTATTACTAAATTTTAGGAATATTCAGATAACTTAGGTAGTGTCAATATCGTGTAACGCATATAATAGTGTCAGTATCACAGTAATTTAGTATACTGTCATTCTCAGAGTTTTCCTGAGAACTCCATGCCCATTGCTGGAGTACAAAATAAAAATAAATATTAAAATTTATATTGTCAAATGTGTTATTACTATGTCAAGTGCATAAGTAGCCTATGTAGAAAATGGTTGCGTTCTAGTTTATCTTAATTGCATAGGGCAGTGTTAGGCTGTGTTAGTTTTAGTTTGGTCGACTCTGTTCAAACATATTTATTGTAAGGCATGTCAAATAGAATAAAGGCTATTTTGATTTGATTTGACCATACTATTCGTGTCGTCCATGTATTTATTTGTTGAATGTTTAAATTTGGCGCTGTTAGATTATTTAAAGTTATTTTGGGTGGAAATTGTCAGACTTAATTTAATTAGAACCTACTCTTAGAGGATGTTGTTTGGGAGAATTGCCGATGTGTTCGGGAAGGTAGGTTCAGATTTCGCCTATTGTTTAGTGATTTACACATTTTCTAAAGGTTCTTTGTAAATCCTGCAAAATTTCTATTTGACAGTTTTCAGCTGTCCTCTTGTTGGACGGTGTCGGTCTAAAAACGTCACACATAAAAAAGTGTTTTATCAACGGAAAATTCTCTTTTGTATCAATGAAATAACTTTTTATGTTATTTACATCTATACATTTTTCTCAAACTGTATATTAATCATTACACTTTAAATATAGCTTGTGTATTAATAATTCAGAGAATGGTTCTAAAAACCTTCACGATTTCATTAGAAACTCTCGAGAAATTCTTTATTAATGTAAAATACAAAAAATTATATACCATTATATATTATTGTAGAAAGTGTAGCCTTAAGTCTACAACCAATAAATTGCAGCATGCGCACTGTTGGTAGCCAATTTGTTCAAACAATATCCCTCCAAACGTTATTTGTATAAGTTCTTGTACTAGCTTTTCAAGTACGATAGATTAAACTGCCATAACAATACGACAACAAAATTATCCGGGCTACGTGGTGGTTTTGAGATTGCCGATCCACCTGTTTGAAAACCAAGCTTCTGTGCTTGGTGGACATGTTTTTTATAATGAAGCTGAGCCATATATTGCTGGAAAAGAAGTAATCGTTTTCCCATTTTAATTTCGTTAACTGTACACACGAACAATTCTAACTTGTCCCATTAAATGTAACCGTTGATGGTTTTCTGTTCTCCGCTTCACCTCCGCAAGATCATGAAAAATGTAATAAAGTAAAATAAAATTAAATCAGGAAAATTTGACAGTAACACAAACTTAATAAACGGTACCAGGAACTGGCACATACTTTCTCACAAACATATTTAAATTATCAAACAGATTCACTGTGACTTCATAATTGTAGGTGGGGGTAGGAGAGGTTATTTATTAAAGTAGGAGATTAACTAATAAATATTATTATTATTATGTGCCGTCTTTTACTATTAACAAATCGGAAGCTGAACTGGACCTTGAATAGACGACACAGTATTATGAAATAACCTACCCCAAAAAAAAATTAAACAGAGATAACCTTACCTTGATCTGCTGAATAAGCCTTATTCATCCATTTACAAAAGGTAACTTATTTAATACAAATTATGTACACAGAATTCAGTTAAATAGTTTATTCAACAAACAAATAGTTTGTCATTAACAAAAAATTGATATGCCCTTATGTATTCAAAAAAATTAAATTATACGCCCTTAGATAAAATTGAACAAATAATTAATTAATTAACCCACCCTGAAAAGAAACTAAAACCCTCCCCTTTTTCTGAATTAAATTTATAAGTAATTTTAACAAAGATTACAAGATAACATTTCGACAAAAAAACAAACATTCATATACAGTAAAGTTTTACTATATAGCTTATAATATAGCGTGTACGTTTAACAAGGAAAGAGTTATTATACCTAATTTTGGTATACCTGTTTAGGTATACGGTAGATCAACCAACATGTTTATTTTAAAAGAAAATTTTGGAAAAATAAACAAATAAAAAATAATAGACTAAATTGAAAATAAATTAGTCTGTGACGTCACCTTTAAATTAGAATAAATTTAGAAGAATCCCTGGAGGATTGTAAGTGTCGAAAAGTAGCTAGCTGCGCACCACCCTTATATTTTAAATAACTTAACCTAGACAAAAATTTAATAAATATACATTACAATCACAAGAGACACTCTGTAGAAACAACCTTTAAAATGTTTATGTAGATTTGCACATATTAATAAAAAAACAGGTTTGTAGTTTAGTAGCTGGTGAATAAAATGTTTATGTAGACTGGTAATAAAGTTTGTAAATTATAACAATTCAAAATTAAAAAAGATTATCCATAAGCATGTTTTCTATTCTTTTTTTTTTATATAAGTTGACTGTTGAAAATTTTGAGTAGATGGTGAAAAAGATTAGCCAGATGGTTGAAAAGGTTAGCCAGATGTAGAAAAGTTTAGCCAGATGTAGAAAAGTTTAGCCAGATGTAGAAAAGTTTAGCCAGATGTAGAAAAGTTTAGCCAGATGTAGAAAAGTTTAGCCAGATGTAGAAAAGTTTAGCCAGATGTAGAACCCAGTTAAACTGTAGAACAGACCAAACACAGTCAAAATTACTGATCTGACATTATGCAGAAAAAACATGTTTAAAATGGTGCTGCATAATGCTTGTTACAGTTTGTCAAACACATTACAGTTGAAACATGCTTGATAGTAATAGCAGAATGCTTTAAAGTTTATAGTTCTTTCCAAACTGATTTTAAAATAAGTTAACTACACAACTGTCCATTAAACATATGGTTTTACAGAGTTCTTCAATTATGAACATTTTAAAGTGCAAAAGTTAGAAGCAAAAAACATTTACAGTCTGATTGTATAAAAGCTTAGGTTAGATATGATTGACTCTAGTTTTAAATTTGATTAACAGAATTTTAATTAAAAGAAAGATAGCATTATATTTAGGCACAATTATATATATATGGATGAATATCGACAGTTTGAAAATCTTAAACTTAATAATAATGAAAGCAATCGTTACCTGGGTTAATACGGAGTATATCTTGAAAGACGTTACAAAACATTACAATATGTTTTCAGAGAATAAACGACATTAACTTTTACTTTTAGAATACGCTGCACAAATAACTTACTCCGAAAACCGTACATTACATTACACAAAAGGCACTTTCCTCCACAACAACTTTCACATTAGAAGCAGCCAAAAAAAATACGTCTTAACATCGTAGTAACAGCAAGCAATATGTCGCCGGACGGCTTCTGGAAGATTTGATGACTAAGCATGAAGCAGGTCAAAGTAAGAGATAAGGAAACAGCTGGGAAGTCTCAGATAGCTTTGACTACACCGAGTTGCTACCTAGCGGGCAAAAGGATAACTGCTTGGAATAGGAGAAAGTCGGTAAAGGGAGTATGTAGTTTGTATTAAAGATAGAAGATTTAATATTGCGGCAGGCTAAATAACGGCACAATTATTATTATCTAGAGAGAAACCTATTCTATCGATTTCGAACAAATTTGCACCAAACACGTCAATTAGGCCTGTATAGATGCACGAAAGAAGGTTTTGAAATTTTTTTAAAAACAACCCCCTTTATGCCCCCTTTATGGTTTGTTGAAATTCTTGGTATTCAATTTTTCTTAAGTTTTCTTGTAGTTGGTCGAGTGTTTTATTTTCCATTGTTATAATGCGTTCGAAAATTTCCGGTCTTAAACCTTGTATTACATAAGATATTATTTGTGTATCTCCTAAATTTGGATTCATTTTTCTGCAAAGAGCCTGTATTTGTAAATAAAAGTTTATGGATGTTTCTGACTCTGTTTGAGTTTTATTTGCTAACAAGATTTGTAATTTTTGGCTCTGTGCTACTGGTGTAAAAATATTTAATAATTGTTTCTTTGCGTTTTCCCACGTTATTTCCCCCTCTTGATTTGTTTGTATAAAGCTTTCATACCAATTTAATGCTGATTTTTCAAGATATGTAGGTAATAAGTTTATTTGTGTTTTTGGTGTCCAACCGTTTGCTCTTGATGCTACCTCATATTGAAATATAAATGTTTATATGTCTTCAGTGGGTAAACCATTGTATTGTGAGGGTTGAATTAAGGGTGTTTTTTCTTTCTTCTCCATTGTTTTTAGTTTTTGTGATTGGTGGTTGTTTATTTATTTATTCTTATGTATTTTATTCCCGTTTTGTATGCTTAAATGTTATGCTTGCTAAATTTGGCTTTTCTAACTTATTTATAATCATATATAATTACTTAATCAGACGAAATCATATACCAGATCTTTAAATTATATATATTTTTCAATTCTTATTCTATACACAGCTCATTTTGTATCTCTGTAATTATCTCTACCACATATATATTCTTGTAAATTTAGCGCTCCACCATGTAAGACTTTGTAAATCTGGGCGACTTTATCATGTAAGGTTTTGTATTTTAATTAAGACTACTGTGAAGTTATGTAAGGTTTTGTAAAGTCACTTTGAAAGTTTTGGGGGCTCCACCAGATCCTTCTTACAGATCAAATTTTTGCTTGGCATGTGACGTACTCCAAAGAATTGGGTAGAAATAAGTACAGAGACCTTTTCACAAAATTATTAAATATATTCTGAAATTTCTGAAAATAATTCCTACAATGATTATTTTTCACAAAATAGTTAGATACAAGTAAATGTGATACAATTAATTTTTACTCAATTTATATTTTCGAAAGTAATAAAGTAAAAGTTTACATTCGTCTAAGGAGGGCGGTGCTAGTAAGTTAATTTCCCGCTCTCCTAAATTTTAAACCTATGTGTCTTAATTTGAATGATTGAATCTTAAATTTCTTCTAATTACTAGTACATAATAAAATCTAATATTACAAAATGTATTATATTATTTATAGATACTTACAAAATGTATTATATTATTTATAGATTTATTTGAATGATATTAAGTTGCTTTGGTGACTGATTTCGATTACTTATGAGGTGTTTTAAAACCCTCTCTTCAGTTAATCCTAATAACCAGTCTTAATACAATTATTTATTAATAAATGATTATTTATTTATTTTGATTTATTTTAATGTTATTTCTGATACACAATACTCTGGATATGATTTCGTTTGTTATTTAATTTTAACCCTCGAGATCTGTCTTTACAATGAAATGAAATTTTATATCTACTTACATAATTTTTGGTTCTCTCCCACTCTCATACACTTTGCACTTTTATTTTTAATGATTTTATACACTCCACTTTTTTACTTTTATTTATTTTATTTTAACACTGCACTTGCACTTTTGATGATTTTGATTTATTAATGTGATGACTTTTACTCTCTGATTATTTAATGGTTAGATGATTATTCTGTTTGATGATTGAAAATATTAAACTAGGGCATTTTAAAAGCTGTGGTTTTGATGTTACTCTTCCGGTAGTTTTTAGATGACAGACCTCGTGTTCTCTCCAAAATTTCCCCACCACACAGTTTCACGATTTGGATTTTTCTTTGATTGGTCTATTTGAATTTTATATTGTTCTGATTGGCTTTTCAGTTTTACAGATTTGGCAGTATTTATCGCGTGTCTGCACTCGTTGATTCACACGGAATAACGCAAAGCAGTGTATTTGTGTCTTAAGTAATTTAAGCTGGTACATCCGTTGTAACTTCCTGTTGAAATACAAAGCTAGTCTGGCCTGTTTCTGTAGATTCATTTATTATGGATTTATTTAAAATGTATTTTATAATATATTATTATAATTATTTTGTTATCGCTGATGTTAAAGACATTGGGTATTGGTGTTTCAAGTATTGGTGTTTACTTACCAATACTTACAACATCGATTTTTTTTTGCGATCACTATACTTTCTCTATACTATAGTATAGTGAGAAAGTAAAAAGCGAGCGGTTAGTTTATTACGCAATTTTTTTTTAATCTCGGAGTTTTTTTAGAAATATCCAATTTTGTTTAATTGTCATTTCTGTCATTGTAGCCAACGTATCAGATTTATAATTATTATATTATAAGTGATTTGTATTCACGTCAACTGATTATTAATTAAATTTTCCTTTTAAACTATTGCAATTTCGGATCTTTTTTGTCCATCATCAGGTTATATAAAAATCATAGATACAAAACATAACACATAAAACACACACAATTCACTCCACTCGTCGTCAGAGTGAATAAGCGCACTATTATGTTCTGTTTTGTATCTGTTATTTTTATATAACCTGATGATGGACAAGAAGGTCAGAAATTGCAATAGTTAAAAAGGAAAAACTAATCGAGGATCCGTTGACGTGAGTTCCAATCACCCATAATATAATAATTATAAAACCGATCTTTGGGTTACAATGACTGAATTAAAATTAAATTGGGTATTTCTACGGACGCGTTTGCAAAAGAGCCAAGATTTAATCTGGGAGGGCCAGTACTCGGTCAAGAGGCAAATTAAAAGGCAACTAAATAAATTAAAGGCAATTAAAGGCAAATTAAATAAATCAATTAAAATTATGAAACTGTATACGCTTGGTGTTCAAAATTCGACTAAGTACTGAGTGAGTTTGTTCTAAATATATAACGTCCGACTATTTAAACCCTGCAGGTAAGTTTGGGCTGCCTCAAGTTAAGGTGGCACAACCTGGCAATTTTTCTGAAGTTTAAAATTAAATAAACTGATACTTTGTAAATTTTCAACGCTTAACCTTGTTTCTGCTACACGGTGTCCGGACTTTTCGTCCCACATGAAAAATGGGGACTTTTCGTCCCACTTTTGGGGCTGGCTACCTGGGTTGGGTTTGATAATGATCTCCAAATATTTCTAGGCAGACCTTTCGTCCCACCTGAGGGAAGGGTTGCAGAAAGTTATCTGACCGTCTTTCCTTCATAATACTTTATATTCATCAATTCATATTTTGATCAAAGCAATTTTAAACTGAAGCTATTTTCAGTATATTTTATCTGATAAATGCGATTGTGCGAATCATTTGTTACTGATTAAAATTTAATTTTTATTCTAAGAGAAACACTACGGCAATCGTTCTCAAATTTGTATGCAGGTAGATTAGGTTAGGTTAGGTTAGGTTAGGTTAGGTTGGGTCAAAAGCTTAACCACAGCTGATTTTAAACACGCCAAAATGATTATAAAATTTATAATTATTTTGCCAGTCCAAAGCCTGGTTAAAGTGTGATGGGAGTCATGAAATTATAGCGTGACTATTTATGGTTGAATTTACTTTAGTTTGTAAATCTGATAGGTCAAAAAAATCCTAATCGATATAAATCGTTATAACGTATTATGAGGGAAAGAAGGTCAGATAAATTATTCTATGTATGGTCCTTTCTGCAACCCTGCCCTCAGGTGGGACAAAAAGTCCGCCTAGAAATATTTGGTGATCATTATCAAACCCAACCCAGGTAGCCACCCCCAAAAGTGAAACGAAAAATACGCATTTTTCATGCGGGACGAAAAGTCCGGTAATCCTGCTACACACGTAAATATACGGTTGCAGCACTGGTAAACTCGCGTTCTACTTCCGTATACATGCGCTTTGGATATTCACTATCGTGTGTTATGACTTTTTATAAAAATATGTTTATTACGGATCGTCCCAAAACTATATATTGGCTTCACATTGTAATTGCCAAAATATTTAGGTTTAATATATTATTTAAAAAGGACGAAATTACAATGGATTTGTTAGCCCCAATGCAACACTAAAGATTGCTCATAAATCATAGAAGTTAAAGAGTTAAAAAGCATAATGGCCGATATTGGATTTTTAACATATTTAAAAGTCCACTGGCACTAAAAGTGACTAATCCTTACTTGCTGTACGTATGTCCACGTACTGCCTAAACACAAGCTAATATTAAATTATTACATATTATACCCCAGTAACATTAGGTTTAATAATCATACAATTGCCAATTAGCTGGATTTTTTATTACACCTTTGTTACTTATGACGTTTTAAAAACTG
The DNA here is from genome assembly GCA_018207615.1 of Philaenus spumarius. Classification (NCBI taxonomy): domain Eukaryota; kingdom Metazoa; phylum Arthropoda; class Insecta; order Hemiptera; family Aphrophoridae; genus Philaenus; species Philaenus spumarius. The sequence continues at coordinate 198,052 of JAGFPH010001316.1, read as the reverse complement.
TGTCAAAAATCCACATCATTATCGTGCGGACGTTGTTAGATATTCGAGGTCGATGGTTTCAAAAACATTTTTTCACGAGACTCTTGCTTTCCGAAGTTCTCGACTTCCGGGTTATAGTTTTTGACACGTTTTGTACAAAACGACTGGGCTAATTAAGTCTCTATACAAGAATAGAAGAATCTCAATCAAATTCTGACGGCGTCTTCTCTTTTCATGGAAAGCGTGAGAATTCCGAGGCAACATGCTCCATTGACTCCACTAATACTGGAGATTCGTAACTTTGTGCTTCACAGTACAGGTAAAGAAGCATTATCTCGCCTCGAGCAACAGAAGAAGTGTATAACTATTCTATCGTAGGTCCTACATCCAGTTTGAAACATCTAAAAATCACGGATTTGTGTCTTGGCTATGTGTAGTTTTTGCACTACGGAAGGAAAAATAAATAAGCATGTACATGCTGACACTGACATTGTTTTATGTTAATTACACGAAGCTCATAGGGTTCCGTAGCTCAAAAAGAAAAAAATAACTCAATCGTGTTCCTTCGTTCACTGAAAAATTTCTCTGGAACGAAATGGGCTATCTAGCTGAAGTTTGACGTAGTTAGTTAAACGGCCCGCAAGCATCTAAACAGAATTAAATTGACCGATGAAGAGCAAGTTAGATTCGTGCACCAAGTGTTCCGTATCGTCAATCACCCGGGAGTTTTGTCGAGATGATATTAGTAATAACAACGCATCAACGCGTCATATTATATTCAAAATAAATTGATGCTGTAAAGTCAGGAGACAGCTGTTTAGTAAGTGAGTAGAGAAAAGCCAAATTCATAAAATGTTTATAAGGCATAAAATGAACTTTTTCTATGTATGGGACAACTTTTCAATCATATCCAAAATTGGAATTTTGGGGGTTGCTCAAAATGTTTAACTGTAGACCTTTATCGTGTGACCTCTGATTTTAAAAGTATTGATAAAAGAAAACGCACAACGCAAATTTTGTTTTGTTTTATTTACCACCATTTTGAGTAGGGTTAGGATAGAGACCTCTAGTTTGAGTTGTTAGTTTTCTTTTATCAATACCTATAAAATGAGCGGTTCACACGATTATCATTTAAAAATGTTGAGCAACCCCCAAAATTTCCAATTTTGCCCCATACATAAATAAGCACATCTTTATGAATTAGGCTTTTCTCTATCCACTCATTAAATAGTTAGAAGGGTGTCCCCGGACTTTTCAGCACCCCGTATTAAGGGGGCGCTACCTTCTCCGCTATATTGAAATACAGCTTTCGTTTTTTGACAAAAATATCACAAAAATATGCTTAAAAGTGAAGGTATGTTTACGTTATTTAACATTGAAATTGGTACCCAACTTCACCGTTTTGAATTTAGGGACATGACCCCCCCCCTGGCAAGTTTTTCTGGCTACGGCCATCTATGTATAAACATACTGGATTGCGCGCTGAGTAGTCTGAAAGGTTCGAGAAACGAGCTTCCCCCTCCACTGGCGGGATAGACCCGCGGTGGGCAGCGTGATAGATGGACAGTGATACACGTTGTTGTTGTTATATACAGTTCAATTCTTTGATTTATCCTCTACACTTTTTTATAATAATATGTCATTTTTGGGCAGAGGAAATAGTATTCCTAAATTACTATTCAAAACAGGCCTAGTTTTGTTAGCAGTCTTGTAGTAGGAACATAAAAACTGGTGTTTTCAAAATAAGAAATTTGAGATTGATCAATACTTTTATACAGTTCTATTTTAGAACTAAATTACGAAACTTTTTTACATTTATGAAAAAAATTACAAAAAATGTTTACTACTTTTTATATAGGCCTAAAGTTGAACTTTTTCCTTTCGTTACTAAACACTAGGGGCTCTGCCCCTGGACGCTTCGCTTCGCTCGCAGTTGGAAAATTCGCTAATGAATCTCGTTAATCTTTGGCTCGTTTGTACATTGGTTTGTAAAATTATGAAACCAGGCTTAAATATATTAACGGTAATTACAAGATTAATTATAACCTCAAATACATGCTTTAGAAACATGAGAAACTTTCATTACGATTTTAGTCCTAGTTCTACTATCTTCTGTCAACTAATGTTTTGAAACCAGGACTAAATATACAGTAGTAAACATAACCTCAATACTATGTTTCAGAAATGAGCCAGGCCTATATTACAAAATTGACTATTAGAATTTATCCATTTTTGCCAAGTTTACTTTTTTTTATAAAATAAATTGTTAAATCAGAACAATTTATTCTAATTCTAACGTGCTAAAACAGTATAAATTAGATTGTTTTTTAATAGTAATTAAAAACTATCCAATGAACAGCTGATTTAGGATAATACTCAATCTCATGGCTTGTTTATAAACAGCTGTTTTGATTGCTTTATTTACTATTTCGTTGTAATTTTGTAACCAACATGGCAACCCATAAGACCCTATGTTAAAATTTTTCAACTTTTAAATTTGATTTTCTAAAAAAATTGCGTTTTTACACGAAATACAACTATACGGGTGTACATAAAAATCAATACTACACCTAAATACAAAATTTCTTTGAATTCGTTACAGCCGTTTTCGAGATCCACGACAGATACAAACAAAGATAGATACAAGAATTGCTCATTTAAAGTAATAGGATGCTTGTTCCTTGAGCTAATAACTTTGTTAATTTTACTTCAATCATTTTGTTTACTTGCAAAACTGGCATATATGAATTCTTTAAACCTTTATCTACTAAAAAGCTATGGAACACTTTTGAATGAGTTTAGAATAAACGTGTTGACTAAATGGTTGAAATACAAAAACTTGGACGATTTTTTTACAAATTTGAAGTTTACGGTCATTTTGTGAGCTTATGGTTTGAGATACGGAAAAAATCAAGAATACTATTTTGTTGAAAATCTAATTTGCTACCCGCAAAATATTAGTTTTTAAATTCGACTTACAGTTAAGACACAAACTGGCTTTGGAAAAAAGCTTACACTGAGAGCTTACAATTCGATCACTTAAGTCAATGGAATAACTTTACTAACTTTTAAATTAAATCAAGCAATAGCGAAGCATTGCTGGGTCCACTAGTTTACTATAAAAATAAGTGTTACATACTGTATAACAATTAAATATTGTTTAGAAATTAAAATGATTATTTTATAAATAATGTTTGGTGCCGTTGTTGAAGCTGAGCAAAATAAATTAAAACATTTGTGAGCGTTGCATTAACTTTGAATGCTTCACGTGTTGTTGCTGTCCCTCCAGTGGTGGGGGAAGCGGCTAGGCCAGCCGGACCGTATTCAATACACGCAGCCAGCGATCCAGTGTGTTTATACATCGATGGTTACGGCCTTAGTCGACAGTCTTCTTAAGGCTCGGCTCCCTAAATTCAAAATGGCGAAGTTGGGTACCAATTTCAATTAAACAAATAAAAGAGCACTGTGGCGACAAAATCACACTGATTTGAATGAAAACCCCGAACCACAAAACAAGGAACAAAAACAATAAACAAACAACTAAATTGTAAGTTATGTTCAATACGTTACCCTTATGTACTCAAGAGTAGTGTTAAAACCCTCTGAGGATGATGACCATGTCATCGAAATGTACACAAGGGTAACGTATTAAACATAACTTACAATTTAGTTGTTTAGTTATTGTTTTTGTTCCTTGTTTTTTGGTTCGGGGTTTTTATTCAAATCAGACCAATTTCAATTTTAAATAAAATAAACATACCTTCACTTTTAAGCATATTTTTGTGTTATTGTTGTCAAAAAACGAAAGCTGTATTATTTTCTTAAAGTAAAATAGATTTTGGGTGTTGATTGCAAAAAGGTTTTTTTGCGATATATCTTTTTTCAACTGAGTAAAAAATTAATAAAGTTTACTATTTTTTACTATTTATATCATACTTTTATGAAAACAATAAAACAGTTTTTGAAAATGTATTCAGCATTCAACATCCGCATATGTCAGTACTTCAAAATGAAACCAAATTTTTTAATTTATTCCACGAATAACGGAAAAAATGACTTATTATGTAGCATTGCTCTTATGGGAATCAGGTTCATTATGGCGGACAGGGAGCCACCCCTTAAACTATTTAATTAATTACAATGACCAAGATATGGTAAATTAATTACAGTTATTCTATGGTAATTTGGACTACATCCAAAAACCGTTTTACAGTACACTGCAAGGAAGTGAAACATATTTTCACAACTTTTCCGCAAAAGTTTGGGTCCGCTATAGTTTCCTGTAAAGAATATGAGTACTTCTGACTAGGTTTGTTCGATATTTTAGCTGAAATACTTTTGGAAATTGATGAGTCATACGAATTTGAGCAACAACTTTGGGAATATCTTGAAAATTATAAACATGAAGATTAAATACAATAAGTTTTGATATATTAGATAAAGCTCTTTCAAATGATAACTACCACGACAGATACGTACAATGTGACAGGGTCAAATATTGTTTGAGTTCTGATTATTGGGATAATGGAATATTATTTACAGTGGCAGGAATCTTGTCCATCGGGCAATTTGGAGAGCAAGAGCAAAACACCGTTGTTACTTCGAACAGCTCTGCACGAGGCTATCAACGTTTAGCAATTTTAACAGAGTTGCGTAAATATTCTATTCAATTTAATCAACTCCTATAAACGCGAGTGTACGTACGATCGTACGTGGAGTAACTTTTAAAGAAGAAATAATAAAGCTCAATAATATAACAGAATATTTTGATTTCGCCCATCATCTGTAATACGCAAACAAAACCTAGCGTAGATTATACCTACTTTGGGGTTATGTTTACAACTTCAATCAATAATATAGCCTATAATATTAATAACTTCTAAATCATTTGATCTACCCATATGAAATAAAAGGCAATTAAAAGATAATATTGTTACCTTTCTTTAAATATATATATTAATATATATAAACACAAAATCTTAATAAATATTCCTACAGTTTTATAGTCCTTATAATTGTACACATTTACCGAGTTAAAAATCCCCGTCTGCATAGTTAGGTAGGCCTAGATAAAGTGTGTTGTTTTTTTGTATAAATGATGTATTTCTGATGAGTATCGAATTAATCTGCCTGTGATTTTTCAAGGGGATTTACTAGTCATTTTCATAATTACAAATACAAATGAGAATTACGAGTGTGATTCACTCATCAGGGTTCTGTACCGGCAACAGCTGTTCCTAAATTATATTAATACCATTAAAGCTTAAACACATCATGTACTCAATATACTGAACTAACCAATAACAATAACCATAACAGGAAAACTTATACTTCGGTGTCTGTGGGACAAAGTGAAAGGAGGTGACGGATCTCAACAAATAGTAGCCTATTTACAGCACGAAAAAAACACAATTTTATCACTTATTAAACAATTTTGTCCTGTAAAGTATATAAAAAAACATAACACTTTTTAAAAAAAGTCAAAACTTCTTAAGGCGCAGTTAGTACTTTTTGGATGATGTAAAATATACGAATGAGCTCAGAGTGAGAGAGACGCTTTGCATTTTTCATTTCGCCGATGATTCCTTCTTCTTCATTGGTTTACACTGGTACTAATATAAAGCACAAGTTTAATGTAAAAGAAGAAGAAATCGACGAAATAAAATAGGCAGTGGTAAATTCAAAAGCTTTAACTCAATAGCTGTACGGATTTAATCACGCTACGCTGCCGATGAATTTGACATTGTGCTTCCTCACTTTGTAAGTTTTGTTAAAATAGTTTAATAATTATTATATGACTATAGACAATCATGTTATTTTTTAGATTTTAATTTTTAAATGGGATAAGATAAAAATAATGATCAAATTTCAGATTAAACTAATATACCCAACTATATAAATTCAAGACAGTTTTCAATTCTGTTAGCAGTCCCACGACTGCTTTCTTTCTTTTTTTTTTAATAGAAGGGGTGTAGTAGGGTTTAGCGATATCTTTTTTAAATATCTGGCAAAAAAAAGCCTATACATTTAAAAAAAACTGTTATAAATGTCCTTAAATCAAATCTATAAACAATAGTTTAGGAAAATACAATTTTTTTTGTGGTACCAAACGTAGACGTATAGAAATTTATTGTTTCTTGAAATAAATGTATTTTTATTTCCAATTTTTTAATGAAATGCGGGTTGGCAAGCCTAAAGGCGGCGATACACTAGCGAACCGAGGCTGCAACGGTATGTTGCACCAGTTTGTACAGATCGACTACCTCCAA
>JAGFPH010001316.1:160229-171604 GCA_018207615.1 Philaenus spumarius | reverse complement strand
TTTTATTCTAATTATATAAAGTGATAATACGACGAAATATTATAATTATACAAATATTATAATCATACTGTTATCGGCAAAATATGTGAAGTGACTTTAAAGGGGTAAATATTGTCTAGCCATGAACTCAGTTCTGGTATGGATAAAGTTTTCTTCAAGACAGCCTCGCAGGTAGACGCGGAGGGATTAGGGGCTGGGACCTCGCGCAGACTACGACTTTACGAATGAGTCGCTAATGAGATTCGGCAACGTCGTAATGTCGTACCCTGCAAATATTTTTATTGCCCCCCAAGGGTTCCAGGTAGCATTTAGTCGTGTTGTCATACAACCGCTGTAAACTGCCATAGACTGCCGTAGACTGCCGTAGACCGCTCTAAGAAGCAGATTAGAAACGGGGGTGGGGATATTCGGCTACAAATCAACATTTCATTTAATGTTTGTGCTATATTACTTTAATTACTTTATAAATTTAATTTTGTGCGTTATTTGTTTATTTATTATTCTGTTTATTTGTGACAACCTGCTAAATTTTGAAATGAATTAAGAGAAATTAATTTTACTTGTTCGTCATAGAGACTATGACAATAACTTATAAAAGACAATTAATTTATGGACAGAGATCGGCAGTGAATTAGGTACTACATATAAGCAGCAGGCAACAATTACGTTCTCTTCTTCTTGATCGATCATAGACACTACGTTTCCCGTCAACGAACGGAAGAGTACTACGGTCGACAACAGTTCGGTATGAGCACAGTACCATATGTGTAAATCGAGACGGTCGAAGACAGTCGCGACACAGTAGCGGTACAGTATGCGCACAGTACTACATGTGTAAATCCAGGCTTAAAGTGTCATTGATAGGTTTGTATTTTGACCCAATAATTGCATTTGCTTTCACTTCTTCTTGATTAGTGTTTTACAATTAAGGTCAATATTTGAACATAAAATGTAGACTTAAGTGAATTATTATCAATAGATAATGGTAATATATAAAAAAATTCCTTGCGTATGGTACTTTAACCATCTAATAGGCGATGTTAAATTGTTTTGGATTTTCGGCGTTTGCAAGCAAAAAATTCGTTTTTGGACTAAATTCGTAAAAAATAGTTATTGTATTCCAATCCAAAAGTGTTCCATATATATTTTATAGGAAAAGGTTCACAGAATTCATATATGCAAATAAAAAATGGATTGATGTAAAATTATAAAAGTTATTAGCTCAAGAAGAAAACTGTTCAGTAATGGAGAAAAATTCAACTTTAAGCCTACATAAAATGTAGTAAACATTTTTTGAAATTATTTTTATAAATGTAAAAAAGTTTTGTAATTTAGTTCTAAATATAACTGTATAAAAATATTTATCAATTTAAAATTTCTTATTTTGAAAACACCAGTTTTTATGTTCTTACTAGAAGACTGCTAAAAAACAGACCTAGTTTGAATAGTAATTTAGGAATATATCCTTTGCCCAAAAATGAAATATTATTATAAGAAAGTGTAGAGAATAAATCAAAGAATTGAACTGTATACTTGTAAATTATTATTTCATAAAATTATTTCAGTTAGCTTTACTTGAATCATAAAATGAGATTAAACAAATGAAACCTCGTGCGGACAAAGGAAATAAAAAAATGACCGTTAAAATGCCTTGCTTTGTGATCTCAAACAGTAGTTTGATTTCTACACAAGTCTGTACTTTCAACTGCTGTTTGAATAACATCTAATAATTCAAATCTAGTTTACTTTACACGAAACGAAAGATTGAACTTTGGTCTATAAATAGATATAAAAAAGTTTATTAAAATAATTCGAATTATGAGAGATATCTCGAACGCAAAATTTGCTGTTTTATTTGTTGAAATCTGTCCAATTTCAAAGGTTTACAGACAATTCCATACCTTTGGAACTATACAAGTGACTTTTGATTGGATGGCAGTTTTAGAAAGTTAAAATCTTGACGAATCAAAAGGTATATCTATATTATTATCAAAATATCCCGGTCGAGCGGTAGAGAGCTTCAAAGAAATGACAAAGTTGAGTCTTTCAATGAAGTTATTCGCGCGGAGTTGGCTTTTAAAAAAAAACAAATATTTTAAAACGATGATTACATATGTAAATATACGTTTTAGAAAGAAATATTAAATACAAAAATTAAAGTTTGAAACATTTTCTTTACAATGGTGTTAGAGATGGTGTTTATTGAGATTTGATAGTTTTTAGCGTTTGAAATAATCAAATCAATCAGACCTTACCGTTGTGCCGACTCAACCTGCTGAGACGACACTAAAGTGCCTTCTGCCGCTTAGAGGGTTAAAAATAATATCACAGATAAAAACTGAACACTGAAACGTGATATTGTGAAAGGATCCAATACGATGGAGGTGTAGCAGAGCCTTAATATATCGATCTTTGGATGAAGGAGATAACCAAGACCTACATTTATGTTTACATACCCAGAACAATAGGTGTATTCATCGGTTAGCCACATAAAATACAAAGAAAGGCAGGACTGGAGTCAGAGAAAGGTAAGCCTAATGTCCTTTGTTAGTGTGGGAAGGTCGTACTCCTTTACTGCACTAAAAACCTTACAATAGCCTTACCTTAAAGTCGGACGTCAAAGTCGATAGCGGATTGTCCGACTATTGTAGGTTGTAACCACAGTGTTAAAGCTATTAGCAACGCAACAAACAAGAATTATGTTGCGACAAGAGTAAAGACTGATGGCTTTCAGAGTGTATTTCTTTTGTTGATAGTATATAGCATGGATTTCACTCTACAAGACTGCCTGCGTAATGCGTTTCATCAAAGTTTGTCAACATCTATATTTAACAGGAAACGCTACAACCGGGATTGAAAATACGTTTCCAAGTACAGCGTATGACTGAGTGAATAAGACGTACCTTTACACATCACTAGAAGATTATCAAATACCGACCAAAATTCGTTCGATTTCAGTTTCGGTAAATCTGGATAACTACAAAATTCTACCTTTGACCTATATTCAACTTGGCTCGACTTGTGCCTGCCACCACCGGACTGCGAGAGTTAGAGAACGCGGAGTTAGAGGGAAGGAGCATAGCATAGCCAAGCTTTCAAGTGTTGTTAAAGTTTGGCAACAGTTAACATTAACAATAATTGGTTTATTTGTACTTGCCTCACTTCACTTGATATATTTAGTACTCGACAATGCATGAGTTGGGTAAAAAGGCGAAACGTGCGTCATCGTTTACATAAATAGACGCGAAAAACAAGACTGCGAGCAGTATGCAATACAAAATAAAGGTATTTATTAACAGTACTCTCATGGTGCATAGATATAATGCGGAGACCTTGGTGGGTTTCCAGTGCCTAACTCTAGCTGATAAAATGCAGTTTTATTTTTTTCAGCTGAACATTTTTCTTTTGTTTGTTGAAAGTATTTTTTTAGTTTTCACCTTAGGCCTACATAAACAGTGTTTAGACCTATTATTGACTTTTACCCATCAACTACTTGTAATTTATTAGTTATGTATTACAAAAGCTTTGTCACACCAAAGGGGGGGGGGAGGGGGTTTGAATTTGTTCCACATAAGAATAATCTAATTTAAAACACATTTTTCGTTGTTAGATTTTTAATATACAGCTATAATTTTAAACAAAAAGTGGATGCGCTATATAGCTATATACATTTTTAATTTACTACTGTTATCCGTTAAAACAAAGAATACTAGATTTATGGAAAAACTAAAGAAAACAACACAATTTTCAAAGACTAAAACCAATCAAATTTACGGGTTACATTTCTTTTTAGTCTAAAACAAAAACTGAATTGTACATTATGGCAATACAACAATAAAGCATTGTCAGTTTAACCTTGAACATCATTGTACCCATATCGGCAACAAAACATACATAAAATATACAAACACTTGTATTGAACACTTTAACAAATACGTAAGTAATTTTTAAAAATAAAACAAACAGAAAAAATGAAGACTACACATATATGCTCAAGAAAAGAGCATTAAAACAATGCCAACTGAAAAGGTTGATAAATGTCGCGTTTACTGTTATATGCTTAACAGTGTTTTTCCCCCAAGAGACAACGCCATATTGGATTATTCTCGACAGAAACAAATTTTGATGTTAATAATTCAGCTTGATATTCCATATCGTACAGAATCTGAAATGAGTGATTTACTTTTTTTACACATTTTTTTATAATACAGTGTTGAAAAGTAAACAAAAATGTTATATACTGTGTTGTGCAAATTTTATTGTGTTAAACACAAGTTGAACTTATTTATTTAGGTAGACTAACCAAAAATGCTATCGTTTACATTTTAACAAAGGAATAAATTACATTTTAATAGCTTTTTCCGATTTTGCAAAACAAATCGAAACTTCGATTGTCTTTAGATGGGATTTCTAAGAGACGTATAGGCCTATATTTTTGGAACCAATAAGTTATTTTTAAACCGCTGATGGGATGTACAAGATCTCGAAACTCTTGAGTTATAACGAGAAATAACTAAATATATTCTCGATCTCTGATTCGAAGATAAGAATTTACTTAAATACACTTACCTTCCTTTCGTCCCTAACTTGTCTGTCCTAATTATTAATATACAGTAAGAACTCCAGTTATCCGAATCAATTGGGACCGGACCCCAATCCGATAATCAAAAATTCGGGTAGTTGGTTTTCCCGAAAAAAGGGTCTATTTTAACCTTTTCGCGTATACACTACGGTCGCGTATACACGTTTTTTAACTTTAACGTTTGAGTACTATCATCGCGTTAACACGTTCACTGCTAAGGCCGCACATGTGAGCTTTGACACTGAACACTATGAGAAGCGGCCGAAGCACAGTGCATTGCGTGCTTCGCACGCCAATCCCCGTATTGGGAGTATTTTCAATACACAGTGCATTACGTGCTTCGCACGCCAACCCCCCGTATTTTGAGTATTTTCAATACACAATACATTGTGTGCGTCACACGCCAACCCACATATTGGGAGTATTTTCAATACAAAATGCATTGCGTGCTTCGCACGCCAACCCGCATATTGGGAGTGTTTTCAATATACAATGCATTGCGTGCTTCGCACGCCTACCCCATTTTGGGAGTGTTTTCAATACACAATGCATTGCGTACTTCGCACGCCAACCCCCCGTATTGGAATAATTTTCAATACACCGAGCGTTTCGTGCTTCGCACGCCAGTTTTAAACATATGTGCAATAGCGCGCGTAGACAGAATCATTACTTTGCAAATCGCAGTACGTTCCCGTCTTAATTTTGTTTTCTGAAATTCTGAAAGCGATTCGGATAATCATAAATTCGGATAGCCTGAGTTAGGATAGTTGGAGTTTTACTGGAGCTTTAAAAAATTTTCACATAATGCAAAAAAAAAATGTACATAATGCAAACTTATTACAACGATTTGGTTAACTCACTTTAGCGGTACAAAACACAAGCACAAAAACGCACCCTCTCATGTACAGTAGGCCTACATACACACAATAATTTAATACTGGCTTATTGTAAACAACCCACTATACAAGGATGTAAATACAAAAATGTAATGTTAAATTAAAAATTGTTTCTAAAACATCTAAAAATAAATATTTGATTAAAAAAACAATTTTTGTATATTTTTAAAAGGCATTACAAAACTAATTTCTCCTTTAAAATATAAATATTCCCATATACTTTCTTTCCTTAAAATTTGTGTTGATGAATTTTAAAAGAAATCAAAATGCCTAAAAACAAAGAACGTGGGGTATGCACAGAGCACTAAATAAGAATATTAAATATATAGCACTAAATATATACAAATATTATATTTGATTTCTTATTATTACCTTAAAATACATCTTCAATAACATTTAAACACTACCACTTTCCTGAAAGATACATGAATGGTTGTTGAAGTTATAATTAACAAATTGTATATCTAATCTGTACAATTTAGTTTTATTTGTATATTAAAACATTATACAGGAAAATACTATAAGTATATTACCTGATGAGTTTATCCGTTAATATATATTTTGTCTTTTCTATTTCATTTTATTGGTCATCTTTTCATACGGTTTTATATGAACAGGCAATGAATTAAACAACTTTAGAGCGAGAAAAGAATTAAATTTAAAAAACTATCAAATATTTTTTTGTGAATCGAATAAATTACTATTGTGGAGAAAGTTTAACTTTTCTCTTATAATCGGTTATCAAACCTCACCTCGGCTGCAAAGACTTAAAATGTTCGATTAATAAACTCAAACGGTATTAAACTAAAATACTGCGTAACTAGACGTTTACGGAACTGAATAATTACAGATTATTTCGCAAAACTAGTCCTACGTTTTACGACCGGAGCTGTAAACGGCAAATTAATGATTTTACTCGAGAATTTGATTAAAACCAATTAAAATTGCTCCATACTTAATTCCGTACCTAATAGATGTTCCACTGATTGTAATTGGAATTCTGTAAAGTCCGGATTGTTAAAAAGAAGCGGCTTCGACCGAAAAGGTGTTAAAAAGAAAACATTAATGAAAAACAAGAATGTAGATGTTATCACGGATAATGGGGACCACGGGACCACACACGTCTCCGAGTATTGTTTGTTTGCCGGAGCCAACACCGACGGCTAGTTGCCACGTTTACGAAATGCATCGTATTTTTTACGCGGTTTCGTTGACATTTTATTTTTAACTAAGAATTTAGTGTTAGTCGATTGCCCGTCGATACGGTGAAACCGTAAACAAGCTAAGGCACTATGGGATCCGACACAACCTAACAGCTTCTAAATAAACAAGAATTAGTAGCCTAAACATGTCGCTTCGATTTAATTTAACTTTTCTATTTATTTTCCACAAAACATACTGTAGGGAATAACATACATCCGAACTTATTCTACGTTGTTTTAAATGTATAGCGCTATGCATTTGTTTGCAGCTTAATTATAAATACAACACTTTCGATAAATTGACCCATTATACTTCGTGACTATCACAATAGTATCGAACTAGCGTATATTTAAAACTGATAGAATAAGGTTTGTAGAAATCGAATTCTTGTACGTGTAACTCATCTGCATTAGTCGACGTAAAATATGTATACTGTATATTTAAATTAAATTATCAAGGAAGACCGCTTGCGTGCTTCGTGCGCCAACCTCCAAGAAATAAGGCTAGATCGTTAGTCCATAATAATAGTCTGTACTAAAAACTATTAATTTACTATTACACACTGAATTTAAACCTGCACTTGATATAACTTAGTGTAGCCTAATAATTTGTAAAGAATCCTTTGGCCAATCTAGCCTATATTTTAAAATGTAGGCTACATAAATGTTGAAATAGTATTAGGTATTTCGGTCTCAGATAGGTTGGTCATCGTAGTCTATAGAGACTATATCTCTCTCTATATATAAAACAATCCTGTCATTCGCGCAAAAATTCTGGCCTTACTGCGCATGCGTCAGTCATATTGCCTCTGTCATATTCAATCGGCATTTCCTTAAGGTGCGGCTATACATACACGTCACGTCACGTCACGTCACGTCACGTCACGTCCCGTCCACTAACGTCATTTTAGGTAGGGTGGCTATACATACCCGTCACGTCACGTCACGTCACGTCACGTCCAGGCACAAAAAGTAGCGCGCGCGCATCTTGGCTTTCCAATCCACTGGGTCACACTACTTACTGTTGAGTCAACCATGGAGGAGTCCTCATCTTTGTTTTGTTTAAGGTTACAATCCCAATTATAAGTATTTTTAGAGAACTAACTGGCAGATTTTATTGCAGCTTGTTAAAAAAAAAGAAGAAAATATTGTAATTTTAATCAAAAATGTGAAATTTCATTTTTATTTTAATAGTTATATATTTTACAAGTACACTTTTTGGGGTTTTTTAGATTTAGGTTACAACCCTATTAATACCTATATCTTGAGATTCATTTTGACCTAGGTAATTTTTACTAATTAAGTAAAACAGCCGACCTAGCTTTTTTACAATAAATTTGCTGTAATTTTATCAGTATTTTGTGCTTTATAACTGAAACACAAAGTTAGTTTCAGTTGTAGTCAACTGTCAATATATTTCCATGTTAAACTATTGTTATACAATTATTATTATTATCAATGTTATCTTGACTTTATAAGTGAGCCTCTAAACCGCAGTAATAGAGTTATAATTTTAGATTATAAAGTTATTATAGTAGTTATAATAGTAATGTATATACTAAATTTATATTGATAAAATTAATGTTTATAAAATATATTACTGTATACAATCTAAATATATTTTTCTTACTTGTGGAATTCATTTTAATTGCAATTTCTTCCCAGCAGTAGTTCCTCCTTACGTTATTCATGTATAAATTGTGAGAAGGGTCAAAAAGTTCTTTGAAGTCTTGCACTAAAGTTATCAAATACTCGTCGTCCATGGTTGACGCACAACAAAACACTATGTTACTGAAGGAACGACACACAAGAAACAGGTGAACAGACACACTTCACCCCTTGAACTGATAAGGTGCAATATTTTTGTTTATCTCTGTTATGGAGCCAACAAAATATAGTCAAAAAACATTCAGCTATACCAACGATGTTTCCCGACTGTGCACGGACAAAGCCGAAGCGGAGATAAATGACGTCGCTTGACGTGACCCCTGGCTATACATACCCGTCACGTCACGGCACGTCACGTCACGTCACGTCACGTCACGTCACGGCACGGTATGCTCTCTAGAGCATTCGAATATTTTCTGGACGTGACGTGACGTGACGTGACGGGTATGTATAGCCACCTCCATTTGATTACACAGGGAGCATACCTCTGGAAAAAAGACGGGACGTGACGTGACGTGACGTGACGTGTATGTATAGCCGCACCTTTAAAATCCGTTTGAATTTGCTTCGTCGCGAGTTGTCGCGGGCGTCGGTGAACTAAGCGAAGAGGGGACGGAGACCTCTAGTGAGTTTTGTAATTATATTTCAGTAAAAACCGACCTTCATTTCTTAAAAGTTCCTTCGTATGCCCTTCGTTACTTAATCATTAGGGAAACATAATAACATTGTATGTCACAGTATAGATTGAAATGCGTTTCTAAGTCTTTAGTATTGGTACAGGCTTTCTGACATAAAATTGTGTTGCAGTATGAAGGTGGTCACTTCAGCAGCTGTTATCAATATTAAGAAAGTGTACAATTACATAATCGTATTTTTTTTAAACCGGCTGTTCATAATAGCTTACGCTGTAAATAAACTACAACAATAAATTGAAAAGTTTTTCAGCAAGTTTGTCTGTCAAAATTACACTTTTTTTCACGATACTACTGGAATGTCAGTTGCTTTTCTATTGCGTATATTGCCAGGTAAAGTTCGTCATATCCGCACTAGTGAGGATAAATTATATTCTCAACAATATTGAAATAATGCCCATCTGTTTAAAATATTGTGTTTGCTTTACTTCGTGTTTAGTTAATGTACAAATGGAAGAATTACCAGAGGCTTTTAAAAGTTACTGAAATAAGTCAAGACTTATTACCGGTGAAATCTAAGTGTAAATATGAAGAAGAACACTATCTCACAAAACCAAGAAACAGTTCAAGTCCTAAACAAAATTCCTAACAAAGGAATCAACATTACAAATCACACAAACTGCACAATTAACATCCACTTAAATACAAACTAGGTCTTTTATTGTTCGTTCGAATATTGTTACATTATTTAAATTCTTGTTAAATATAGGCCTACTCCTAATTAATTGTTATTCAATGAAGTAACATTTTGATTTTGTAAAAACATATATTTTTTGCTGTTGCATCAAATAATTTTTTGCTGTAGTATCGTGAAAAATAGTGTTCAAAACTCGTGGGAAAATGTTCTTTTCAGATGCTCGTTCTATTTAAATTGCTCGTCTACGACTCGCATCTGAAAAATCACACTTTCCCCACTAGTTGTGAAATATACTATACGGGATACCCTACTTTACTTGAATGGAATACATTCTGTAGATTTTGAAATGATAATTTGTGCAAGTAGGAAAAAAGAATCTTCTAGGCGAGGTGTTTTCCTTTAGAAGGTGGAGGGTTTTAAGAAAGAAAAAATTCGCAGCGAAGCAAATGCAAAAGTATTATCGTATACGCTTATATCTATATATATAAAAGCCAAAACCCACTGACTCACTGATCACGATTTCTCAAAAACTAAAGAACAGATTGGAATGAAATTTGGTATGTAGCTTCCTCTAGGGCCATAGGTGCTCACTAAGAAAGGGTTTGAAAAAATTCGAAATTTTTGGGGGATCAAAGTAATTGAAAAATGACTTCTTCAAAACTACCGAATGGATTGGAATGAAATTTGGTATGTAGCTTCCTCTAGGGCCATAGGTGATCACCAAGAAAGGGTTTGAAAAAATTCGAAATTTTAGGGGGATTTCGGCTATGGTACTTGCCTCATAAGCAAGACGTCCCGGGTTCAAATCCCGCGGGGGACCATAAAATATTAAAAACCCAAAAAAACATGCTCGTTAGCCGAAAAGGCCCAAAGTGGCATGGAAAGCAAAAAAAAAAAAAAAAAAAAAAAACTTTTCAGATGCTCGTCTACGACTAGCAATTTAAATACGACTCGCACCAGGAAAAATCACACGTTTCCCACTAGTTGTGAAATATACTATAACAACATTACATTCGTTACGTTCGGTCAGGTAGAACCCCGGTAATAAATATCCGTTACCTCCTTTATCTTTTTACAAAATTATGCAAGATGGAGGAGTAAAAATAAAATTTACGAAATCGATTTGGAAGGAATTTTTTTTAGGAAAAGCACTTAGAAACAAACATTTTTTGTCGCCTTAAATTTTTTCTAAAAACTCTTCCTTTTCGAGATATTAGCAACTTTATGTCGATTTATTTCAACACGTTTAGGGCCGCCATTTTGTTTTGGATGATCCGATTTTTATTTTCTTTGTGTCATTTTCCTAGTCTTCAATATACCTTTAAAATGAGGTATTACATGACCATACTTCCTATTTAAAAATGTTAAGTTCCGCCCAAAATCCCCAATTTTTAGGGGACACTCAAAATTTCCGATTGCTTCAAAAGATACTTTGGCTTAAGTTAGTATCGTTCCCCAAAGGATATTTGTTTGTTTTAACAAACACAAAAGTTAAAGGGGGGGGGAGTGACTTTATAACCACTCTGTATATAAAAATCGAAAACCCATTCACTCACTGACTGATCACAGTATCTCAAAAACCATACCACCTAGGAACTTGAAATTTGGTACACATATTGGTCATAGGCACTAGAAAGAGGCGCACTAAGAAAGGATTTTAAAATATTTGGCCTGTAAGGGTTGAAACAACCCCTAAAA
>JAGFPH010001316.1:114027-128869 GCA_018207615.1 Philaenus spumarius | reverse complement strand
AAAGTGTTACATTCTGCATTGAAAGTGGTGTAAGAAAATCTAAGTGAAAAATCGCAGGAATGGTATCTATGTATTGGAATTGGTTTAGTGAATATTAGTGACACCTCGTAAAGTGTTACATTCTGCATTGAAAGTGATGTAAGAAAATCTAAGTGACAAATCGCAGGAATGGTATCTATGTATTTGGAAGTGGTTTGGTGAAGCCTAGTGACACCTTGCAACGTCAATAGGGGCGCGGAGGCACCTTCCGTAAAACCACATTTTTACCCTTGTACTATAGGAGATGAAGGATTCTTCCACTTATAGAAATCTAGTACGTACTCCGTGAATAATGATTAAATACAAGAGTGGTGCAAATACTGTTAACAGAAATCAACATGTAACATAATTATAACTCAATTTAACTAAGTTGCACAATTTAATGAAATATATTTTGAATTCTGTTTAAACGAGATTTTTTAGCCTAATTATTTTAGAAATGAAAAAAATGTTAAATTTGTATGATACTATTTTGTTACAAATAGTAGCACAAAAAGTTTAAAATTACTTATACTGGTATCTACACCGTAATTGCAAAGAGGGGAGCGGTGTGGCAGAGTGATTAGCGCGTTCGTCCAAGTGTGATATATAGATAAGGGCCTAGTTAGTACTGGAGTTCGGCTTACATGCGCTCCGCTACTCCCCGGATTTCATTTGTTTTAATTGGCATAGAGTGACCTTAAGAACAACGAAAACAATTCCAAAACTTTCAAAAACATTGTAAACGGTTAACTTATTATGTATAAAAAAAGTGCTTATATCGTGTATAAATCATATAAACGTTGTACCGAGCCCCTGGGGAATACTCAATCTCCCCGGGAGCGGACTAGAGAAACTTGTGACATTCTCCATCGTGGTCATAGTGGTCTTGCACTGAAAGTGGAGTAGTGATTCCTAGTGACAGCCCGTAGATCCTCTGATTTGAGAGACGAGCAAAAATCTGTCAACTTGTGACACAGTTCGTCAGACGATACAACCGGAACCAAAAGGTATTTAGCTGAGCGAAGGCCTCGGTATAAGGTCCGTGTGACACCGGGCCGAAGTCTCAGGTAGACGAAGGTGTGGTTGTTTACAGTATACGGGTCACAACAATAGGACGCTTCGACAAGACTCGAGACTTTGTAAAAAGCTTAACTAATTTTGTTATCATTGACCATGAACAGACGTCAAACAAAAGTAAATAGAACTCCCTTGATTTTTGAAAAGGTAAAACAAAACCGTGTAAATTACAGACAACTCGGGTCTTCGGGGACCGTGTGACTTGAAGTCCGGCTTTGATTGTTGCAGACGTTAAAAATAATTTGTTTGCAAAATTCGGTTCTGCTAGGCTCACTCAATTATACCGGACGTTTCGGACCACCCGTATCACATCTTTTGGGCAAACGGGTTGATCTAGCTATAGGCCTAGAGTAGGTTTCAATTCGACCCAAATAGGTTATACGTTTACCTTTTCTTACACTCCACTTGAAACTATGTTTGTCGATATTTGCGTATATTTGTGTGTGTTACGTTTTAGTTTATTAACTGTATGACGACCTCCGTCGAGGGAATCGACTGATAAAACCATACTGTTTTGAAACTTTTGTAACCTTTAAGAAGTGAATTTTACACTAGAAATAGAAATAGACACCTTATTATTTCATTTACTTATCCTGTAGACAATACAATCGAATAAGATACGTCACAAAATCTTAATAATAAAACAAAGAAATTATACAGAACTCCATTTGTTTTGGCACAGTATACCAAATAAATAACTAATAGTAAATAAATAATTTTAAAAATTGTAGGCTAAATAACATTTACGACTTAAAATAGACATATTTAAAAAAGCAAGGTCCTGGCCATGACGGAAGAAGTCTCGCCACATAAAATTTGATTTACATTTACTAGATAAATTGCTTTTTAATTACAATTCTTCATAAAACGACTAATACAAAAATGTGATGATGACTGCCTCAATAATTCGTAGGTTACTTAAGGGTCTTCTATGCCTTGCGTAAAACAGCAAAAATATGCAGTTCGTACTAACGTATTTCGGACGCCGTTTTTCAACCTAAAAAGTTGTGAAACATCTTAAATTTTTCTTAAAGGCTTTGTGCTTTTGTCTTATATCTCATAATTGAAAGATATCGACGGCAACTCCTTTTAATCAGCAGTTTAAGTGAGTAAAAATTGATTATTTTTAATGCATTTTTTGGGAGTTTTAAGCAATAATTTCCATGTTTAAACTAACACGTAAAAAATATAAAGCCTTTTTTATAACTTAAAGTAGTTTCCCAGATTATTAATTTATAAATAGAATCCGAAACACGTTATTACGAATGCATGTTTCAACGATTTTGCGGCTTCAGTCGGACCTTTTTATTAAAATCATACTGTACACTCGGGAGTTTCTTCAAGGTAAAGAAGAGCCTTAACAAAATACTGGTGCATGAACTTATCCACATAATAAAACTATCCAGACAACAGAAGTTACCCAAGGCTGTTTTTAAAAGACTTACGATTTTGTAATTCTTATCTTGTCTGGAAGTTTATTAAAAAATATATGACTTGCTTGTAGAGGAAGTTTACTATACAGAGTCAACCTGCGCTGTTTCACAGGATATTCACAAGCATTTCTGGTACTGTAGCCTAAGTGTGTACCTGCTTGTTCAGCATATGATCACACTTAAATTTAAAATATAATATCACTTCCAGTATTATAGATACTTGAAATCGTAAGAACTCCAAGATATTTAAAAGCATTTCTACATGTTCCTAATTTTTAACAAGTCTTATAACCTTTTTTGCTGAACAAACGCTCTTTGCACATTTTGAACTGATAAATTTCCCCAGAGTAAAATTACATAGTTCATATGTAGGCCTAATAGTCCTAGGGCCTAGGCCTTTAGAATTTTATGATTACCTAACTCTTGAGACTTCGTAATCTCTTATTTAAGTCGAGTCGGACAACATTTTTACTTGCAACAATTCTCGGTAGCGGGGCGTTTTCCTTTGAGAACCCGGCAAAGTCATTGATTTGATGCTGTAAAAAAATGTATAACCTAAACAATAATCTATCTTTTAATCGAAAGTTTGTTTTATGTAGAAAACGAAAAACATTTTGTCGGACAAATATGATAGGTCATTTCTGCGCGTCCGACACCCCGAACACGGCAAAGTTATGGCGTAAAAAAATTTAGTACCTAACTGCTGATTTTTTCAGAATCGTTTATAAAATATATAGGCCTATATAACTAAGTGGTAACCTTGTCCGACAAAATTGTCGGGGCATAGGCCTACTTGTTGTCGGACGCCTTAAAGTTAAGGGTTTTATGCAACCCTTATATTTATGACCTAACATACAATTTTTATTTTATATTTTTTTGTATTAATATTTCAAACACATTGAACCATCTGTCCGACAATAATATTGGGGATTTTCGAAAAAAAAACGAAAAACATACTAATTTAGAATATATTAAAAATAGCATACATTAAGTAGTTCCACATATCAAAAATGCAATATTGTATGGATATTTGAAAACAAATTATTATGTGGAAACTGACAAAATTTATTTATATATAATGAATAAATATTTAGTAATTATTATACAGTATTTACAAATCACAAAATTAGTTAGGTACTACATTTTTTTACGCCATAACTTTGCCGTGTTCGGGGTGTCGGACGCGCAGAAATGACCAATCATATTTGTCCGACAAAATGTTTTTAGTTTCCTACATAAAACAAACTTTCGATTAAAAGAAAGATTATTGTTTAGGTTATAATTTTTTTTACCGCATCAAATCAATGACTTTGCCGGGTTCTCAAAGGAAAACGCCCCGCTACCGAGAATTGTTGCAAATAAAAATGTTGTCTGACTCGACTTAAATAAGAGATGTACGAAGTTTCGAGAGTTAGGTAATCATAAAATTTTAAAGGCCTGGGCCCTAGGACTATAAGCTTGTAGTACACTGTTAAAAGAACTGAAGTTTTCCAATATCGGTTTAAATTTCTTATTTTAGAACTGATGCTATTTACATGATCATTCCAGGTTAGTTAGTTACCTATGAGGAGCCCCAAGAAATTTGCTGAATTTCCTTCTCAATTTCTCTTATGAAGACACTTGTTTCCTGACTGTAGCTTTCATTTAAAATAAAATACATGTAATTTGTCTTATCGAGATTTATTGTCAAATTGTTTTTAGCCAGATACTGATCCGTGGTATTGATCCTGGCCTTCTACTCTAGGATTTGCAAATAGTTAGGTTTGAAAGTTATAGTTGTATATATCATCAGCGAATTTATCCGCAATTATTGCTGGTGACATCGTTTATGCAAATTAAAAATAATATCGTCCCAAGAACTGATCCCTGTGGTTCACCATGTTTTATCTCGGAAAAATAAAACTCGTTTGTATAAACTTAACCCTTGACTTAACATTAAAAATTATTAAGAGGATCGTAATTTGAAAAGTACTAACATGGAAATAAAACTAATAAGTACAGCTTTATATTCTGTTTACGTTTAGTCAGTTAAAATAATGATAAAGAGGACTTAGTGAATCGCATCAAACACCAAAAGCCACTTCCGGGTTTTTTTATAATAGGCCTTTGCCATTACAACTCTGCGGAATATAAAATGTAAACCAAATGTGTTGCAAAGGATTTTTACCATTTTATTAAGTAGTTTTAAATGTGTAGAAATCATGTGTAGTTTTAAATCGTTGTATTCGAGTAGAAATACCTACCTATATGATTATTAATGTAAAACAAGTAACTTTTCCTTTCAAGTAAAATTCCATTTTCCTTATCGTTCATTATGTTTCTTTACTAAATAAAGTCTTAATACAGATTATAATGTTTCCTATTCAGGCCTACATTTTGTGTTTTTAACATTATTTATAAACTAGCTGAATACCCGTGCGCTACAGGGAATATGATTCATAATTAATTGTAATATTTTTCTCTTATTTTCTTTCATCTATTATTTCACGACAGTGAATTATAACATGTATTTTCAATTAGTTTGGTATATATTGTTCACTGGTTGCCCGTCAATCGTCTTCGTTACGGTATGTGTGCAGAATAAATTAAATCAATAAAAAAATTACAAAATAGAGTAAAGAGCGTCTTCTTTTTCAACCGCTAAATCTACAGACTGGTAAATCACAGTCTTAGCTAGATGTTTGCAGATCACCCAGATACGTCTTTAATATGCGAATGTATAGATCGGGATTGTTTTGATCAGCTTAACGTCTAAAATATTTTCTTAAAATGAATAAGTACCAAATTTCAGCGCTCTAGATTTAAGGAAAGAATACCAATTAATATTTATTGTTTTTAGGGGTTGTTATTACATTTTCAACCCTTAACAGCAGTTAACAAAATGTAAAACTGGTTTATTTTTTATATGTATCCTGTAAGAAATAAATGTACACAATTTCAGATCTATAGCTTTAAGGAAAGTATAAAAATAAATACTTATAGTTTTTAGGGGTTGTTATCACATTTTCAAAACTATAGCATCACGTAACAAAATATAAAACTCGTTTACTTTTTATATGTGTTTGTAAGAAATAAATGTAAAACATTTCAGCTTTAAAGAAAGTAAACAAACAACATTTATTGTTTTAGGGGATGTTTCAACCCTTAAAGGCCAAATATTTTAAAATCCTATCTTAGTGCACATCTAGCGCCTATGAGCAATATGTGTACCAAATATGCCACGTTCCTTGGCGGTATTAAATTAATATTTATAGATATAAGGGTTGTTCCTAAATTTCACACCTTAGCAAAACATGATAAAACGTTAAACTTTTTTATTTTTTTTATATGTATCTTGTAAGAAATAAATGTACAAAATTTCATCTTTCTAAGGAAAGTATAACAAACAATGTTTATTGTTTTTGGGGTTGTTTCAACCCTTAAATGCCAAATATTTTAAAATCTTTTCTTAGTCCGCCTCTAGCCAATATGTGTATCAAATTTTACGTTCCTAGGAGGTATTCAATTAATACTTATAGTTTTAGGGGTTGTTACCCCACACAGCATTTCACCCCTTAGCAGAATGTGAAAAAAATGTAAAACTTGTTTACTTTTTATATGTATTGTGTAAAAATATATGTACAAAATTTTTGTTTTCTATCTTTAAGGAAATGATAACAAACAATACTTATTGTTTTAGAGGTTGTTTCAACCCTTAAAAGTCATATATATTTTAAAATTCTTTCTTAAAATGCGCCTCTAGTGCCTATGACAAACACGTGTACCAAAATTCACGTTCCTAGGAGGTAGTTTCTGTTTAGATATATAACAAACAATATTTATGGTTTTAGCGGTTGTTTCAACCCTTACAGGCCAAATATTTTAAAATCCTTTCTTCTTTCGCCTCTAGCCCTTATGACAAATACGTGTACCAAATTTCACGTTCTTAGATGGTAGGGTTTTTGAGATATATAGCAAAAAGTATTTATTGTTTTAGGGGTTGTTTCAACCCTTTAAAGTCATATATTTTAAAATTATTTCTTAATGCGCCTCTAGTGCTTATGACAAATACGTTTACAAAATTTTACGTTCCTAGGATGCAGTTTTTTTTTTAGATATATAACAAACAATATTTATGGTTTTAGGGGTTGTTTCAACCCTTACAGGATAAATATTTAAAAATTCTTTTTATTGCTCCTCTAGCCCCTGCGACAAATATGTGTACCAAGTTTCACGTTAGTAGGCAATAGGGGTTTTGATATATATATACCAAATAATATTTATTGTTTTACGGGTTGTTTTAACCCTTAGAGAAAAAATATTTTAAAATCCTTTCTTAGTGCGCCTCTAGTGCCTATGAGGAATATGTGTACCAAATTTCAAGTTCCTAGGTGGTATGGTTTTTGAGATACTGTGATCAGTGAGTGAGTGAGTGAGTGGGTTTTGGATTTTATATACAGGGTGTTTACAAACTCCCTGTAAAATTGTTGTGTATTTGTTCCTTAGGTCAAGACAATCAAAAAACGTCATATAAATATGGGTCTGACATGCCTAGTGTGCTGTCTGTCCGTCTGTTTGTGTTTTTTACAAATTATTTTATAACTTAAGTACTATTTTAGATAGAAACTTCAAATTTGGCACGAACGTGTACCTTAGATGGTCAAACAAGTGTACAAAATTTCGTTACGATATCTTGAACAGTTTCAAGGTGGCGGCCATTTAAAATCTCTGATTTTAAATTTCACGAAAACCGTAATTTTTATAAAAAATGTTACCAGTAATAAAAAATGTAGAATTTTAAGACGAACAAAATTATACTTTATTTGCTACAATCGGATAATAAATAACTGAGTAATGAGACATTTACCTAATTATGTAACAACTGTACATGGCAAATTGTTGTTTAGTGCAAATTTTGTATGATATTTATTTCAGTAAATGTCTCATTACTCATTATCCGATTGTACACTTGTTTGACCATCCAAGTTTCGTGCCAAATTTGAAGTTTCTATCTAAACGATATGCTACACAACGATTTTTTTTTTTAATTTTTAGTTACAGCCATTTTGATTTAAAAAAAATTGATTTCGAATGGTTCAACCAAATACAGTTGTGTGGCATATCGTTTGAAAGCTTATTTAATGCTGAATCCAAAAAGAAGCATAATTAATATATATATATTTTAATAGTACAGCAAAATGGGGGAAAATCGGAAAACACGATTTCGTTGTTTTTGGCCGCCATTTTTAATCGGTTAAAGATATGGATGTGCAAATTTCACCTTTGGTTTTCTCTTGAAATTCTATATCGAAATGATGTATCACATGACCACCTTCCTATTTAAAAAAATGAAGTTCATTCCAAGATGGCGGATCCAAGATGGCGATCAAAAATTTCAAACTCACCAAAAAGTGGTTCTTTTATGGTTGTGAATACTGCTTTTATTCCTATCTCATAAGACTCGTACTTTTTGAAATATTAAGCTGTTTTCAGACTTTTGCCTCACTCTGTACCTTATATTATATATTACTTTTGTGCAAAAAACTACACGTCTAAAGTCGTCATTTTGTTCCTAATTTTTAATAATACCTGCGGCCTCCCTTACCGACTCTTTTGGTATCAAACTTCACCTGGACCACCTCCGAAACAAAATCCTAGCTACGTCACCGTCTATGACCGATTTATATTTTTATCAGTACTAATATTAGAGGAGAATAAAGGTCAACAAATTACACAAGTCAATATGTTGTCAAAAAATATTATATCATATTTTGAAATTGCATAATTATAATATTGTAATATTATTATAATTATATTATTATTATGTTATAATATTATAATTATAATAAGTATGCGAAAAGTAGTGATCATTATAATGTAAACAGTATTTATTTAGTAGCCTAACTAATGATTTTGAGTGAGGTATAGTGTATGCAATCTACATAGAATTCACTCAAAATCATTAGTCACTAAATAAATAATGCTTACATTATAACGGTCACTATTTTTCGCATACTTAGGCCTATTATAATATATATTAATATTATAATAATTATAATAACGTATTATTATACACTATGTATCGTCTATTCCCTCTCCACGCGCTTACTTGTCTATATACAGGGTGGTTATAAAGTCACTTCCCCCCCCTTTAACTTTTGTGTTTGTTAAAACAAATCAATATCCTTTGGGGAACGATACTAACTTAACCCAAAGTATCTTTTGAAGCAATCGGAAATTTTTATTGTCCCCTAAAAATGGGGGATTTTAGGAGCAACTCAAAATTTTTAAATGGGAAGTATGGTCATATGATACATAATTTTAAAGGTCTATTTAAGACTAGGAAAATGACATAAAGAAAATAAAAATCGGACCACCCAAAACAAAATGAGGGACCTAAACGTGTTGAAATAAATCGACATAAAGCTCCTAATATCTCGAAAAGGAAAAGTTTTTTAAAAAAAATTTATTTAAAAAAAAAATGTCTTAAGATGTAAGATTCGATTTACGAAATTTACGAAATCGATTTGGAAGCATTTTTTTTAGGTCAAGCACTTTAAAATAAAAATTTTTTGTCTCTTGAAATTTTTTCTAAAAACTCTTTCTTTTCGAGATATTAGTAGGCCCTAACTTATGTCGATTTATTTCAACACGTTTAGGGCTGCCATTTTGTTTTGGGTGGTCCGATTTTTATTTTATTTATGTCATTTTCCTAGTCTTAATTAGACCTTTAAAATGAGGTATCACATTACCATACTTCCCATTTAAAAATTTTGAGTTGGCCCAAAATCCCCCATTTTTAGGGGACACTCAAAGTTTCCGAATGCTTCAAAAGATAATTTGGGTTAAGTTTGTATCGTTCCCCAAAGGATATTTGTTTGTTTAAACATACAAAAAAATTAAAGGGGGTGGGGGAGTGACTTTATAACCACCCTGTATATACTATGTATCACCTATTCCCTCTCCACGCTCTGACTTGCGTCAATGCAAAAATTTGCGTGAAGCGAGATTTCAGTAACATAGTCAAGCGAAAGTGCCCAACGTTCCAATAGAAGTTATCACTTCAAAAATTGTCTGACATCAGCGCTAAGTGAACTTTACGCCAGGAAGGCAATAACAAAAATCGTAGCGACGCCTTGATGCGGCGCCTGGGGCAGCTGACCCCCCCCCCCCCCCCAGGGACGGCCCTGCTTTTTCCTTTACAGCGGTTAGTAGGCCTACTTGCTTAGCCTATAGACAAATTTTTTTACAATCAGAAAGATTACCTATAATATCTATCTACGGGATTATTAATTTGTACCTATATATGAAATGCCAGCAATTTCAATATTTGCAATAATGGATGACATGTCATCAAAATTTACCTACGGAAATACTACGCACAAAATTCCATAAGGGCTTTAGGGCCTAAGCCCACTCTTAAACCGGAATGGAATTACCGATAGTCTGTGGCAGACATGGCCGACTAGAGGCCCGCTTCCTCTTTTTGTATGGCCCGGGAGTTTTTGAAAAAAGTAGTTTCAAAGTAAGTGGGGATTTGCGTACCTGTTCATAAATAATAAATATAAAACCCCTCAGTTTTTAGTGTGCTTACAAGTCATGTCCGATCAAAAGGAATACAACTATAACCGCCACTGCAACCAACACCATACAATGCAGTTAAAAATATATAATGAATACGTTGGACAAGCACGGGATACTATTGTATCTGATTCGAAGAAAAGGGTCAGTGGTCAGAAATATTTGTTTAAACTAACTCTTAGCATCGTACATTGTGAGCGCAGAGATTGCTAAAGCTAAAAACCCATTCTCAAACTGTAAGAAACTGGCATTGAGTTTTCGAAAATGGAAACTGAAGAGAAATATCACCACCTGCGTGACTTCAGCAGGAGAATGTCATTGATTTTTGTAAGCACATACATATATTAGAGCACTTTCTCAACTATGAAGTTTGTAAAATCAACCCACCGAAGCAGACTTACAATGGCCATATCCAAGATTGCTGAAAATTGCAACAACGTCGATAAAAATTTACTTTTAGTCCAGTCAACGAAAAGTTGTAGAGGGAAATGAAAGGAAGACGATTTTTGACTTTGGGACGTTGTTTGGGCTAGTTAGGAGCTAAACATAGACCTACTAAAAGTCCCCTCTCCTAGCAGGTGAGCGGGATGCGGGGGAGCCCGTAGATGGTATCCTTTTTCTGTTTTTCACTTATATGTCGAAAACTATGCGTCTTAGCGATAAACCGTTCCATAAAAAATTAAAGCTCACAAAATTTTCTACAAGATTGAATCATATCATTTTTTCGATATCTCTTATAGTTTCCGAGATATCTACGCTCAAATTTCGCTTATTTTTGAAAAATAAATTTGTTCTCGCGTTGTTTGCCTTATTTGGCTAGCTAACTTTTCAGCCTTTCACCCTACAAAAAAGTTATAACGAAGAAAGTTGTAGAACGTTAAATTTCCTTCAAGAATATATGATATTTTACAATATTATCTTCAACAGTTCAAAAGATGGGGCAATTTTAACTTTACTTGTACAACTTCCTTCCGTGTTGTAATTTTATTAGTGTATTAGTACTATCCAAATTTATTACAAATAAAATGTACTGTAAGACCCAATTTTTTTCTGATTTATTTTCGTACTTTCCCTTTGTATAGTTGAGTAATATATATTCATTTAAATATTGTAAAGAATATGTTATAAATGGATATGTTTACTACGTGTATTTGTTTACTTAAATATTATAATATGCGAGCCCTCGCCGTTCCCTCGAAGAATAAAGTGGCCCTCTGGTAAAACCACCGGTCTATGGGAATGATTTAAATTTTGTAAACTGAACCCGCTACTGTTGATGCTTTACTAGCAAGCACTTGGTCTGTTTTCAACCATTGTTTGGTAAGAAAATTAAACCAGAACAAAATTAAATCAAATAAAAAAGATAAAGTTATTTTTACAAATAAATTAAAAATTTTAATTTGTTGTCTACAAACAGTACGATGGCTAATAACTTACAATTGAAAGAAATCAAGATTTTAATCGAAAATTAAAAGTGGTCTATATAGAGTAAAATCCTTAAGTGGATTCAATGTTCTAAACACCAAAGATTTCATAAGTTACGGTACAAGAACAAAAAATACTGTAACTAAGTGTTCTTACCGAAAGATTGTTTTTTCTGATAGGTTAGCGCATTCCAAGATAGCCTGCTTGCTGCCTTCCCTGATGCGTTTAAAGTATTAGCGCTATGTTTTATTCATCGCCTCCTTGATGTGGAGAATATATTTTAGATCTACAGTTGTCTCAGTTCAGAAGCGAACATAATCAGAATCTTCTTCGACGGACACGCAACATACAGTTTATATTTACACCTATTAGGTATTGGTATTAGGACACCGCTTTAAGATCGTAGCAGCCTAATACAATCTTCCAATTCTGTTGTGTGTAAATGTAAACACTTGTCAAATGAAAAGCTACAGAATGTAGCCTCGTAGATTTTTTATTAAGTAATTTACAAAGGTTAAATTACTCTACACTGCATAGTAGCCTCATAGATGTGTGGTTAAGTAATTTACAGTGGTTAATGGTCTGCTGCATAGTAGCCTCATAGATATGTGGTTAAGTAATTTACGAAGGATAAGGCTCTGCTGCACAATAGAATCATAGATGTGTGGTAAAGTAATTTACAGAGGATAAATTACTCTACGCTCGATAGCAGCCTCATAAGGTGGGTGGATAAGTAATTTACAAATGATAAGGCTCTGCTGCATAGCAGCCTCATACATGTGTGATTAAGTAATTTTACAAAGGATAATGCTCTGATGCAATTTTGCCTCATAGACGTGTGGTTAAGTAATTTACAGAAAATAATGGTCTGCTGCATAGTAGCCTCATAGATGTGTGTTTAAGTAATTTACAGTGGTTAATAGTTTGCTGCAAAGTAGCCTCATATATATGTGGTTAAGTAATTTACAAAGGATAAGGCTCTGCTGCAAAGTAGCCTCATAGACGTGTGGTTTAGTAATTTTACAAAGGATAAGGATCTGCTGCGTAGTAGCTTCATAGATACGTGTGGTTAAGTAATTTATAAAGAGCAAGGCTATGCTGCATAGTAGCCTCACAGATCTGTGATTAAGTCATTTACAAAGGATAAGACTCTGATGCATATTAACCTCATAGGTTTGTGGTAAGTAATTTACAAAGGTTAACGCTCTGCTTCGTAGATGTGTGGTTAAATAATTTACAAAGGATGTGACTTTGCTTCAATGTAATTTCATATATTTGTTGTTAAGTAATTATAGCAATATGTAAGGCTCTACTGCTGAGTAGGCTATGCCTAAGGTTAAGCTTAAACACATTAATGTATTCCTACGTTTAGCCATAAATAGGAATATGGCTTAAACAAATAAATGTCTTCAACATAAAAAACATAAAAAAGCAATGCTCGTAGATCTCTTAAAAATCCTGCCAATGAATTCTTTCTAACGTGTAATGAAACTAAATTGTAGAGGCGGTGAGGGTCGGTATAAGACTGTCGGTATAAAGTAAGTTTTGGTATTGGAACTAGCATTATTAGATTACTGATTCTTAGAGAATACGTGCTGCGACTATTGTTCTGAATAAGATGATGTTTCAGGATATTTTAAATATAGGCCTAGGCCTACATGTGTCTTAGCAGTAGGATTTTTAATCTGGAAAAAAGTGTGTTCAAATCGAGGCTACCTCGAAATTACTTTTACAATATGTTTTTGGATTATTATAATAGATTTGAGCCTCATGTATAGATAGGTAGGCCTACCGCTCCAACAACCCAATAACGCGGGGTATAAGCCTTAGCCTACATAATATAGGAATATTAAAATTTTCGCTGGACAAATATTAGGCCTACTCAGTAAATAGGCCTACAATTTTCTTTTCAAACTATACATTTAAAAAAAATGTATTTTTTTTAGTTAATAATTTCATACAAATTACATGTAGGAATAATTAAAAATTTTGTTGGGTTAACATACCTTAGATCAGCTGTTTTATCTGTTATTTTGCCACACATGGTTGCTATGGTACTAGGCCTACATATTAAAATGGCTACAAATCGGCCAAATTTGTAAGACTAATTCCTAATATAACACTTTTTTTAATTATTTTGGATGACGTTATTTGATTTTTATAAAATATCTCCACTTTATGCCTAGTCGTACAGGCATAAGTTAGGCCTACTACTAAAGATGTTTCCTCTATGCTTTGAGGTATAGGAGTACCTATATTCAAGCAGAGCGAGACAGTGGTTGGCGTGAGTAGGCACGGAAGGGTCATCTTTATTTAATACTATCTGACCCGTACGGCGTTGCCCGTGGTGGTTGGTATTTTCAGTCTTTTTAACGTAATTGTATTCTTTTTAAGTGTTCAGTCAGTGAGTGGTATTTGGCTTTTATATATAGAGATCTTAAATAATGAAAGCACTATTGTCATAATAATAAAAGATCTAAAATTATGATTTTAGTAACTTTGATCCCCCCAAACCCCTCCTAAAATTTCAAAATTTTTCATACCCTTTCTTAGTAAGCACCTATGGCCCTAGAGGAAGCTACATACCAAATTGCATTCCAATCCGTTCGATAGTTTTGAAGAAATCGTGATTTAATAACTTTGATCCCCAAACCACCCTAAAATTTCGAATTTTTTCAAACCCTTTCTTAGTAAGCACCTATGGCCCTAGAGGAAGCTACATACCAAATTCATTCCAATCCATTCGGTAGTTTTGAAGAAATAGTGATTTAATAACTTTGATCCCCCCCAAACCCCCCCTAAAATTTCGAATTCTTTCAAACCCTTTCTTAAAGAGCATCTATGGCCCTAGAGGAAGCTACATACCAAATTTAATTCCAATCCGATTGGTAGTTTTGAAGAAATCGCGATTTAATAACTTTGATCCCCCCAAACCCCCCCTAAAATTTCAAATTTTTTCAAACCCTTTCTTAGTGAGCACCTATGGCCCTAGAGGAAGCTACGTACCAAATTTCATTCTAATCCGTTCGATGGTTTTTTGTAGTAAATTTTACCCCCCAAACCTCCCCTAAAATTTCGAATTTTTTGAAAAACTTTCTTAGCGAGCACCCTAGGGGAACCTACATACCAAATTTCATTCCAATCCGTTCGATGGTTTTAGAGAAATCGTGTCTGTATGGTTGTGTATTACTGTATTTAGTGTAAAACTATAGCCTAAGTAGAAAATTTTTGTTACTATCGACAGGTATTTTTTAGTTTTTTCATGTCTGTATTTAGTGTAGGTAGGCCTATAGCCTAAGTAGAACATTTTTGTTACTATCGAGAGG
>JAGFPH010001316.1:86022-97644 GCA_018207615.1 Philaenus spumarius | reverse complement strand
TTTTGGTTACCCAGTACGCTTTCCTAATCTTGTCATAGACTGGCACAAGATATATTTTTGTTTCTTTTTATGTATGGTTGCATGTGCATTGTGTTAGTGCTGATATTATGTATGATATGCAAGGAATACATTCTTTATTATTATTATATTATATTAGGCCTTTACCAATCCTCGAACCTCAAACGCAAAAGAATTTCCTTAAACAGGCCTATTTATTTTTTTAATTTTGAGTGGTCATTTCTGAAATTCGTATATTAGGACCAATGTTTGAAAATGATCTTTTGAGGACCAATGTACGAAAATGATCTTTTGAGACGTATGTAATTAACTTTTAAAGATTGAACTATTTTTGTAAGCTTATAGGCCTATTGCTTTTGGTATCTTAGGCCTATAATAACTTATAACAACAGTTGCGGGACAGAAATTAAGCTTTCACTCCATTTAATCCTAATTTAACAATGTAGACCTTACATAAACACGTGTTATGCCCATTTTAAAATAATAGGATAGGCCTAAATTTTAGACAATATTAATTTCATAAAAACCAAATTATGATAAACAAAATAGGACTACAACAAAGAAAACGTAAAGAAAATAACAGGCCTAATGAAGGAAGAAAAAGGTAGATTCCCTTGGTAAACTTTACACTGTAAATCATAAATAGATAAAGCCAAACATTCAACATACAAAATAAACATTTCGCTTAATTTCATTTAGTCTATTTTATCCTGTAGACAATACAATTGTATAAGATAGGCTACGTCACAAAATCTTAATAATAAAACAAAGAAATTACACAGAACTTTATTTGTTTTGACTCATTATACCAAATAAATAACTTATAATAGGTAAATAGCCTAAATATATTTACAATTTTTAAAATAACATCTAACATTCAAAAATAGATACTACTTAGATTTAAAATAGACAAAGATTTAGATTAAAATAGCAAGGTCCTGGCAATGTCGGAAGCAGTCTCACTACATAAAATTTTAATTAGGCTACATTACAAAGTAATTACAACTTTTCATAAAAAAACTTATGATAGGCCTATTGTAATTTTTGTATCTTGTCTGGAAGTTAAAAAAAAAATTAGCACCTGCTTGTGAAGGAAGATTAGTCTACTAATGGCCTACAATTATATAAAATGCTACTAAAAAATAATATAATTTAGGCCTATAGCCTATTAAATAGTAAATCAATTTTACCAAAATAGTTGTATTGGCTTATTTTAATGAATTATTAATTGAATAGTGAAGAGATAACCCTGTCTTAATCTGGTTTGGAACTTTATTTTAACTTACATTATATTTGTATTTTCCCTTAAATTTTCCTTCCCGTATATCTCCTTTCCTAAACCACTAATATTCACATATAGGCTATACAACTAGGCTAATTTAAAACTATATGCCTAGGCCTACTTGCAAAATAAGTTATATCTTTAAAAACGCTATGGATGTAAGTATTATCGAAAGTCTTAGGCAAATCAATAGGCCTACAGATAACTTTGTTTTCACTAAAAAAACCAACAGGCTGATTTATAAGATATAGGCTGGATTTTGTATCAATTAAAATTTGTAAAATGTTTTCTTCCTGAACAGCTGTTTCACCTTTGACTATCAAGCATAGGCTGTGCAGTACCATTTTGCAGGCTGCTGATTTTACTTTAAGGTCTCTAAGTTTCAGTCTTAACAGCTTTGGATGTGGTCGGTTAATCTAATAAGCCTATATTTAAAATTGTATACCTTTCCTCGAGCCATATAGATAAGCCTAATGTAGGTCTAAAGCCAAAGGCCTATCTATGTTTATTGCGCCCTGAAGTTTGTTGCCGCATAATCGTATAGTGGCAGCCATCTTGGATTTTTATCCCGTAAGAGTAATGTTAAATTCAAAACCATTTAGGCCTATTTAACACCATACAATTGTTTGCAATGTCTCATTTTAACCAGTCCACAATACGCATCCATTTTGCGTTTCACATTTTTTTAAAATCACTTTCATTTATCACGTAGGCCTAGTTGACATTTTTTAAGTAGTAGGCTACCAAGTTTGAAATTTTTCTTTACGCAATAAAAATGCCTATAGGCCTAATTAAAAGTGAATCGCAAGCCGTATTCACAATTGTACCTATAAAGAATGTTCAGTTTTTTTGTTTCAGCACTCAATTACAAAAGGTGGATTTATAAAATGGTTTTAAATGAGGCAATGTCAAAGCGCTCAGCTGCAAGAAATTGCACTGTTTAGATACGGCTAATATTTATAGAGTGAAGCGCTGGCTCCGCCGCCGGTTGCTTTCTCGTTCACTGGAACAGACCCTTAACATTTTACGGAACAGATGTAGCTAACCTAAGTAGGCTATAGGCTTCCGTCAGAATATGAAACTGTTATTTAAGTAGGCTATGTAACAGGTAGGCTATATGCGATTGTGTAGTTCGATGTCTCCTCCCCAAAAAGGCAGATAAACCTTTTACTAAAAAAATGTTTATGAGTAAAAATATTACACCTAATTGTTACAGATTACTCTATAGGCCTATACAGTTTTAACGCAAACGACAGTCGGTTTTGACCGGATTTCCATTTTCGTATCGGTTCGGCAATGTTCGGAAATATTCGAAATCGTAGTTCCGAAAGAGATGACGAACAACGTAAATAATGTAGCCTACCTATTTAAAACCTTAAACTAAATATAATAGGACAAATATAACCTCGACATATAAAACGAAAATATAAAAATTTCGTTTTATTAATATAAAATAGGCTAGATTTAATACAGTAGCAATAGCCTACTTAAACTCCATTCATAACAAGAGCAGAAGAGCAATTTAAAAGTTTCAACCAAACTTTAAAATCTCAGTAGCCTACACAAATAGCCTATAGCCTAGATAGCAGACCTGAGAAAGAAAACATAAAATAAAAATGTTCTTAATTTAAATATTTAAGTTGACAGAAAAATACTAAACTATTTTAAATAGCCTGTTCGCTAAGGGCTTTATTTATTCTACAAGTAGAAGTAGACCAGGCATAATCTATATTTTGAGTTGCAGTAGGCCTACTCATTTCTTGATTTAATGTAGTGATACTTTTTTTATATTTAGTTTGTTATATTTCACAACTACAAAAATTAATAAAACTAGTTTAAAATTTACGAAAAATTCTTTTGTGTAGACAAACATGCACAGAATAACGTAAAAAAGGCCTAAAGACAAAATTAGGTACTTTCGTAAGGAGATGCCTGTTGTGGGGGACCATTAATCATTTTTTAGGTTTGTAGTTTTTAAAGAAAGATCATAAATATAGCCTAAATTTATTTATTTATTTATTTTTCACAAAACAGCACATACAGGACAGAATCCAATGCCAGATGACATGTCAAATGCAATACAATACACAATATACTACAATTAATTATTAAATACACATACATTAAATGACACATATAAAACATTCAACAATACAATATCAAAGTTTCAAAATAAAACTATTATTTTTTTTACAGGAACTACACCTCCAAAATGCCACGGCACATCCGTTCATTTCTGAAACATAAACTCCCCTACTGAATAAAAACAGTTTTCCAACAGATATCTTGATAACACCTTTTTAAATGTCTTTAAATTTTCAATTTGCTTGAAATTACTGGATATTTTATTATATATTTCAATACATTTATAGTTTGGTGCTTTCTCAAACATTGTGGTCTTATGTAAAGGATATTCGAACAAATTTTTACTTCTTGTTGAATAGCCATGATCAGTTTTATATTTTAGGAAATTAGAATAGTTGGCTTTAACAAAATACACTACATTCAATATATATATATATATATATATACAGGGCAGGGGCAGTATTCCATGTTTTTTAAAATGTGGTTTACATGAGTCGTAGCATTTTAGATTGAAAATTACCCTAACAATTTTTTTCGGTATTTGAAATACTCTTTTACTATTTATTGAATCTCCCCAAAATACAATTCCATAAGAGAGCAGGGAATAAACATAAGCATAGTACACCATCATGGTTGTATCTATATCGGTAACTCTCTTTATCGTAAGTATTACGAAATATGCTTTATTTAGCTTTCCAGTTAGGTCCAAAACATGGTTTTTCCACGAGAGAGTAGGG
Organism: Philaenus spumarius; assembly: GCA_018207615.1. Taxonomy (NCBI): domain Eukaryota; kingdom Metazoa; phylum Arthropoda; class Insecta; order Hemiptera; family Aphrophoridae; genus Philaenus; species Philaenus spumarius. Next base: position 93,522 of record JAGFPH010001316.1, on the reverse strand, counting down.
CCTATTCCACGAGAGAGTTTTTCCACTACCAACGCTAAAAATTTTACAGTGTTTGTGGGTGTAATTATAGTGTGCAAATATTCATCATTAACGCAATAAGATCTGATGTGATTTGAATGGAAGTTTATTATAGGCCTATGTGTTTTTTTAATATTTAAAAGAAGGCCATTTGCCTTAAACCAGCTATTCATTATACTGAAGTCAGTCTCTAAATCTACTTTTAATTGGTTTTTATTTGAATTTGTTATTGCCAGAGTTGCATCATCAGCAAACAGAGTCAATTTAGAATGCTTAATATTTGGCGTAATATCATTGATGTATATGATAAATAACAAAGGACCCAATATTGAACCTTGTGGAACACCATTTATAATTTTTAAGTATTTATTATTTATGTTATTCTTTCCAACAATTACTCTTTGGAAACGGTTTGAGAGGAATGATGATAACCAATTTAATACTTTACCCTTATTTCCATAAATAGTGTGTAAAGTAGATCCAGGACCCCACCGGAATATATTCCTGACCCTGACCTCTCGCTACGAGCATTAGGTAGGGCCTAGGTTATAAAATGATCTCCATACCTAACGCGAACTGTTTAATAAACAAAGCTTAAAAAAATGAACTAGTGGGCCTAATATTACAATAACAATAAAAACTTGGGCAAATAGGAAGCTGGTGACAGTAGTTAAGTTACAGAAAACAGTGTGTGATAAACACATTCGATTGAAAGTTGTTTCAAATAACTTAATAACAAATTTTCAATCCCGTATTAGATAGGGTATGTGTTAGTCTACTAGTTACTGTCCCCTCATTTTAGAGGTGATTTATCATAATCGAAAAAGTGTGAAAAGCAACTTCCATTTAGATACAACTTGTATTTATCCGTGTTTCTGTAAGCCTTCTTAGACATCACGTTCTCATAAAAAAAACTTGGCCTATTGCGTGAAATATGACTTTGAAGATAATATTACCCTACAGATTTAAGCGGTTCTATTTTTTCTGTATATGAACAATTTCTTTTGGGAGATCTAAAGTTCGGATGACAACGTTCGGCGGAGGTTTGGAGTCGTCTGATAGGTAGCCAACCCACACTTTGTTAGGCCTATAGGTCTATGTCAGTTTGTTAATCACAGCTCAAGACATAGTTATAGGCCTAACACTAGAAATAAACAGAATTTGGTTACCCCTCTTAACAGGTTTACGAGATCATAATATATAGGCTAAAAGCCACAGTTTTCAACAAATTAAGCTATATAATAAGCTGTCAGGTAGGCCTACTATACAATCTTTGGCAGAAAATAAATTTAAACTATGTATCTTATTTCCTGAAACAAGGCACCTACTACTCACTAGAGGAATATATGAATTCTGATGTAAATGAATTTAAATGTTAAGGTAATTGAAATCAAATTAACTATTTATTGCTAATTACATTGTTTAAAAGCAAAATAGGCCTAAAACTATTGTGTTGTGCAACAGATGACTTGGGTTTGAAGTTATGCGCAATAATAGTTATCATAGATTTGATCATTTTTATTTTTCAGAAATCGAGGACTCCGTGGTTGCACTGAAAAAGAAAAGTCCCCTCTTGCCATGCCTGTTGTAAATACAGATAATTTAACCTAATCTTTATACAGATAATGTAGGCATTTGAGTGTACGAGCGTACTCTATGTAGAACTTCTTTTAATTTGTATTGTCACTTAGCCTATAGGTTACTATTGTAACTTCGGATAAAAAAGTCAAAGCTTTCCAATGAGAGAGACATAATCAGACGAAGAAAGAGAGCTAGAGAGAGAGAGGGACGGGGATATGTTAATAACTCTATTACGTAAGAACACTGGGTAATTTAATATAAATATAACAAGTACAACACATGACATTCGATTTTACCCACTCACCATCTCTTTCTATTATTACACTTCTGAATGTTTTCATCTTTCTTCAATTTGATTCAGGTTCAATATTATTGAGTAGAACAACTTTATAGAATACCACGCCTCTAAACGTAAATAATAACATCAGAATTTATTGAAATGTGTGTTTTGGTGGGGTTTCGTCCCCACTATAATGTTCAATTACATACTAACGTCCTGATTAGTCGGTCGCGTGTGAACTGGGAGGGCCTTGGGAGAGTTTGCGCACCAACAATGGGAACCGACGAGGAGTGGGGACGCGAGGGCGGGACTAAACTACCCCGACACAAAATCAAACCTTTCATTCCAGTTCTTCTGTTACTCAGGTACTAATATAGACGCCAACAAACACAACTGGTTTCTCATGGTGGGGATGCGAGGGGAGAAGGGAAAAAGGGCGTGTACGAAGAAGGATACGACAGAATTTTGAAGTGAAGTCTTAGTTTAAGCTGTCACTCTCACAAACCGCGCTTGACGTTTCGCTCCTCAGCTTGTTCAAGTGACAAGTGCTGTCTCTGTATGACTTTATCTCGACCAGCGTCTTCATCCATACCTAGTGGAGTGAATAGTGCAAGTATATCCGACGGGTGTGATAACAGACATTGTGCGAAAATACGGCAGAAGCTTTCGAGTTTAGATCGAAGATAGGTGTTGATAGTCCTGCATATTCGTATCGGAATTAATTCACAGTTTGTCCTATATTTAAAGTTGTGTATTGTGAATTTATCAAAAACATAGTTCGTCGAAAAAATGTGCATGGTTTATTATCATTTCTTTGTCATGTGACATGGTGACTATTGAAATATACTAATTTATTAAATAATGTAAAATAATAACCTTAATCGCATAAACTCTTGTTATGGAACAAATAAGCTAACAAACAATGTTTTATCGTATTTTTATCGGTTTACTACACGGACAAAAGTGAACAAATTTTTAGTTTTAGTGATAATGCCTTCTTTTTATTTTTAATAAAGCTTATTATCAAATACATATATATTAGCTGCATTTAGTTTATAGATATCAGAAACCTTCGGGTGATAGAAGATGTGTTTACTTGTGTGACAGGTGGCGCGACCTAGCGTTCGTCGAGTTCAACTAAAAGCCGGCCGTGAAACGTCGTGTGTGGTCTTTTACGGTAGGAGAAAGGAGAAACACATTTCATCAATTAACTTAGTTCAATCAATCACCGCTTGTCCATAGGTTTTGGAATGCCAGCTTTTCTTTCGTACTTTTAAGAACTTTTCCTTCAAAGTAATGAAAATTAATTAAATTAATTTTATAATATGGCTTTAGAAACGGAACGTTGTAGTCCGAATAACGCTTCCAGTCCGGGTCCGACTTCGAACAGACGTCCTGGATCAGAAGGCGGCAGCTCGTCGGGATGCCCTCAATCGAAACCTGCAAAAGAAAATGGGAACGAAGAACATCTTACGATGGAGACAAAACCGAGATCAGCGTTCCATCAGATAGCATTGTTAGCGCAATTATCTTCGGAAAGTCAAGACACATCTGTTTCCCTTACTTTCAACAAGCGTGCTCAAAACTGTAAAGACGTCGGAAGTCAATCGTCGAAAATTACGGACTCTAAAATTAATGATGAATTAATTATGACTGAAGAAACTCGATCCACACATAGTGCCGATTCTGCCCAGTGTATTGCGGAAGGGAGTTCGACAGTGTTACCCGAAAGGACTATGTTTATTTCTCAGTTTACCAATCAAGACGAAATTCCGCACAGAACTTTATCGAACGACAGTTCGTCAAATCATTCCAACTATCCGAGCCCGTCGGCCAATCCTCCTTATAGTACGGAATCATCGCCTCCTACTAGTCCTGTCTTACCGAGAAGCCCCGATCGTAGGAACGAATTTCCTGTAGACGCTAGATTGTCGGGAAACTATCGAACGGAAATACCCCCTTTCTCGTTAGTGTACGGTTTGGGAATGATACCACGATTTCCTATAAATTTCCAACTGCCTTCCGGAGCGTACACGGACGTAGACCGTCGGTTTCAGTCGTTAGCCCGTTTACCTACCGCAGTCACGACTAAACCTTCCGAGCCTGCGGGGTCATTACCTTCGAGAAATTTTAACGAATGTCAAAGTTCGATGGACGGCGGAATGTTCAATTCTATTAAAAACCACATAAATCAGAAAATCTCAAAGGACCGTCAACGACCTCCGGTAACGGGTGGCCATAGGTATCCCGATTCGGGGTACAGACCGAGTTCGTCTTGCAGTTCCGCTTCTAGTGTTCAAGGTTCACGGTGTAACTACTGTCGATCTCCGTCGCCCAGAGTTCCGCCTAGTCGATCGCCTTCGCCTAATCGTCAACATCCGCCTGGGCCTTCGTCCTTAACATTTTCCGTCGATAATATTCTTCGGCCGGAATTCGGCAGGACAGCGCTTATAACGAGTACTCGGACTTTAAAAAGATCTTTAGTGGTGACGCCTCAGCCCGTTTCGCGCCAGCCTAAGATTACTTCGAAGACGTCGTCGAGTGCAGAAGTTCTTGCTATCCCTCAACCGCCAAAGTCTCCGACTCCTTCGAACGTTTCGGGGGACAGCCAATCTAACGCTGACAACAAAGATAGCAACGGACAAGTCTGGCCAGCGTGGGTCTACTGTACCAGATACTCGGACCGGCCATCATCGGGTAAGAATAAACATAGTTTACATTCATTTATTTACTAACTGTTTTCGAACCAATATATTTCTTTCAATATGTTGCAATTTATACTTCCCAAACCATATTATGTATTATAAAAATACATTACCATGAATGAACAATAGCCTATATAGCAATGTGTGAGTCTTTGATGTTGGGTATTTCAGTTAGTGAACGATACTTTTAATTGTTCTTGCTCTAATCAGCTGATTTATTTTACGTCCCTGCCCTATATTGTTTACAATAAACCACTAAAGCATAGGCATACTATAGGCGGTTTTATACCTATTACTTCTTTCACTGACTGCTGGTACATTTAAAAATTGAAAAGTATTTCTTTGATGATACAAAATGTAATTATATCTTCAGATCATAATAGGAAATTAATATTATTAGTCCTATTTTGATAAGTAATACACATTTAAAAACAATTTAATAAACTAGAAACACTAAAAAGGCCAGCGAATATTTCTTATTTAGATTATTTCTTGTCTTAGAAGTTATTCTATAAACTAACCTATAGGCCTATAGAATATAAGGCCTAGGGTTATAAACATTATTTATATTTAATTACTTTATTGATTATTATAGGTCCTAATCTCACATAATTATATTTGATACATAAAATAATAATCTAAAGCTTATACTCAGCTGAGATAAAATTTTACTTTCGCATAACATAGAGTAGGCTATTTCAAAAACGGATTCTAATATTCACAGTAAAGCTTCCGCACATTGAAAAACATATCCTGATAATTTAATCTTAACTTTTCATTAGGCCAACTATTCCTAAAATTCTGTTTATTTTGTAAATCATTTGTGCGTAGGCCTACTCTATTCGAGCCAAAAATAAATCTTCATACTTGTCTATTCGTGAGTTTATGAGATTGGTTTTATATTTGATGTGATGAACAGGTTTCAAGAATTAAATATTTTAGAATAGGCTATAATTCCAATTGGTAGGCCTACATTATGTAAACGGTAACGATTTTTCTAATTTGACGTAGATTAGGCCTATAAGAAGTCCAAACTAAATGTAGGGCCTATTTAGGTTTAACACTAGGTTTATTCTTATTTCGGGAAATAAATTCAATAGGCCTATGGTGGAGTTGCAACAGAGTCTTAAGGTGATCCGCCTCCATTAGGCCTAAACCTAATTTTCATATCTGTGGTAATTTTTCATCTTTTTCTCTGATAATTCCTTAAACACCCTATATATAGTTGGAATATGACAAAAAACATTTTTTGTTCCTGAATCTATATATATATGTATATTTTAGGGCGGGGGTGGTAGGCCTATATTATTAAAAGTTAAAATAACTTTTTTGTTTTATAAGTGTTTAATTTTTTTTCTTGTTCTTTATAATCTAGGCTACTCTATTTTTAATGGTATACAAACCATTGTAACATAACAAAAAACAATTTTAAGCAACTTTTAGTAAAACTTTTCATATTTAACAATTTTGTTTAACAAGATTATAAAAAATAATAGTATTTGATGGTACATAAGGTTGATTATACCATTAAAAGTAGTACATGGTATAAGGGTGGTTTGGTAAAAATTTCATTAGACTAGTTCAAAAACTTTAGATTTTATTCAACAAAATGTTATAAAAGCCTTGATTTTCGGGAAATCGCGTTCAAATTCTGAGAACATCCAAAGTCTTTTTTTCCTACTAAAACTCCCCTGCTCAATATGTAACCCCTTCTTTTGCTTTCTTCTCTTGCTCTTCTGTAATCTCTCTGGTTTTGAGTAATTTCCTGTAGTTTTTGTATTTCTGTGATGCCCTTTCTTTCTTTGTGAGCAACCTTTTTGAATCTTTTTTGGCTGGAGAATACGACAAATCCAGAAATCCACCACTTTAGTTTTATTGTTTTTTGAAAAGGAAAATACGGCCAGATATGCATAAAACTAGACATACGCGTTCTCTAAAGGATGCAGAATCAGAAAATATAACTTTTAGAAAGGGTCAAAATTTTCAAAATATACCCATTTTAATGGTGGCGGACCCCCTTAATATATTATGTTCGTATTTTCACATTTAGTGTTATTTCTGACAACACCGACATCAGGGAAACGTTGTGCATGACGAGAACTTAGGTATAGGCTTATTGTTTCTTAATCCCTAGCGCAAAAAACGCTCCTGTTTGTATTTTCAGATTTAATATTTTACAACGAAATTTCTAATATCACTGTCCCATACTTCTATGTAGGAGGTCTAGCTTAAGTAGCACACATGATGATATTGTTTTTATTTTCACATTTAGATTCCTTATATCCCTATCCTCATAATGCTAAGTAGAAGGCCTGTAGCACACATATCTACCCCTTCTCTTCGCGCCCTACCGGAGTAAATACTGCGTGATTTTGCGCGACTTTGTTTATCTGATTGTATCGTCACGCTTCCTCGATTTTTCACTTTCGGAACTACTTTTTACTGTCGAGAAGCGGGATCACGTTGTCGGAGACGATACTACAAATTAATATCAATTTCCCGCTTCCACAATTTTCAGTAGCTCGGTAAACGTCGAGAAGACAAATTATTAATTTGTATTTTCTATTAAAAAAAAAACAGTATTTTTTCAACGCAAGAGATGTAGCGATAAATCGCAAAAATAAACATAATAAATCTGTTGTAGTGATTAAATTATTGCTCTTATAAATTGTGATTTATTTGCTCTTTACCGGTTTGCTTTATGCCCGGACATAAAGGCTTTAGCAATATTCATTGTTCTTATTGCACAACATTCCTCATTCAAAGAGTGCTTCGGCCTAGACAACTATCACATGTATTGTGCTTAGGCTATAGGTACCTAAAATTGTTATTACGAAATTAGAAAGTAAAGTAGCGAAACCAACAATATTACACAAAACAAAATCAAAATAAACTGAACTAGTAACTTAATAATAG
>JAGFPH010001316.1:28221-43513 GCA_018207615.1 Philaenus spumarius | reverse complement strand
TCCTCAATTTAAAAATAATACAGTAAATAAAAGAAACATAAGAAATGACTCTCAATACTCTCAATACTTTTTGGAGAAATCGTGATTTAGAAACTTTGACCCCCCACAACCCCCCCCTCATAATTTCGCTTTTTCAAAATCTCTTTCTTATTGAGCACCTATGGTCCTAGAGGAAGCTACATAACAAATTTCGTTCCAATCCGTTCAGTAGTTTTTGAGATTTCGTGATGAATCAGTGAGTGAGTGAGTGAGTGCGTGGTATTTGGCTTTTATATATAGATGAATGTGTAATTAGGCTATAGAGCTATATTATGGCGTGTGTTGTTGGGCTAGTTAATGTAAAATTAAATATTTATGAAGATTATTATTTTTTTTTAAATTATATGCCTTTACTAGTCACATTTAAATTATTAGTTTTAGAGATAACACAAACGATACAGTCTGCCTTTTAAAATGACGGAAAGCTCAAAACATTCCTTGCCTTGCCTCAGGACCTCTTTATACTTCTCATAAGGGTGTGTGTGTGAGAGAGAGAGGGTTGGTGTATGTAGGAATAGGCAGCATTTAATTAATGCCATTTTAATGCTGCTGAAATTAAAGCAGCGGTGGTTTATTTTTTGAACATCTGATTACATTATTGTTTGTTGCCAGACCACTTTACTTTCTTGTTAACGCTTATAGTTCTCACCACACCAGAGAACATTTTTACTGTAGATAATTATTTTAACTCATAGGTCGTTCCGGTGGTCTAATTTTATGCCAATTGATGAAGAGTTTCAAGAACTATTTCACAAACTTCCAGCAAGCAATGCCGTAATGATAAGTGTTGTTGATAAGTTCCGTCATAAGGGTAGTGTTTTGGGTGTCGTCCTACGAGGGCCCTGTCCAACGAGCGCCATGTCCAAGGAGCGCCCACTCTCGAGTTGACGAGGGTCAGAGAGGGGTTGACAGGTCTAGGAGCTTTCAAACGAGCGCCGCATTTCTGTGTCACTCCCTTCGACCACCTGTACTTGTAGTATTTACTTCTGACCTAAATATGTATCCCCTCAAATCAGCTACAAATGTTATAAAACCCTAAATTAAACGTAATATAAGCATGCGTATCCCTCAAAAGCGGATTTAATATGTCTAAATATAACTTGATTAGTTTATACATCAATCATAAAATAAACACCAACTTTAACTCTAAGTGTTCTATTAGTGGAATAAAAAGTGCAAAAAGGTTTGTTGTTAGCGACAGCCGGGATTGCGTGCCCACTTTTAGTCAAAGGCACCTCAAAATCAAGGCGTGTCTGTCACGAATCATCGCACATGGTTTGCCAGAAGTAATTTCGCGACAGGGATCCAAAGAAAGGCCCGCGGACGCCAGTTCAAACAAGACATCAAATTTTTACTCTTAATATTCTGGTAGTGGATGGAAAAAATGCGAAAAGGTTCATTGTTTTCGCCAGCTGATTGGCTAAAATGTCACAACTAATGGATTAAAACAAATATTTTTATGCATGCATTTAAGCAATGCTATGCATTATTATTTTTAAGCAAATGTGTATAAGCTATTTTATATGCTGGCAAAACCCACTTGTACTACGGGTTAGATTAATGTTATGCAATTCAACTATTGTTAAATCAGTTAAATAACAAAAGTCGCCTCTTGGGTATTATGAACATAGGTCATCACAATGTTTTTGCTATGGTCGTCAAATATGATTTAAAATGCATAACTTTATGATTTTGGTTTCGACATTTGTCTTGCTTGCTAGGTATGGTTATTTTGGAAATAATTTGTTATATTTTCATCACCATTTTAGTTCTAGTATTACAAATCCGTCTGATCGTGTCAATTCACGCGATAGAGGATTAGAAGTAAATTCTACAAGTACAGGTGGTCGAAGAGGGTGACACAGAAATGCGGCGCTCGTTGGAAAGCTCCTAGACCTGTCAACCCCCCTCTGACACTCGTCAACCCGAGTGGGCGCTCGATGGACATGGCGCTCGATGGACAGGGCGCTCGTAGGAGGCAACCGTGTTTTGACTCGGCTTAAATGGTGGGTAGGCCGTCCAAAAATAGTCACTATGAATGCAAATTAGACTCATTTACCAAATTCTGCAGTCTCAAGAAAGAAACATGCACCTGCCATCTTTGAAATGAACATACGTCTTTGAGAACAATGTGTAAAAACTTTGGTGGATTCCCGTATAGAATACAAAGTGGTCAACCTTTAAGTATGTAAGGGTAAAAAGAAGACTTCAATGTTAGCAATAAACTATGAAAACCCTGGGTTCATTCAAAATGTATGGGTTTCAGTCGAAAGCCATGTGCACCTGAAGATCTTCGACATCGCTACTAGAGTTGCCTAAAATTTAATAGAGAGCATATAGAACATGTGTATGTTAAAAACTAAAGTCAGCTCCCTTTTACGTTTGTCTAAAAATAAAACATTTAAAATTAATTATTACAATTTCAGTACCGTTTATTTTTTCGCATAGTGTACATGAATCGTTTAATAACTTAAGAAATACAAATTTCAACTGACATGACATAGTCGGAAGTTTAAGAGGAAATAATACTCGTACTGTACACTAAAATTAATTCAGATAAAGTTTTACTTACACATAGGCCAAGTACAGCTCTAAAAAAATAAGCTTTATTACCAAAATAATTTGTTTGCCAATTTCGAAGGTTCATTTATGATTTTTAAAGTTACACTTTGTATATTTATCTTTAGTACATGGTTTATCTAAAAAAAACTCTCTCAATAATTGCTATTCACATCCCGTTTATATGCTATATCTCGAATAAAAAAAAATGCTAAAACTTTGGCTATTAGTCATAAGGGAAAATCTTAATTATGCGCTACTCACCTTCAAAATGATTTCAAACCACCAAACGATGAATCAATCTTACACAAATTTCTTGAATCACCGCAACAGTTAGGCCTATTAGCAAATTTAGTATCAGAGAAGTAAAGGAAATCATAGTGAAAGACCTTAATTCGAAAAAGAGTCCATATTATGATTTGATCACTGGTGGAGTTCTAAAAAAGCTGCCCAACAAGTGTTTGAAATATTTGACACAATTGTTCAACGTTATCCTGAGAACAAGCCTTTTTCACTCCAATGGAAAGTGGCTCAGTTTATTACGATGTTAAACCAGGTAAAAACCTGATGAAGTCACCTTCTATCGCAATATCAGTTTGCTCCCTTTTGCATCTAAGATCTTGGAAAAGTTGATCCTGATAAGATTAATACTAATCATTGATTCACGAAATCTGGTTCCTGACTATCAGTTTTGTGTTTGCCAACAACATTCAACATCGGAGCAGGTCCATCACCAATTCACCAAAGCACGAAGACAAACAATATAGCTCAACGGTCTTTTATGATACGACCCCAGCTTCTCATATGGTCTGGGATACTGATCTCTTAAAAAACTAAAGAAATGTATTCCGTTAAATTTTTACACTTTTTTCTGAAATATTATCTTGAAGACAGGTACTTTCTGGTGAAACATCAAGGCTGCTTGACCAATCTGCGAGAAGTTAATATAGGGATGACACAAAGTAGTGTACTGCAACCAATTTTATACCTCATATCTCACCAGAGATTTACCTGTGACACCAGGAGTGATCGTTGCCACGTTTGCGAATGACAGCAATACTGGACTGCGCCACGCTTCTTGTTGCAAAATAGCTTGGATCAAATTCAACTCTGGATGGAAAAATGGCGTATACAAGTTAATAAAAACGAAAGTCAACCTGTAACCTTCACATTGAGGAACCAAACATGTCCACCAATAACTCTAAATAACCGATTAATACCACAGACCACAGAAGTAAAATACCTAGGCATTTATTTAGACAGACAACTGAGTTGGCAGAAACATATCTTTACTAAAGGAATACAACACGGGCTTAAACCCAGAAATTTGGACAAAAATCTAAACTCTTGGTCAACAACAAACTTTTGTTATACAAGTCGATTCTGAAACCAATATGTACCAATGATGTGGAGTTCAACTTTAGGGCTCTGCCAAATCAAATATGAAATATTACAACACTTCCGGTCAAAAGTCTTACGTCTAATCTTAAGTGCTCCTAAAATTACGACAACTGAGTTATCAACCAAGAACTCAAAATCCATACTATTGTAAAAGAAATGAAAAAATACAGAAATGGTTATAAAAAACGAATTTGAACTCATCCAAATGTCGAGGCCAAGAATTTAGAGTTGAAATCAACTACAAGGAGGCTTAAGATGAGAACAGCAAGTGATCCGCCTGATGGCTTGGTTGACATTTTGACCCAGTAGTCATACTATGTAGCAACATTGTAGTGTTAAATGATTTGTTATAGTGTTTATTGTTAGATGTGCCATTGGATGTATACTTCTCATGCTATAGTGTGGCCACTTATTGTCCTGTTAGAAAGATTAAAATAATCTGGAAAATAAAAACAAAATTGTTTAAATATAAAAATCCCATTTATAACAAGAAGCTACGTAAGTTTGGCACACATTTTCAAACTCCCTAAATTTGTTTATTGAATAGAGGTTAAATACACATGAATATTTTGTTGTTTACATTTAACGTTAACAGTTAAGTAGTTATTTCTAAAGTTTATATCATTATTAAAATTATAACTTCCTCATACACGCAAGTTGTTGAGGACATTTTGCACACTGTAAATCATTGCAAACAAGGATGAAGAATTTGTTAAATTATTAATGTAATTTGGTGGTGCATTCCAAATGAAATTCCCTGTATGTTCAAATTAACATATTCCTCTTTATCATAACTTTTTCCTAGAAAGAAGGGCTGAAGAGTTAGTCAAATAAGGCAAAAAACGTGAGGCAAAAATGTTTTTTTCAATAATAATCGAATTTTGAGCGCGGATATCTCTCGGAAACTATGTGAGAAAGCAAAAAATGAATAGAATCAGTCTTTTGGCACATTTTGTCAGCTTTAATTTTGTATAAAATGGGCTTATCGCTTGAACGCATAGTTTTCGAGATTTAAGTGAAAACTGAAAAGCGTCTTTGTGCTCTTCTGAACCCCGCTTACCTCCTAGGAGTGGGGACTTTTAGTATGTTTGCCTCCTAATATTAGTCCAAACAAAGACACAGATATTATTTCTGATTGCCTTACTGAAATGGTTAATTTTACTATAAATTTACTTTTTTGTATACCTATAGCTCTCAGTCTTTTATTTTTCTTTTGAGTAGCCTGCAAAAAACGATCTCGGACACACGTAATTTCACCTCGCGTAATTTTAAATCAAATTTAAATGTCCCTATTAAGTGTTGTGTTGTGTTGTGTCTTACATGTTGTTTGTGAATGTTTTCGTGTAAGTGTTTCATTTTATAAACTTGACGTGCATCAACGAATGTAAAAAACTAATGAAATATAGGTTTGATTATGCCTGAATAAAAAAGGCGAAACGTACGTAACCAGCAAATAAAAAAGGAAAATAAAGGACTGAGAGCTGTAAGTATACAAAAAAGGAAATTTATAGTAAAAGACACAGAGTCAAAAACTGTGTTCCTTCCATTTCCCTTTTGAATATTTATTGACTGGACTTACACCCCCGAAAACTTAAGTTTTTCTTTATCGGTATTATTTAGTTATCTTGGTTTCATTTTTTGTTAAATCTTGTTAAAAAAATTTACGAAACTATTTAATATATTTAGCTGTAGGTCTATTTTAAGCTAACCTGTCATAAATCATAAATTATGGCCAATAGGCAACACTGTTTGATAACATCCATTCAAGTTAACGAAAAAAGAGATGTGTGTAGCAATAAAATAAAATTGTTCAATGAACTGGTAAACATTCGAACTGCAATCTTTATATTTTGCTTTAGTTTAATATTACGTAATTTTGCCTACATACTAAAATGAAGGAGACTACTAGCTGAAGTTATAAAAACCGATATAGTTTTGTCACACCGACTTCTGTAACGAACTACGTTGAAAATATTCACTTTTTTCTCCGTGCTTGAGCCTTTCATACTAAATATTGTCACCACTTATAAAGTATGTTAAAGTTTTCAATTGGGGGTTTACCTTTGTACTGTACTATTATTGTGCTTAAAAGATGACGAAAATGCTTTTAAACGCATGTAGAGTTTACATACCACCCAACAGTGTCTGACTTCTAGTGCCACTACCAAGTAATAACGCACACCCATTCTTGAAAATATGTTTGTAAATATCGTAAATATAATCGAGTTTGACTCGTCAGAAAAATATTTCTAGGAATAAAGACACAGAACACAATACTCACAAAAATACGTGTATTCGTCAAACCCGTTTCAACGAAAAAGTCGTCATCCTCAGTGAAATTTTAGAGAGCTGCAATTAATTTATCTAAACTAAATTATAAAGAGGTAAAAATTTTTTGTTTGTTTGTATGTAGGGGGTAATCTCTGGAACTATTGAACCGATTGAAAAAATAGGTTTACTAATAAAAAGCTACACTATCCCTGAGTAGCATAGGGTATAATTAATTTTGATAAAAACATTTTTTATTTCAATATTTGTAAATTTAGTCGGAAAAATCTTAGGTTAGGCCTAGGCTGATAAACCAACACATGTATTTACATTTATTACCATAGCATTCAATTGAATAACAGATAAAACAGCTGTTTGCTCCAATATTTTCATCAACAGCTGATTTCAAACTTTGAAACAACTATTTGTTTTCTAACTTTTAGGTTAGGTTTTTATTAAAGTGTAATCCTGAGCCTTACTATTTCTATTAACCTTTATTATAACTGATGTTATAAAATATACGAAATAATTTGATTTGAACATTTAACACTATTTACCATCTTTGCTTTGGAGTTATTATCAATCCTACACCTTTATTATAAAGAAAACATAACGTGATTATGTGTGTAGAAAGTTCCAACCGGGTTGGGGTGCGGAGCACGCAGTGGTTTTCCCTAGTAATTTATAAAATCAGTTTAAAAAATTAGGTTGTAGCTCAAATGTCCTTGAGAATGATGACTTCCTCGTTGAAACGGTTTGACGAATAAACGTATTTTTGTGAGAATTGTGTTCTGTGTCTTTATTCCTAGAAATATATTTTTCTGACCAGTCAAACTCGATTATATTCACAATATTTTCAGAAGTAGGTGTTTTCTATTCTTAGAAATCCGGAAATATGACTTTACTGTAGGCATTTTCCTTTCCCTCAAAGGTTCACAGCTGATTTAATCGTGTATTGATCTAAATAATACTTTTTCTTGCGGAGGATAGCCATTAAGTTAAAAATGTACTCAGTAATATGCTCTACCCAAAATCTTACTCGGTAGACAGTGGCCTGAACTATAGTGGTTTTCTTGGCTATGCCATTTGGCCAACCTGTGTTATATGTTGTAAGATCCACCTACGCAATAGGCTATACACAATTCGTAAATTTCAGTTTACTCTCATCTTGCAAATGAAAGATCTAAAGTATCGTGTCCAGAAAAGAATTAACCTCAGTTTTTTACGTCCAACCCTTCCTTTCATACTTCGCATAAGAAGTGCAGCCCAACAAATTTTACCCCTTTCTTCCCAGAAGGTCTGCTAATTGGTGAGTATATACAAACTAATTCTACTTTCCTCACACACTCCTTGTGAAACTTAATATTCTTTCGGTAAATTGCATGGCTCATCTAAGTAGATGTACCGAAAACGACAGGCTTAGGTGAGTCACCTCGACTTATCGAACAGTCTTTGAGCCCGCGGTTCTTATCATCGCTGAGGTGACATACTACTAGGCGCTAATAATGATAATAATACATTTTTGAAGTAGTCATCATTATGAAACACGTCTGCTGGTATATAGGACTAAGACTTTATAGTTTACCCCATTACAACATAACTTCTACTTCAGCTCACAGTATTACGTCATCATCATCCCTCTTCAGTCAAGTTCCAGCGCTCATAGTGCTCAGATCGTACCAGTCATCCAGAGGAACATCTCTAAACATTTGGCATTCTGCCTGTGTTTTAGGACGTGATATGATGTGGGGGATTTAATCCTTCTTCGGTTGTCTTCTTGGTGAGAATTGCTGAAACCAGTGCATACATCTATTTAATCCGTCTTACGGGCCAACTTTTAACTTCTTTGAGCGGACGTTCTGCCTGTCGTCTCCGAGTCTCTGCAGTCTGCTGACGACTCCATAACCGGTAAGCCCCGCTTTTTGGCACAGCATTCTTCCACACTTTATTACAATTAACGAGCTCTGGCCTTTTATTCAAAATGCTTTTACAAAGATAGACTGAAACTGCGAAAACAATAACAAAGCAAAAATAAAAAATGCGTATTTCGCATGATTATTTCGAGATAAAAAATGACAGAGGTTAATGTGTGTATGTTACCGTAACACTTCTGGGCAACTATTAAATTTCCCTAAACGACAGCCAGCAGTAAGGATGTATTGCAACTGCAAAATATTATCCGATTACTTTAAAATGAGTCCCACATGATTCTTTTACGATAAACAATCAGGAAATGTTTAAACACGTAAGTCTACCTTTATAAGCATCAGTCCTGTAATTTGTAATTTAACAGTCTTGTAGCAAATCCTTAAATGTGAACGGAAAAACTTTATTTTATGAAAGAATATAAACATTATATTGCACACAGTGACCTTCAATAGCACGCGTGATTCATATAAGATTTTAATTATAAATACGTTCGCTTCATAATTATACATCTGTCTTAAATCGGGCCCAAATAAAAGCACGAGTTTGTCTTTAATAAAGAAATAAATTAGTCATGTGTATCTATATATATATAAAAGCCAAATCCACTGACTCACTGATCACGATTTCTCAAAAACTACTGAACGGATTGGAACGAAATTTGGTATGTAGCTTCCTCTAGGGCCATACGTGCTCACTAAGGTTTCAAAAAATTCGAAATTTTAGAGGGGGTTTGGGGGGGTTACAAAGTTACTAAATCACGATTTCTCTAAAACTACTCAACGGATTGGAATGAAATTTGGTATGTAGCTTCCTCTAGGGACGTAGGTGCTTACTAAGAAAGGGTTTAAAAAAAATTTAAATCTTAGGGGGGCGTTTGGGGGGTCAAATCTACTAAATCACGATTTCTCCAAAACCACTGAACGGATTGGAACGAAATTTGGTATGTAGCTTCCTCTAGGCCCCTAGGTGTTCGCTAAGAAAGAGTTTAAAACAATTCGAAATCTTAGGGGGGGTTTGGAGGTCAAAGTTGCTAAATCACAATTTCTCCAAAACTACCAAACGGATTGGAACGAAATTTGGTATGTAGTTTCCTCTAGGACCATACGTGCTAACTAAGAAAGGTTTTCAAAAAATTCGAAATTTTATAGGGGTTTGGGGGTCAAAGTTACTAAATCACTATTTCAAAACTACCAAATGGATTGGAACGAAATTTGGTATGTAGCTTCCTCTAGGGCCATAGGTGCTCACTAAGAAAGATTTTAAAACAATTCGAAATTTTACAGGGTTTTGGGGGTCAAAGTTACTAAATCACGATTTATTCAAAACTACCAAACGGATTAAAACGAAATGTGGTATGTAGCTTCCTCTAGGGCCATAGGTGCTCACTAAGAAAGAGTTTCAAAAAATTCGAAATCTTGGGGGGTTTTTGGGTCAAAGTTACTAAATCACGGTTTCTTCAAAACTACCAAACGGATTGGAATTAAATTTGGTATGTAGCTTCCTCTAGGGCCGTAGGTGCTGATAAGAAAGGCTTTCAAAAAAATTGAAATCTTAGGGGGGCGTTTGGGGGGTCAAAGTTACTAAATCACGATTTCTCCAAAATCACTGAACGGATTGGAACGAAATTTGGTATGTAGCTTCCTCTAGGCCCCTAGGTGCTCGCCAAGAAAGGGTTTAAAAAAATTCGAAATTTTAAGGGAGGTTTGGGGAGGGTCAAAGTTACTAAAACTTCCCATAAGAAATACGTAGTGTAATATATTTATTGATATAATATATTTTTTGTTAATATACATTTAACTTTGATTTGTCTATCCGTGCAAAGCCGGTTCGGGCTAACTAGTTAGATTATAAAATAAACCTACAATATTAAGAAAAATAAAAACCCTTTTCCTCACGTAGGACTAACTATTCTTTCAAAAATAAAAAAATACCCTAAACATCAAATTCTGAAATTAAAAATAAAAACTAAATATTACGTGAAATTCCATTATGCACCAATAATACATTTATCTAGTAAAAATATAATAAAACCTATATTTAAAAATCACCAATTATACCCTAAATTGCTCTATGATTTAAATTGTTTTTGATGACAATTATATATGGCTCGAAATATTAAATATAGTAAATTTCTTATATGCTTCATTACTACGAATGGTTTTCAATAAATGTGAAACAGCCAAGGAATTTATTTTAAAAAACGTAAAATTGTAACCCTATTATTATTGCGAAAAACAGATTAACAAATCTTTTAACAACAACCAGGAGAGCAAAGTAGCGAAAATGTATGAAATCACCGGACATCAAAGATCGGAAACAAAGCAAACGATGCAATTTGTGTGTAACTACAACTAGACGAGAGAGTGAAGCAAATGTTCCGTTCAATCAACAGCCAAGGGTACGTTTGAAGAAGCCGGAAAACAATCAAGAAGACAGATCAACATCTGACCGAATATTATTTTATTTGGCGTACTAAAAATACTATAACAAAAATCTAAATATTTCTATAGCTTCGGTGTTAAAGTGTTTGGAACGGTTCCATGTTCCCGGGTCTGGAAAAGCAAAGAGAAAGAGTGATTGTAATGGAGCGAAGGTATTATGTCATCAAAGTGCCGCTTCCATAATGAGCGCTATAAAACAAGAATGCTGGAGCAGATAAGATCACGGGTCAGCGGCAACGACACATTAACAAGAATGTCCTTAGCTACCTTAACCCAGGTCTGCAGGTCTGTTATTCAAACTATTTTAGATCCTTCCCTGACGCCTTGATGGATGATTCATGAAACATCTGTAAAAAAAATATATTTATACATTTCATTAAAATTATACATGAGGGGATTTTGTATTCAACCGTGATAGAGCTGCATACTATGTCAATGGGTTTAAATAAATGTTGAAATTACGAAAATTAAAATCTGTATAAATTTATGTTCTCTACAAAAACTGGAAAAACTGAACACTCGTTGATTCAGATTGGCACCGGCGCAAAGTGGGGCAAACTCTCCAAAAAGCGCTTAAAATCGATTACTGTACTTTCTACGATTTTTAGATAGAGGCTTGCAGGTTGGCAGTAGTCTAGCTAAAATTAATTTTCCTTAAAAAAAATACAGTTTTGTTCCTGGTACACAACCCGATTTTTAATTAACCTTTTTATCCGGAACTTTTTTTTAGATTTATACTCCATCGATCGATCAACTCCTCGGAATTTTGATTTTTGGTAGTTCATCAACCAAATCAAAGTTTTTAATTTGTATATTTTCAATGGTAGGACCGAACACACTTCACTAAAGTAAATATAACTTAGTTTTGTCAAATACCAAGAGACAGCGGGTTTCATGTTTGAAGCAACAGTGCTTAGAGTGTGAAATCAACTCCATCTCTCTCAACTTTAGCCGATTTTGAGAACAGCAAGTTGGTATTCGTCCAATATATCTGGACCTACGTTCAAAGTTCGCAGGTAGTCACAGGTAATTGTTGTATAATCACTCTCTACAGATCCTTGTTGAATATTTACCGTCATTTTCAAAGAATCAATAAGATCCAAAAAAAAGGTGCAATGATTTGAACTGAAATTACTTTTCATAAAACTGTATCGGTACTCACCAAATTAGAATCTGGTTTCATCAACTTGAAAATTGTTTTTCTAACTTATAATACTAATATTGAACACAGACAAATAACTTTTACATCTAGAAAATCAACTACACAAAACATGTTCATTTGTGTTGTGGATTTTTTTTGGGTTATCAATTTCAACGTTTTCTAACAGTTTACAAAGTAATGCAGCGTTCATTTTTGTTTACATCGTCTGAAACTTGTGTTCTGATCACCTATATGTTGATTACTACATATTAACTCCTACTTTGGTGAGAGTAAAAAGTTTAAAAATCGATTTTAAGCCTTTTTTCGAGGGTTTTCCCCACTGTATGACGTTTTGAGTCGTCCGTTTGTCATATCCTTTTTACCATAATCGTAGAGAGCTGAAATTTGTCTTAATGATAGCTACTTATCAAGGTTTATAGACAGTAAAGGTTGCCTCAAAGTCATGTAAACAAACTCGAACCCCCGCACCATTCCCTGACCAGTGACTTTACTGTAGTACAAAATCGCCGCGCTGCCACGCGAGATGTATGTTTCGTCGTACAAGTCACCTCATTATTTTTTTAAAACATAAATATATTGAACTATTTTAGGGGTTGCAGTTTAAAAAAATTATTCTTAAGTTACACATTTCAACATTTGTAATTGTATGAAAATATCTTAACCATTTCAAAAACATTATGTTTATGCCATTAATTTGTAACTTATAATAATAACAAAAGTATAACCATACAAATATTAATTTGTATTTTTACTGACTAAAATTTAAAATAAAATGCTATCATCGTAATACATTTTAAATCATATAACTAAAAAGCAGTCATTAAAATTGTATTTAATATTTTTTTACAGAATATAATGAGAAAACAATGCAATCACTTTAATACATTTTAATTTATAATAATAATAAAAATACAATCAAATAAATTTTAATCTATATTTTTAAAAAGACTAAAATGAGAAAAATTTAGCCATGTTAATACATGGTAATTTGTAATAATAATAATAATAATAAACTTACCTATACAATGTTAATATTTAATAATGTTTATTACATGTAATGTTATGGCCTATGTCATCAGTCTTTGAAACTTTTGAAGTCATTGAAGTTGGAGTTTTGCTTTACGTTTTTGGCAAGTAAACTTGCATGTTGATAATAGTCTTTGTTTGATATAGCTCTGAACTACAGGTTTATATTTTTCTTCAATTTCTATACTACTTTCCCAGGTCCTTTGTGAATTAGATTTTTTGAACAGCATTTCAATTCTTCAGTTCAGCTTTTAAACCTGGGATAAAATCGTCATCACTAAAATGCACAGAACATATGAAGGCTGAACTAGGATTCCATTTGTCGGCTCGTTTACATTTCTGTATCCATTGTTTCTGATAAGTAAGATCCTTTGGAAACCTAAATATAAGCATGTCACAAAAATTAAAAACTATAACATCAGATAGACTGAGTTAACATATTAATTACTGAAGGGTAGAAAAATTAACTTGGTGCAGAGATATTAAGAAAATTGTTGAACAAAAACGTATCTTCTACAATTTTAATTCAAAAGATAGCCACAGAGACTACTTTTAAATCAAAATGTTAAGACAAAAGAAAATTGTAATAACATTTTATATGAGTAAGTGGGATTATATTATTCACTATTACAATAGAAACAAAAAAGATCCAAGCCTACCTGTGAAAAGATATATTAGTTCTTCCTTCTTGTTTTGCTTTTCAATAATAACAAACGCAAGTTGAAACCGCGCCAACGGAATCACTTTTAGGTTTATTTATTGATTTTGTAGCTGTAGTAAATATTTGATCTACTTAAAACACTTTATATAATTAAAATAAGTTTAAGTTAAAACAAAAAACACAAGCCGTAAAGCATTCACAAATGAGTAACGCCTATAAACAACAAAACCTTGGTCAGTGGGGAATATGTACTACAGCCTACGTCACAGCTTCATTTACCCCACTCCATTTTTAATAATTTGTCCGAACAGAACTGCGCTCTAGGTCATAAAATCGACCCTCGCTCCCACACGCGCAGACACACTCACACGGCCTACCTGCTTAATGGTTCTCCTATTAATCACCAACTAGCACTTGTGCTAAAATATCACATTTTTCTAATCGTTAACTTTACTTAATTTTTACTCTAATTACTGTACTCTAAATATTATCCCTCTCAAAATGAGTCCTAACACGGTACAATTGTGACAACTCTAAGAGGTTTTACGGTCAGTAAGTTACAAAAATCATAAATTTGACTTCTTAAAAATTGTTATTGGCATTTTATTTGAATTAGCACGATCACAATAACATATATAATTACATTAATTCTAGTAGTGATTTCAAATGTGTGCAAAAAACAAAGAAACTAAACAGAATCAATATAACAGTGAACATATACTAAGAGTAAAATAAAAATAATTACAAATTCATTTTGCAATGTTACTGTGTAATAAATCAATAGAATAATATTATAAAACATAAAACTAACACAAGCATATTTACATATCCATCCTATGTTAAGAAGGTCTCTTAAGTGTCTTCTAAAATTTCCAATGTACGAAAAAATAAACAAAATCAGAATCAATATAACAGTGAACGTGTACTAAAGTAAAACAAAATAAAAATAAATACAAATTATTTTTAAATGTTACTGCACAATAACTGATAAATCAAGAAAATAATATTATTAAACTAACACGAGCATAATATATTTACATAGCAATATCGAAAGTAAAGAAGGCTTCTTAAAAGTGTCTTCTTAAAATTAAAATGTATGCCAAAAAATAAATAAATAAAATCAGAGTCAATGTAACAAGGAACGTATACTAAGAGTAAAATTATCACACAGCCATTCAATGTTTAGCCAAAAAACAATTGTTACAAAAATGTAACTTACTATGCCAATATGGCACCAGCATTAATGGTGTCTTAATGCTGACCGTTGGTTTATTAATTTATGCAAACACATACACTAAATGAATATAGGCCTATAGAGTGATTTTGTAATGCGAGGAGATATTTCAGAGCGTGGTATTCATATGCGCCAGAATAAAGACAAAAATAAAGTTTTCCAATAATCTGTTTTAAAACATTTTAAATAACAATAACTCAAATACAGTAAACTTTTATAAATTACGTCAAGAGTAAATGTTTATAGCACGTTTAGTTTCCTATCAAATGGTTGCCTATATCGGCAAAAACTATAAAATAAGGGAACAGTAAGTAATACAGCGACCATTGGTTTGAAAGGATCAACATATATAGTAACAAAGCGTAGGCAATAATTCATTTGCAAGACAATTAATTAGGCCGGACCCTTTGTTCGATAGTTTTGACGGTTGACGAGTAACGTGCAAAGTTTAATTCAATCCGTCCTAGATATATAAATTATTTAGTAAAAAAACAGAATGGTGGATTGCTGGTAAAGATAACTCTTTTTTAGTTGATAACTTGTTTACATCAATATCGTTATAGTTATAGTTT
>JAGFPH010001315.1:252610-268949 GCA_018207615.1 Philaenus spumarius | reverse complement strand
GCATTCTAAATTTGTATGGTGTAAAATTCCTCCACACTTATAAATGATAAAAATTATAATCGACATAGGAGGTAAACAATAATTTATTATTTATTAAATATTTAATTTAAATACAATGATTTCATATATTTTTAAATACGTGTACTGTAAAATTCCCTGTTAATTCTTTGGTTTGTTTCACATATTACAAAATTTAAAAATTAATAAGAAGGGCATCATAAATGTACCATATTTTCTAAGTTACTAACATAACTTAACGGTTTGAATGTAATTATGAACTTAGTGTGACCAAACTTTGGTCTGGGGTTTTTGTATTGCAGTTCCTTCAACTAAAGAAGGCTACAAATTTACTTTGACTAGGCTTCAGATTTCAGAAAACCATACACGTACAAATAATTTGTTTTGTTAATAATGCAACTTTTCAACTGTATTATTGTGCGATCAACGGATTGATTTGTTAACAAAAATGAAATACAGGGTTTTCAGTTTTGAGTATATTAAAAGAGTTTTAATTTTGTTTTGATCTAATCGAAGAAAATTAACTTTTAAATTTAAATTGTCAGGGTACGTTTTATCCAGGCCAATGATTAGATACGTTTTTACCAATATCGAAGTCTAGATCAAATACACTCGTATAAGTATTTTGTAATAGTGAAGAGGCGATAAGATATTTGCTGCGTTGAGAACGTAATTCAACATTATAGATTATAAGATATATTTATCCAGAATATATATTAATTTAATAGTAACGGTTATTAATGGTTTATAATATAAAGTATTCAATATAAACTACTCTGTCTCGTCCAACAATTAGGAAGCAACATAATCGCAATGATGAGACTCTAACACTGGTACCCGCATTGCTGTTTGCACCATTCCATGATTTAAACATTACCTGCTTTTGTATTTTGTCATTGAAACTAAGCAATTAAACATATTAACAATTAACACCTACCCTTTTAATTTCTAATGTCTACCACATCTCCAGGAGCTCCAGAACATACATCTCTAAAATAGGTGCAAGTAGGCATTTAAAAGCAGGCTTAAACTTTCCTAATCTATAAACAAAATGCATTTTCCACGTCTTTATTTTTTGTGACTTAATTCAAAACGAAAATTATGGTTGATTTTATATGCATTTTTAATCGGTGTCTCAAAATACACTGTGAAATTTGATTTCATCAGAATCTGATAAAAAAAATATTTTTCCCTGGAAGGAGACTTTTTAAAATAGCATTTTGGTAGTAGGATTAATTTCCAAGATCTTTTATAAAACGAGTCAAACTAAAAGTTTCTATTCCAAACTGAAGAAAAAATATGAGTTTTGTTTCAGTAAATAACCATTTAGAGGTAAATTATTTCAACTTTTATAAACAAAATGGCAATAACTATATTTTAAAATATGTTTTAATTTTAATGCAATAAAGGTTTTATACCTGGAAAAATCTGGTTCAAATATACTGCATGGTTTCCTAACCAAAGTAAAACTCAAATTTTATCACACAGAGCTTAAATTTGGCACATTTCTAGTTGGTTAGTAATTAATGAAGTATAGACGTAAAGTAACAAATTGTATTCGGATTTTGTTCAGTAAATTGTAGGATAAGTGTTAAAAGTTTTCCGTGCCTATTGTATAGGGTGTTATTTAAAAGTATTTATTTTATAAGGAATAAAATCCACCCTAGATAAGATACCATCATGGTAATGTTTAACATAGTATGGGGAATTGTGGTAGCATGGCGGAGGTACTATACCCAATGGTTCGCACTAGCTATTGGAGTTGGTTTTCCTACATTTACCTAGCACGAAGTTAGGAAGTTAATAAAGAAAACTAATTATAAAATATTTTTGTTTATGCAAATATAAAATAGCACATTCAATAACAATAATATAATTATTTAGTTATTTAACAGTTAAACTGCAATCATTGTGCAATAAATACTATTTCTATGTTTTCGTAGTTTTCAAATAAATACGTTATATGTCGTTTCAAAGACAATGTAAAATACATTTTGTGTAAGCAAGGGTACAATATTTTAAACTGTACTTTTTAACTTTGTTTAGGGTTTGTTGGGGTGTATTAAAATGGCCTATAATTTGTAATCGAATTATCGAGCACCAAGAAACCGTATTAAAAATCATAGATACAGTATTTCTTAAAAGTCTGAGTAACAGATTAAACATAAATTGTAAATAGACCTTAACACATGAAATTATATTAACTTGGCAACAAATCAATATCGTGATTAATAAAGTAAGATATTTGCACGATGGCCAACGTGACTCTACCTTAACGTCGTAGAATGATGAAGTACAACTTCTGCCTTGAAGTAAATATTATTAATCGTGGTTTGGTTTAATAAAACGAGCATAAAAAGGCATACTTTTCTTTCCTCGTGTAATAAAATCATTTCTTTTCTTTTAGCTCTAAAACAATTATTTTATAATACTGTACCTAAATGTATAAATACAAAACAAATTATAAAGCAGTTTAGGTTTGGATATATATCGAGGCTTTATTCATGTAAGCAAACCATACACAAATAAGACAAGAACTAGTCAATAACTCAACAACTTGATAATACAATTAAGAAATAGAACAACTTAATCTTAGTTGTTCAGTTTTAATTTAATTTAGTATTATTAATACAAAACGAATATATGAATAGTATTTATATTATAAAACCCAATTGGCACCAAGGAATCAATTTATTAGAAGAGTTGCATATATTTTCCTTTGAAGTAAATGATATTCGACCAAACAAGTTCATAAATTTATGTATATTAATTTGTACTATAAATATAAATTATTTTCCTATGCAACCAATTTATTACGTAAAAATGTTGTAAATTTTCTACAAAAAGTATACTATAAAAATGTTTTAAATGAGGTTGACATTTTGGGGGAAAAACTACTAATAGCATATTAACAATTTTTGTTAAAGCTAAACACTTGCTTACCATTCTTATCCCCAATTAGCAAAGAACAAGAAACCATGTTTCTCCTTTTAGTAAAGCTAAATAATGCCCGCAGTTTTGAAAAGAACATAATTTCTTGGCAAGTAACTCCAATTCCCAGTTCGAACAAACATGTCTCTTGTGGCCCCTAAAGAGATCCTGGATAAACATAATTCTATACGACACCAATTAGGCCTACAACTTGATATATCTTGGGCGCTTCGGAAACGCTATTGCTCGTATTGCTAAGATACACGGTGTGCTTATTCTTTCTCGAATCATTCTGAAAATCAAGGAAAAATTAATTTTTACAGAGAAGGATATGTATAAGCTTAATTTTAATCGTACCCGAAAGACAAAAGATGTTAATTTTGTTCCATGATGTATTTTTAAAGTCCATTATAAAATTATTGTACTTTATTTTTAAAACAAGCTGGCAATAAACCAAATAATTGAAAATTTTAATTAATACTGTAAAGGCTTCCTACGAATGACAATGTAATTATATTTTCTAAATTAGATTATTTTATTTTTAAATAAATTTTAATTATATTATAAACTGCATTGTATTATGTGTTTGTATTTTATTTACTTTATACACAATTTTGAATGCAGTTGTTTTGTTTGCAGGAGGAAAGGTAGCAGAAAGGAGAGAGTGGGCCCACACGCCCTCCCCCATCCAGTGAGAGGGTCCCCATGCGACACAAATATCAAACGACGCTTTTCTATCGTTAGTTGTGAATAGAATAGGGAATTACACTCAAATCAAATGTGATATTTTAATTAATTGTTAATTGGAACAGTGTAAATATTTTGTGTTTAGTGTAAAATATAAGACGGAAAACAAAAATAAATTGACTTAAACATTTTGTTTAATTAGTGCATAAATAAAAACTATTAACTTTATACAAATTATACAAATATTATTCTAAATTAGTAAGTGCCCTGCTTCAGAACCAAAGAGCTCACATTGTATTGTTTCAAAAGGTAAGAGCATGTTCAATTGTTGTACTTATTTACTCATCTGTACTAATAACTTTGTACGTTTATTTGTTTGTTCAGAATAATCTCATTTGTTGTTGCACATGTTATAACAAATCATTCACGTGTGAATATACGTTAGAAATTAAATAGAAAACAATCCGTTTGAAATTCGGCACACTACAAGGCTAGATTAAGTAGTGCAATTAGTATACAAATAAAACATGTGATTCGTAGAAGCTGTAGATCGGATGAGTATTTACACAGTAACACCAATGTCGTTAGTAATGCTATAATACCAGATTACTTCTAAACAAACAGCTTGACTCATCCTCACATGACTCACAGGATGGAAAATTCCAAATTCTTGTCGCGCCAATTGCTCTCAAGAAAATGATACTTAAACACGAAGATCAAGATGATCCGAGCATTCCTGAGTTCTTCGAACCTAGAAAAACGTGTTCCATATGCCCACCTCGGCTGAAGAGAAGGACCAAATACCCATGTCAAAAGTGTGCAGCGCTCATCTGCCTTGATGAAACACGAAGTAATTGACGAGTTCGTGTTTCATATGTGTAAAAGGTAGACCAAACTAGTTTCTATTTTTTTTTTTTGTTATTTAGGTTTCTGGTACAATTTTTTTGTTTATAATTTGATAAATGCACTAACCATCGGTTACAGGAACAGATTGTTATGTATTTCCTAGATATTAAGATATATGTTTAATTGTACATACAAAGGAATTATTACAAAATTATTATTATTAATATTATTAATTCAATTATATCACTTTGTTGCACGTTCTACTGATTCTTGCACGTATTATTTGTATTGATATTTAATTGCATGCATAACTGCAACCATAAAAATGCCCATATCAGCTGATTATTTTCAATAATTCAACACGAAACCTTGCCAAGATTATATTTAAAGGTTATGGTTTACAACTTCAAAACCATTGAGTGGACCGATCTTTTGTGTAGATTTCAAAGTAAGTATATTTACTGCTGTCGTCATCAAGCAGGAAAATAAATGTTTGTATAGTTTCAGGGTCTAGCCTAGTTAACTCATAAATTTATATACTTTCTTAGAATACACTATATCGGACCCGTTCAAATACCAAGGAACAATACCAAATCCGATCCAAGTTAATTGTAAACCTTCTAGTTGTTATCCAAAACATGTCTAAATAATTTTTATTAGACCAACCCTTACTACATTGGCTGAGCAAAATGAGATCGACGAACCATAAAAATCATTCAAAATTATTGTAGATCGTTTAAATATTACCAAAATCTTTTCATTTTATAACTGAAAACTTTAGCGCAAGGGATGAATAAATTTGTTTAATGCCTAGCTTATGTGTACGTCTTACGTGTAAGTGGTAGCAAATATGACTTTCAAAATCTACAAGCGTCTGTGAAATATATTTTTATTTTTAGAACACGTTGACATTGCATCACTTTGGTGTCCCTAAATATCGCCAAAGCTACAACCTTTAACATCAACTCTCTGCGATATAGAGTCTGTAACCAACAGGATGAGTTCAAAATAAGGATTCCCTCGTCATAGAAACGGTAAAAATAAAAACTTAGAACTTTCAACAACAGAATCAACTGTCTGCTTTTAGATAACCAAAATTATTTTGTATGTTAAATAAAACATGCAAGTCACATCATTTAGTACTTGGTTTAGTGCATTACTGCTAGAAAGAAGAAGAGGTGCTCCAATTTTATTATGTTGGAATGTTTTGGACTATAAGTGTACATTGTTAGGTTATTGTCATTATTTACCACTAGTATCATTCAATCAAGAAAAAAGTACAATTTTCAGCGTTTTCAAGGTTCCTTTGTTTTTAAAATAGATATCGGTGGGCGGCCAGTAACCGAGTGATACAAAATCTCAATGTCCCTGTTTGAATTCGAATGAATACCATGGATATTTGTCTAACAGGCAAAAGGGTTGATTTCAGGCGTCAATAGATAATAGGTACTTTTCGCTGCATAAAACTATTTAATATAGACATTGTAGCAACTTTGTATTTAATTCTATTTTTTTTTCTGTTTTAAATATGCCTTTAAAATAATGTTATCATTTAACATATTTGAGTTACAACCCCTAATAAGGGGGCATTATATGCTTATCCTGTATGTTGTAGAATATTCATCCTTTTACCTATTGTTATAGAGCAGCTAATTTTATTGCTAATTTTAGTTTATTACGGTATAATGTTAACGTTTAAATATTATATTTTACACCACCACGTGTTTTGTTATATCTTAGTCAATAGGAAAAACATACTATTTTAGTATTTGATGGCTTAGTGTTTTTTGAATGAAAAAGAGGTCCTGCGAATTCTGGAATTCGTCTCATGTCTCTAAATAATGTTTATAGTTTTACACTCAACTGCCAAACAAGACAATCTAGCGCATCTACTTGCTCACAACGCTCCAATTAATCTAAAGAGTATTGTAAAGCTAGAGAACGGTCATCAAGCAAGCGTATTGACAAC
Organism: Philaenus spumarius; assembly: GCA_018207615.1. NCBI lineage: Eukaryota > Metazoa > Arthropoda > Insecta > Hemiptera > Aphrophoridae > Philaenus > Philaenus spumarius. The sequence continues at coordinate 262,498 of JAGFPH010001315.1, read as the reverse complement.
ATAAGTGTGAGGTAATTAGAGTATGACATGATTGCGGGTGTTCAGGGCACAAAGGGTTTAGGCAATGTCAATTAGTGTCATCTGATTAGCTGTTGTCATATCCAACTTGCGTTTAGTGGTTTTGATACAGTAGTCATATGTGATTTTAAACCAGATGAGATTTAAATATGATCTGTTCAAACTATATACGTTGGGTTAGTCAATGTTTAAATAAAATATTAATTTGGAACAACAACCATTTTACTTGCTTCCCCCGTACTATAAGATAGTTTAGCCTTTACTTAAGTAGAAGATTTATATACAAGTTTTTACTCCAGCAGAGATAGAATTTTTTTAATTCGGGTATTTATCACTTTTCAAGTATGGTGTTTATTAGGTTCGTAAACGATTATATTAAAATCCATCCCCTGCACCCCGCTCACCTTCTAGAAGTGGGGACTTTTAGTATGTTTACCTTCTGACTAGTCCAAACAATATCCCAAAGTCAAAAATTGTGTTCCTTCCATTTCCCTCTACAACGTTTCGTTGACTGGACTAAATAAGTATTATATATTGTAGAAGGCATTTTAAATTTAAAACAGTATAAAAAATAGTTTTATTTAACTGTGTATTTTTATGTGATATGAATTAATGTGACCAGAAGATGGGGTAACCCGAAACTGCAGTAGTCACATCAAGCAACATTACACAGGATTGAATAAGACGTATACAGGTAAATTTGTACCTATTAACATATTTTGTTATTATATTTCAATCCGGGAGCTTACAAAATGAAAAAAAAATAGGAAGTTTGTTGCCTTCATCTGAAAATGAGCACTCAATTTTAGAATTCCACCTCACAATCTCTGCCTTAAAGTTGGAACTTCAATAATGTTGCTGCGCAATTTGATCCCTCCAAAACTTTGTAACGGAACCAGACTGCAGGTTAAAGTCTTAAATAGGAATGTGTTGAAGCAACCATATTCACAGACTATGGTGCACAAGACACATTTTTTGCATACCGAATCCTTTTGATTCCTTCTGACTACCATTTTCAGTTTAAAAGATTGCAGTTTCCCGTCAAGGACTGCTTTGTCATGACGATAAGCAAAGCTCAAGGACAAACTTTGAAAGTAGCAGAAGTGGATATACCGAATTACTGTTTATCCCACGGCCATTTATTTGACGTAGCCTGTTCACGTGTAAGTTCTCCTGACGGTCTGGTAATACTGTAGGCCAGAGGGGCGAATAAAAATCGTGGTTTATAAAGAAGTTTTATAAAACACATTCAATAAAAGATACATACTTTTTTCTTAAGCCAAATATACTGTTTTCTATTGCAATTCACACCAATTTACGCAAAGAACACTTTTCTCATTTAAAATTTAATAGGCCTGATAAATCTGTTATGGCTAAGCATTGTATAAATAAAATAGAAAATTCTAAACTATTAAAAAATGTAACTAAACCCAACACATTGGACGCCAGGGAAACTTTTTATATTAACAAATACCGTAACATAATTTTGAATAATGAATTAGGTCCTTTACAGAATTCTTTATTAATGTAATCATGCTATGTTTTGTTAAATATTAATATTAGTTTAGCTATCTTATTTAAGTTGTATTGTTATTGTTAAGCTATTTGAATAGGCTAACGGTAGGCGGTGGTTAAAGCCTTAGAATAGGTTTATGACACTCCCCCTGTAGGGCACGCCCCTTCTGGTTAGGTATTTATACGGTGCGTTGTCACACTGTTAGATTAGTTATAGTTTGGTTACTGTAGCCCACGGTAATTCTAGTTACCGTGCTGTAGCCCGTGCATCACTGAGGATGTAGACATTGTCGTTGAAACGCGTTTGATGTTAGTAAACGTATTTATTGTGATATTTTGTGTTCAGGTTTTATTTTATCTAGTTACTTCATCACAAGTCAAGCTCATTAGTTATTTATTAATATTTTCTTTATATATTTTTGTTATCTCAGGTATATCACTTACATACAATTTCTGTTTGTTATTTATTTTTCTTGTTTGAACAATTCAACACCGGCTCTATTGTAACATAAACCATTATTATAATGTATTGCTTTTATTAATTTTTAACATTTGAGAAAAAACCAAGAAAATACTCTTGTTTTTCAAGAAAATAGGAAAAACAAATTATCATCATTTACTCGATGTTTAAAACGAACTATACGAATAAGCTATCCAATGAAAGTGTACAATGACAGCGCTAAATGTGTTATTAGTGTTAAACAAATTTTCCTTCATCTCATCAGTGTAAAATTTTTAAAACGTCTCTACCTTTAGTGTCTCCTTATCTACAAATATTAACACGTTTAACTTTGATCCATTCAAAATTATAATTTTGTGAAGTACAAACTAGAAAAATAAATAACTCCACAAGTTAGATTTAATTATGTTTTAAGTAATATTATCTGAATTAATAAATAGTAAATGTGTATTCTAGATTTTTTAAATAAACCAATAAATATATCTTTACTTAAATATTTATTAAGCTATGCACAATTAGTCGTAGAATAAATAGAACTAAACAATTAAACTATGTTTGATTTGATACTTCAATACTGATATTAACCTATCAAAGCTATTTAACAACATAATAAAAGGTAGGATTCAAAATATTACTTATACAGAAGTAAAAAAACTATGAACAAACATTGTAAGTGTAACAAACTGCTACCTAAGAAGTTAATTTGGTAAATAGATAGATTATTATACAAGCTGAATGCAGATGTACTGGTTTAATCAGTTCAGATCCATATGGAGTTTACGTTTCAATTCAATTGTTCGAATAAAAGTTGTGAAACGTCTGGAACTAAAAGAAGACCTTAAAAGAGATGTGAAATGGTGCAAATGTTTAACCCAAAAGTGTTTAAATATTAAAGTGTTTGTCCCTTGGCTGTATACCCTTCTCTGTATTCATTGCTGAGACAGCTCCAGAATATATTTTTCCTTTCTTTTATGTTAGGTCATGCTGTTTACGTCATCAGCATATAAATAATATTTTAGTTTAGTTTCCATTTAATAATCAATTAATTCTCCCTCTAACTGTATAACTAGAGAAATGAATGGAGAAGAATGTTTACTTCAAACTATCCTATTCTTTGTTAAGGAGAAACTTAATAATACAAATTAAAAGTTGATTTGAAGAATAGTATTTGCCTTTACACTCAAAATATATTTTGTACATATATTTGTAATTTTATTTTCCAACAGTTAAGAAACTATCTCTTTTTGACAATCATTTTTACACTTTTTCTTTTTCTATTTTTTATGCCTTGGGAGAGTTTTTTCAACTGCAGTCTAAAATGGATCTGTTATGTAATATTGATAATATTATGTGTAAAATACTTCTCAGAACCTTCCTAAACTCTGAACCAACTCAACGCTTGAGTGTTTTCAGTCAGCATCACAGTCTAAGACGTCCATGTACACTCAGCCACAGTCAAGAAAACACTTCCCATATGAAAAGAAATACCAAATACGGCACTTTATTCTACCCATCATTTCTTTTAGCTTAGTTTGGTTCTATTACCCTACTATAATAAATGTAGGCATATTTTTACAGCCCCTCTCTCTTTAAAAGCTATATTATATGAATATTAAACTGACGTTTTACATAAAACGTCTAAGTTTATAAAGGGCCCTGGCCTCTATTACAGCGTGCCTCTGTTGAATTTATCTCTACTCATTCTTCGAGCTCGTGCTCAAGGTCGTCCGTCCTTCTTAGGTTGGTAGGTCTTCCTTGAAATATTAACATAGCAATAATTTCTTAAAACATCTTTTATCATTGACCTGCCCCACTTATTCTAGCCTTTTAACTTGACTTGTGAGGTACAACAAATAGTACGTCCTGCTCTGGTACGGAGCTTTGGGCTCGTGGTAACTCCAACAAGTGAACCGATTTCTAAGATTATTTAACAAAGTACTTATTTTTTCACTCAGTTATTTACAACAGTTTTATTCTTTTAATTAACTGTTTAGTTTCTTCATTACTGAAACTGTGATCAAATATTATATTCTAGTTTGGTTTTTATTAATTTTAACTTTAAAAACAATGTAGGCTACTAATAATTTGTCTTGAATGAGATCACAAACTTGATGTTATTAACAACTTTTAATAAACTTATGTGAGTGAGAATAGTGTTATGTTTATTTTTTTAATATAAATTCCTTCTCACCCGTCGAGCTCAAAGTGTATTTTATATAAAACAATCCTGTTGTTTTAAAAATATATTAATTACAATTATTTAAAAAAAATGTTAACATTTTATGCACTAATAAGACCGGTAGTAAATATTAAATTTTATAGAAACACGTTGCTATCGTATTGAATTTTGGTGTTCATTTGTTGTCACTAATTAAACCTAAATAAATTGATTTACTACAGAAGTCCCGGGACAAAATTAAATGTCTTATGCATCACATGTTTTGTTGGGGAATACGCATACATATTTACAAACTAGCCATTCATATCAGTTACAATATGATGTTTGTTCATTAGTGATCCATCGAAATAATCAAAACCATTCGTTATTTATAACTGCTCGTTAGTTGATTGTTGGAAATGTTTGTGCATGGCATTGGTTATTATTTTTTTAATTCAAAATAAAAATATTGCAACTTTTTCAATGAGGGTGACCGAATTAACAATAAAAAAATAAAGGAGTGAAATAACCTAATAATCTTCCTTTGTTTATTAAATTTGATGTTTTCGGTTTAATATTTTAACTATCTTGTAACAAAATCAGTTAAAGTTCACACAAATTTAAATATTTTGAATACGATTGTCTCTCTTTGCATGGTATCCTAATTGTCTGCCCGCACATATTGTAGATCATCCATTTTACAAAACTTTTTGTGAAATTTTTTAAAGATATGATTTAACTTTTTTTAAATAGCAAAAATTTGATTTAATAATAACTATTTACAATTTTAAAACTAAAACTAATTTTATTTTATATTTCAAAATAAAACATGTGCAAAATAAATGTTGGCAATACAAATTTGTTTTCAATGCGCCATAGATAGTTACATTTAGTTTACGGTCAAATAACGTTGAACTTACAATATAAAATTAAATACCATCAAATCCAATTCAAAATAAACTATTTATTGACTCTAAGTATCTAATGCATCTACTTTATTTAATATGGATTGCAATTACTTTACAGTTTAGACCACAGTCTCGATAGAACAAATCAATGTTTATAGTGCGAGAGGGAAACATATCGCATTGCCATTGGCTTTTCTCTAATAGCTAGTTAAGTAGTGGAAATGCAAGTAAAAAGTAATACAACAATCGTTAGTAAAAAATTTAACATAAATACAAAATAAAGGCATACCTCTTAACCTCACGTACCTGCTTTGTTCGATTATTTGGAAAGCGCACAATGATGGAAACAAAACCAGCTCAAGCATGAGTACGGCAAAACAACCAAAACCTATAACCACTCCACATTCTGAATACGCTTTTATCGATTCTTCATTAAAAAACTTACCACACTATTCATGACGTCGTCTGCTTTGCCTATTAAATACAGAGATAGCTATCATTGAAAGCAGTAAATAGGGGTTGGCAAGGGAGTACGGTACAGCTGTTTGCTGTTCTCTTCAAAATACTGAATATCTAACTTAATAAGTACTTGACCCGGTTATCTCCTAACTGAGAAGTGCCTCAAGAGCTTGATACATTAATTTGTGTGTTTATGAAATGGTGAAAGGTTATATGCGGAACTAAAAGGATTAGCATTAGAGCCGAGTAGGATAAATAAAATCCATTATATTGTTATAAGAGATTATAGCAAACAAGGTATATTAAATTTGTTGGTTTATTAGTGTAACAATAGTATAGCTTATTTTTGTTTATTTTAAATCTGCTCACTGTATTCATAGAAACGATCCTGTAAAAGGCTCGTTCGGTTTTAAAATCAAATAAACGGTATTTTATCATAAGACCAAGTTTCTGTCAAATCTGAAACTACTACAAACAATTTAATTCATTAATCTAGTCTGTACAGTTGTTACCCACCTAGAAAACTTGAGGACTGATGGCAAAGAATTGTATTGAGTTTTCATTTTAGTTGCAATGTTTTAAACAAATCTAATCGTTTCCTGAATATCATCAAAATGTATGTCACTAGCCCAAAAGTCAATAATTAAATAAATTATTATTATTATTTCCTATTCAGTCCCTAATTACGTATATGGAATATTCACTATCATCTTGAAATTAAAACTACTTGCCAACTAACTAAGATTAAAAGGTTACAGTCTAGTTCGCGTATAACGTCAGAAGTTGTACCGACTTTTCATACGCAGTCCCCTTGAGTTTACGTAACTAGTTTCATACAACGGCATCTTATATATTGCCGGTTATAGCAACTCATCAATCTGTTGATTCCTGTTGTTAATGGACGTTAAAATCTTAATTCTTCAAAATTAGCAGACGTCAAGAACGTCGACCAATGTTGGTCAATTGCTCTCGACTGAAAAATTGGAGGGAAAAGTTTACCTAGAATTTTAAGAACACAACTGAACAACAAAAGATGTCATGGTGGCCTTAAAATAATTCAATGTTTGGCAATAAAATAAACAAACAGTAGTATATGGTGGAAAATACTAAACAAACTGAAAAATCAATTTGCTAGAAAACATAAATGTCATCAATTCTTATAAAATGATAGTAAAGTATAGCATAGTTACGTCCATCTCTTTTGTTCTTCTTAGTAACCACTAAGAAGAATTAAACCTAATTATTTTTGTTACGTCTACTCTATCATCATCTTCCTCGCTGATTTGAAATATTCAAAACATTAAGAATATTACAATTAAATAATTGCAATGTAGAAAACCAATAATAATAATAATAATAATAATAAACCCTTTAAAAACAAGTTTGTAGTTCCTAAAATTGTCATAGCATAAAATTTGGTTTCTTTAATAACTGGCGGCAAAGTTGGATATTGAGTAATATCTAAACAAAATGTCATATAAAGCGTCTAAAAGTGTCCTATCCATTCCGCAACATGTGCACTTTGTGGGAATTGAACAACAACTGACGTGAATTCGTCACGTCACGTCAGCGTAAGTGTGAATGCAGCTTAAACCCGCACATTGTGTGTTCTTCACAAAAATATTTGTTTTAATTTTTTATAAGTACTGTATTGTGTCATTATTACAGTAAAGTATAGCATAGTTACGTCCATCTCTTTTGTTCTTCTTAGTAACCACTAAGAAGAATTAAACCTAATTCTTTTTGTTACATCTACTCTATCCATCATCTTCCTCGTTAATTTGAAGTATTCAAAACATTAAGAATATTACAATTAAATAATTGCAATGTAGAAAAATAAATGAACGCCATGGAAAATTCGAATGTACAAGGCGTTTAAAGTAAAAATCAAAACAACGAACATCAACTATTACATGTCAAACTAAAGTTCAACTTGAAAACCATACACGACAAAGCCCTATGAACGTGTGAGAAGAATTTATTAAGCTCGCGGGAAATACACAGACAAGGCACTCGTGGTTTGAGTTACCGTCGTTTCAAAGTGAGGTCCTAAAAGTTGTTAATGTTTTGTGCTGTACTTTTATTTTGTTCGTGTTTTTAAGTTTTTACCCTCTCAAATTAGGGAGGGATAGTTTTTTGATTATGGGTTATATGTTCCGTTAAATTATGAAAAAGAGCAAAAATGGTTGATTTATAAAAGTAATTACTTTTTTATATTTAATTAGTAACGTCGACACTAAACAAATACTATATTATTAATAATTGTACTTTTTCTTTTCTAAGATTTGTTCCTTTCGTTGATTTTTTGTAGATAAAACTACTGTATTTTCTTGCAAAATGAATGAATTTAATACTTTTATTTTCGTCAGATATGTACATATATTTCGTTTCAATTATTATAAATTTATAACAACATTCGGATGTAACGACCACTATACAGATTATAATAGACCACCCGGGCGGTAGGTACAACAAACAAAAGTAACAGTTAAGGCACTTTGTACCTAAAGAATTTAATGAAAGTACTGCTTAATCCCAGTGCTACAAGAGTCATATTTTAGGGGCGGTGGTTTTAAATAAATCTCAAATGTAAACATAGGAAGAGTGTTACACTATTTTAAATGTCTTTTAAAAGATAACATTTTGAAAAGTTTCATTTTTTTGTTCCTGTTTCAAGAAGGCGGCCTAAACGTTTAAAATTTTCGTGTTTTTATTTTTATTTACTATCACTGACAGGTTTTATTTTCAAAAACCGAAGTTTTATTAAAACTTTTTAATGATGTGCCCTTTTAAACAAGCCTGACCCAAGCAGCAATTTTCTGCCAATCATAAAATGTAATATTTCACGGAAATTAAAAAGACCATTCATGCAATATTTGCTAAATGCTTAATGTGTTATCTTGCTAAGCTGCTATTTGAGTTTAGAGTGAAGGACCCCTTGTGCTAATGTGCTAAAGTGTTAGTTGCTAAAGTAAGATTCAAGATGAAATCCTCAAATTACCTTCCCCAAGAGTTTTACATCGTTAACACTTGTTTAGCAGACCCCAGACCGTGCTAAAGTCGAGTGTGCTATCGACTCTAAATAGCACACTTCTGTCAAACGAATTACTCGAATTTAACACACTTGGCACGTTTAACATACTTAGCACAGGTTGCATAAATCCCCCTCATATCTATAAAATTTTAAATAGTAGGTCAAGTGGGATGTACAATCAAACGGCTCAAAAAGCAGACTATTTTTTTAATTACACTTTGTTGATGTCTTCAACTATTTAAAAATAACGACAAAAAATAGATGGGTTTGTTTTCTATAGATTTGTTTTGTTAAGCGCACGAAGAAAATGAATAAATTAACATGAGTTAACATTATTGAAAAAGAAAAATTGGTTCAACAAACAATCACTGTCGTACAAGTTTGAAACAAATAATATTATAAATGTTGAATTATTTGTTTGTGATTTTTAAATTGATGTTTAACCCGACCTAAATTTGAAATTTTTTCAAAAACCACTTTGCTGGCTCATATAAATAACACATTTTCTACAGCTTCTTTAGGTGCAAAATAGTGAAACCAAGATTGTTTGCTCACTAAATGCAGACTACTGTAATATATATATATAAGTGAATTCTTTGTATGTAATAAGCAACGCCAACTAATAGATTACAATAGCGAACGATAAAAGGTTTATTAATTCCAACTTTTGTAACTTTTGTTTGTGAGAATGAATGTTGAAAAAAATTATTTTTGTATTTTGTTTAGTAAATCTTGAAAGTTGGTAAAACTGTAAAATCTAAGGTAATGGAAGTTCAAAATACTGAATTTATATTCAGCTGTATAATTCGGGACAGAGTTAATATACTACGCTTTTACAGGAAGCTCATCTCGAAATTGTCAGTATGACATTAAGGTATACATTGACTCTCACCGAGGACAGATGAATAGAATCGGAACACCAGGGCTTGAAAATTATGTCTGACTTGTGCCGAGAGCGAACTGAAGTGTTAAGGAGTGGAGGGGGTAATAAGAGCATCAAGATACTTCTTCAGTCTCCTTTCCCATCCAGACTTTCTCAAGTACCTAAACAACAGTAATGGCTACTCATTCTATCAGATAGGTTTAAGTACCCAATTATATCACTTGTTATCTTGATTATTGGACTAAAAATCCTTAAAAGTGCGAATTCGTGTATCTTGTAGTAATTTGTTAATGGTTTATGTTACTTTGAATATTTTGTAGATTTATCAATAATTCACAAATTTAGAATTAAAATTACGTTTCATTTTAGTCGCCAACGCTTCAATTTTATCAGGATTGAAGTGCTCACCCTTTCTTAGTGAGCACCTATGGCCCTAGAGGAAGCTACATACCA
>JAGFPH010001315.1:217249-249655 GCA_018207615.1 Philaenus spumarius | reverse complement strand
AATGATTCTGGGATTTAATTATTTAAATCTTCAAACATGCGACCTGGTGGAGGATAGTTAGAATTATCAAACACTGCGGTTTGAATATCTTCGCGAATGATAGCTGCAGCTGCATCTAGGACTCTGAATCGTTCTTCTTTTTCATTCATTTCTCTTTTTTCGTACCAGGCTTGATTCAAAATATCATGATGATTATCTACTAAGTATATGAATGTTGATGCTCCCGATTTCTCAGTGATAATAAGTTTATCACCATACTTCAGTTTTAGTCGTAGCTTAATCGTTCTGTTATCTAAAGTCCTAGTTTTGCAAATATTCTGTAATTCGTTTAAAGTGAAGTCATCGCTATTTTTAATGTAAGTAAATATTTCCTATATTGCCCGATTCGTAGCTTCGTCTTTAGGAGGACCGACTTTCCAGTGGAAGGTTTCATGAAAGAAGCATAGCAATCATGATGATATTTAGCTTCCGCAGCAACTAAATCATATTCAAATTGGAGTCGAGCAAGAACAGCTTGTGCTGTAGTATCGTACGAGTCCGAGCTACTTCCAGAATTGAATCTTTAAATTGAAGTGTACTACTTGGCTAATTCGACGGCGAAAATCTGAGGATTTTCTTTTCTCATACTCTTCATTCAATTCCTGGCAACAAAATAGGCATTGTTTTTTTAAAACAAAAAGCTGAATCACTGGAACGTAATCTAATACGATGAGGACTAGATGTAATACGTAATACTGTGGATGTACTAGCTTCTTGTTCTTCACGTTGTCTTTTATTAGCTGCAGCCATAGAAGACTTTCGAGTATAATTTTTACGACAATTTTCATGTATTGTCACAGATTTCTGATTTTTAAGATATTCCAAAAATTCATCTACTCTTTCGATACTTGCATTTATTAATGTCTTCATACCACGTTCAACAGTAACAACTTCACTTTCAGTTAAAAGTTTAGCACAAATAAAACAATATTCTGTCATTTTTGTTATAAAACTCAAAACAGCACGATATAGGTCAGGATAAACACGTGTTTTCACTACCGACTGGCGTTCAAGACTAACGGTATTTCATTTATTATAGCAGGTATAAGACCCTAGCCACACACACAATTGAACAAGGGACAGATGTTGTCTCAAGGTTACAATGACGTATAAATTAAGGGACTGGGTTTCATTTTACCTGATATTTTTATAGTTATATCTTATGTATATTTTATATTATAAGTGTAAGTTACAATGACCGATAGAAAAATATTTTAACATATATTACAACTATAGAGATGTATATACGTGGCGTACTCATGCATATTGTGACGATTACAATTTTTTGAATCGTTATATCTCAAAAACGGTGGCTCGTACGAAAAAAAGTATTGATACTTTTTTTGTAGATAATTTTACGATCTACAATTTTTCTCTGAAGTATTTTTATGATAAAACTTACCGTTTTGCTGAAAATCGCGAAAAACTCATTTTTTTTACCTTTGACCTTGAATAAATTTTTTTTCCATACAGGGGAAAGATGGGGAACAAATTTTATTTTTAATCATATTTTTAACAATCTTACTGATTTTCAGCTTGGTGGGAATTTATGTAGCTTTACTCTTATTTTTTGGTCTAAATTGACCGGACTAGTAGTCTAAGCATAATTTATCATTAAAATATTGTATTTAGTCTAATAGTATTACTAATTCTCTTTGTGGTAGAAGCTAGTTTTTATTTACTAAATATCTATTTTCACAAACACCAAATCTTTTCATTGGCTGGTTACTTTTCCTTGGGGTACACAAACTCGTTATATTTTGTGGGATACTACGGAAATTGTATTTTTATCAATAAACCTTCCTCAGTCACGTTGCATTATCATCTGTTTACTACCTTACCGCTTTATCGATGTTTTCAATGTCGTCTTTGCATCATTGGCAGCCTCAAGAATTCGTCTTATCGCAGAACGTGGACTATAAACATTGCTCACAACTTTTATCAGTGACAAGGTCAAAGTATGTGTCAGACCAGAACATCACAATATTATCTTCTGTATCATATTTGAAACAAAGACTATACTATGTAACTTTCACTTACAGAACAAATTTGTCATTGAAACAGACTTGATCGATATTGAGCTGGAGAATGCTTACATCTTCACTTGTTTAGAGCCATAGAAGATGCTTGTTAGCCAACCTTATGCCAGTGTATGACACCATCGCCGCTTGAACGGCGTGCAGGTGTTGAGACCAGTAAAAACACATCTCGTATCGTTATTGCCTATACTAAGGGATCAAATGTCATATCTATATTACTTCTGAGTCCTTTCAGTAACTTATATCACTGAACTGCTTCTGCTTTTCGTTTTGTAACTCGGTTGGGTAGTTTTCAATACAGTCCCATTTTTCTTCCTTGTTCAGTAATTTCGTATGGGAAAGTGTAATGTCCGGCGTGATGGCTTTGTCTAGGGCGATTCTCTTCACTCTCTCCGTCGTTTACATTTTCACCATATTATGTAATACGTCGTTCTTCTCTGCGCTACAGTTATTGCAGGAACTATTTTCTGCTCTCATAATGCTGAACATGTAATGCATACAGCACATGAGTAAAGTTAGAGCCTGGTCTTTATTTGTACTGTAGCTACAATAAAAATCAAAAGTGTTATATATACCTGCTTACACCCTTTACTAACAAATTGTAGAAGCTCTATATGTTTGTAAAAAAATGATTTCCGTTCATGCTGTGTACAGTAATATTGTGTTTGGGAACTATCGCTTTATATTAATAGTCCCCACCTTACATCCAATGTATAATAATTTATTTCCGTTGTCATTGTAATTGGTTAGCATGGTATATTGAGTACATGACATCACGGCTAGCGGTACGGAACTCTTGGAGAGAGTCTAAGTAGCACCATGGGCGGATCCAGCCGGTTTTCAAGGAGGGGGCTGTCTTGTCTCCTATCAGGGGGGGGGGGGGTGGAAGAATATTTTTTTTTGGAATACAGTGCTTGAAAACATCTTTTTAGACTATTTCACGATCACCCATTTTGAATAGGAATTAAGGATTACATGCTTTACCCAAAAGTAAAGTTTTATTATAACAAATTGTACAGAATAAACCATAGAATTGAACTGTATACTTAAAAATTTTAAATAGATTTATTCTAAAAACTTATTTCACTAAATTACAACAGCTAATCAAAATTCTCACAAACGTTTAGTAGGCCCTACCTATATAGTTCCAGCCATCCAGGAAAAGGTAACGGCTAACGCGCCTAGGGCGTTGAAAATGTACATATTTCACAGAAATACCAAATACCCGAATAGTTCGGAACACTAAACCAGGTTTTCCTTATACTACTAGTTCTGTGAACAGTAGACCTCGCTCGTTGAAATAACAAATGTGGTTTTGAGCTTAGGTTAAAAATAGTGTGCTAGTAAGGAAGTAAGCACAAGGTTTAGCCAGTGAAACATTATTTTGCAAATCCCGCGATTCCGGGATTTCTAGTTCTCGTTTTTTTCTTTTCTTGTGCTTTAACTGCTAGATTTTCTTTTAGAGGCATTGTGTTTTATTTAGGTTAATAATACGTAAGATAGCTAAAAATATCGCGTTATAGAAGGACAACATAGAATTAAATATTTACATACTTAAATAACTAAAACTTAACAATGTATTTACAGTTCCATAACTTCCATATCATATTCCAATATTAGAAATAATGAAAACAAACGATGTTAAAACGTCGTGATAGTGATCTCAACCCATGTACCAACACTTCCCACGGTGTACAACGGTCATTTTTTGTATGTCCTTTATCGCCTAGAGGTTTCATTTGTTTCATCTCATTTTGTAATTGAAGTAAAGATAAGTCAAATACTTTTATAAAATAATAATTTAAAAGTACACAGTTCAATTCTTTGATTTTTTCTCTACCCTTTCTTATTATTATATGTAATTTTTGGGCAAAATATATATTCCTAAATTACTATTTAAAATAGGCTTAGTTTTGTTTGCAGTCTTGCAGTAGGTGTTTTCAAAATAAGAAATCTGAAATTGATAAATATTTTTATACAATTCTATTTATCACTAAATTACGAAACGTTTTTACATTTATGAAAAAAATTACAATAATTTTTATTACTTTTTATGTAGGCCTAAATTTGAACTTTTTCCTTTCGTTACTGAACATGCTTGTTTCTTGAGCTAATAACTTTGTTAATTTTACTTCAATCATTTTTTACAGGCATATATGAATTCTTTGAACCTTTATCTACAAAAAAGCTATGGAACACTTTTGAATTGGTTTAGAATAAACGTATTAAAACATGGGTGAAATACAAAATCTTGGACGCTTTTTAACAAATTTGAAGTTTACGACCATTTTGTGAGCTTACCGTTAGAGATACGGGAAAACATCAAGAATACAATTTTGTTGAAAATCAAATTTGCTACTTGCAAAATGTTGTTAGTTTTTAAATTCGACTTACGGTTAAGCCACAAACTGGCTTTGGAAAAAAGCTTACACTGAGAGAAACGGTCCGGCCGCCATTTTTATTTTATTTAAGGGGTTGAAAAAGAAAAATGGAAAAAACCGTATTCATACATGGCTCGGCCTAGGAATAAGGAACATTATGCAAAAAATCATCAAAATCGATCAAGGCCGTAATCGTGAGACAAACAGATACACAGACACAGAGACACACAGACACAGAGACAAAATGCCGAAATTAAAATGCTCGCTTCGCTCGGTCAATTAAACGAAAATATAGAACTTGCACTTCAAATCGATATAAAAATTATTATACGAATACTGCATATAGTTTTGTAATAGATACATCAATGGCAAAATGAGCTTTCTCATTTTTTTAAAACTGTCCAATTGCAAGGGTTTACAGACAAATTCATATCTAAGAAACTATAAGAGTGCCGAATGATTAGAAGATCGTGGTAGAAAGTTAAAATCTTGACAAATCATGTGGTGTCCTTATTTTCTTATCAAAACAAGTCTGTCTAACGATCATGTGCCTTTAAAAAGTGACAAATTTAAGTCATTTCCTTACGCTTTCTAGCGCGGCATCAATATTGATTTAGGCAACTACAATTTTACAACGATTATTACATATGTAAATATACTTTTTAGAAGAAATTTTTAAATACAAAAATTGATGTTTAAACCATTTTCTTTCCAATGGTTTTTGTTTTATTGAGATTTGATAATATTTAGTGGGTGAAATATTCGAGACAAGTTGTGTTGTCTGACACTACTCAATTGAGCAGTCTGCCACTTAGACGGTTTAACAAAAATATAATAACCCAAGGGGGGGCTGCAGCCCCCACAGCCCCCCCTGGATCCGCCAGTGAGTAGCACTAATCCATTTTATTATTAAATTATTTTATTTGGAGTAATTTTAGTAGTCTACTCCAAATTTAGATCTGACGGGACTTCAAACAAGATTTCATTTGAGAATTCGAATAGTGAGCAACTTTATGCAAATGTCTTTTCATACATCATGTGTGTAACCTTGTGTTACAACACGAGATGGGTAGAGCTTCAAATGAGATTTGTAGTTATTTAGAAAAAGTAAATCCGATACCAATAGGATTTCCGCAAAACTTATTTAGGTATTAAACAGGGACCAAATTATTAACTTTTATTTTATATTATTGTTATTATTATTGCTAACAAAATCCCACTGCAGTTAACATAATTTAGTCAAAATTGTGCACACAAAAGGAAGCATCGTAAAAGGTATCCATTTAGACCGACAATTATGTAAATTTGGGTTTTTATACTAACATTATAAAAAAGGTAAACTTTGCATGTTTTTGTTTGTGAAAAATTTCTGAACCTACTTGAAAAATCTTTTACTTGTGAATAAGTCCTGAGCAACATAGGCTCATTCGTTAAAAAAAATAGTTGAAAATATTAAGATAATCATCTTTTACGGTAGGATATGTATACATGTATTTGTATTTTCTTTTGTCACGAAGAAATAATAATTGCTGACTAGGTCCATCAGTTTGACAAAATAATAACATTATCGAATTCCTAAAGACAATGGTTGTCATTGTAATAGTAGCAGTTATTTTAAGGACCATTATAACTTAATGGTCAAAAAATATATAATTTTCTTTAAATTTTAGTATGAATTTTGGTCAATAAATGAAATAAATATTATAACGGTTGCTGAGAGGACATTGATTTGGTTTTTCTCAACCTTAAACATTAATTAAATATATAACATCTCTGAAACCAAATCACTTATATTAATAACCATATTTGGTTACCTTTGTCAATAGATTAGGCAAAGAACTCTTTACAAATTACTAAACTAAAAATGTGCACATTTTATTGAGAGTGTGATAGTACGTGTTTTAATATATTTGGGGTTAGTAAACATTATTTTGCTCATAATGTTGTGTGATCATGAAGTCTAGTCGTACGAAGAACGCAGGGGTCTCCCTAGTTTGTATTTTAACATTTTAGATTGAGCTAAATCTTTAAAAATTGACTAAACATGAAAGGCAAATTTAATAAATACTGGTGTTTTTGAAGTTCAGTTATTGACATTTTGACACTTTAAGTGGTTAATTGAACTCACTGCTGTACGCATCAACTATTTATTGAGTTGGGTGGGACAGATATGTCAAACATCGTTAAATTGTTAGTTAAATATTAAATATTCTGTTTAAAATTTTTTCGGTATAGATTTAACTCGGAAAATCGACGTATTTAATTGTTGCTAGTGGGTCAGTGCTAGACGTTAGATGTTATATTTGTTACAGTTCCGTTTATTAAAAGGTAAAATCGAAGCCAGAAAAAAAGTTTTGAATACAAAAACAATACTAATAATCGAAACTCCTATTGTCAGTAGCCTCAACAAAATTAGCAATGTACAATACTAATAATCGAAACTCCTATAGTCGGTAGCCTCAACAAAATTAGCAATGTACAATACACTGTACTAATAATCGAAAGTGCTATGGTCGGTAGCCTCAAGAAAATTAGCAATGTACAATACTAACGTGTTGAGTTTCGAGTGAAGAGGAATTATTTTAAGATATTAACAATTATGTTTAGGAATTTTGTAATACGTAGTTTTCATGTCATTTCGAAATGTTTTTTCTAACCTAATTCCCACACTCTTTTATTCCCGAAAGTAGGCCTACAGGTAAGCTGTTAGTGTACTGCATAGTCAAACTATACGGGTCCACATTTTGGTTATAACGTCAGTTCTGTAAATGTAATACCATTTTTAATGCCGGCATTTAATTTCACATAAGAAAAGTCCCCACTTCTAGCAGGTGAGCAGGGTGCAGGGGAGTCTGTAGAAGGTCTCTTTTTTGGTTATTCACTTATTTCTCAAACACTATGCATCTTAGCGATAAGACCATTCTATATAAAATTAAAGCTCACAAAATGTGCGACAAGATTGAATCTATTCATTTTTCACTAGTATTTCGCATAGTTTCTGAGATATCAGCGCTCAAAATTCGCTTATTTTTTAAAAAGAAATTTTTCCTCGCGTTGTTTGCCTTATTTGGCTAGCTAACTTTTCAGCCTTTCGTCCTACGAAAAAGTTATAATGAAGGAAGTTATAGAGCTTTAAATTCCCTTGAAGAATATATGGTATAGTACGACATTATCTTCAACCGTTCAAAAGATAGAGCAATTTTAACTTTACTTGTAAATTCCGAGATTTTGCAGAAAAACTTACCTATCGTTATGTTTTGTTATTCCACTGCAGGCTATAATTCTCTAAATAAGTCAATATTTACTTATTTATATGTATAAATAGTACGTAATATATGTATATATATAATTGAGACATAAAGAAATTATATAATATATTTTTTTGGTATGTATGTAGACACTTGTGTCTAGCACTCGAAGACATATTACCAGGTTTTGTCTAAAACTTTACCATTTACAAACTTTCTTCAGTGACACCAGTTTCAATATACACATAATACCACTTTGGCTTCATATTTAAAAAAAAAATTATAAACTTGAACTTTTTTATTTAAGGGACCTAACATAGGTTCCTTTAGGCATCATGTCGTAATGCCCACTGTTATTGCTTTTGTGTATAATTTTGTGTAAGCTTCGTTACTTGTGATTTTGTGTAAGGGTGTGTAGATTTTCAGAAGTACATGGCAGATTCTTATGATTTCAAAAACTTGTTAGTTGTTAATTAGAATATATATATATTGGGTGGCATTGCATGCATGGGTTTAGGTTACGGTCTCCCAGAGATTCAACCTAAATTTCCAAAGAAGGGTAACGTTACCATAATATCTTTAGTCCATTATTTTTCTTTTTTTTATTATTCCAAATTAATTTAATTTTAAGGTTGGCCAACAAATAAATAAAATATATCTGAACAAACAATTATGTAAAGCTCAACTTTGTTAATTATATATAATATCTAAACAAAATTATTATAAATTTATCTGTTCCTTATGTAATAATTTTTCTCTTATATTGAAATTTGTTCAAGCAATAATTGCCAAACTGTAAATTTTATCAGCTGTACAACTGTACTTTTTTCTTTTGAATCTAAAATTTCTCAAAATTAAATAACAAACTAAATAATTGGTTTGTTGTCAATAAGTGTACTATTTTATTGAGTATACCATTACATGTAAGTATATATATGTATGTATATTGTAACAGTGATTTTCAGGTAACTTTCAGTGGTGCATATATATATATATATATATTTTGAATGTAAATTTTATTAAGGCGTCGAACCTTGCGTGTATTGTTCTCGCGTTAAGATTTAGTCATCCACGGACCTTAGCTTCCAAAATTTGTAGACGCCTGCGAGAACGGTGCAAATTTCACGTCCTTAGGCAGTAGAGTTTTTAAGATATATAACAAACACTATTTATTGTTTCATTAGTTTTTTCAACCCTTACAGGCCAAACATTTTAAAATCGTTACTTAGTGGGCCTCTAGCCCTTATGACAAATACGTGTTCCAAATTTCACGTTCCTAGGCGGTAAGGTTTGTGTGATATGTAACAAACAATATTTATTGTTTTAGAGGTTGTTTCAACCCTTAAAGGCCAAATATTTTAAAATCCTTTCTTAGTGTGCCTCTAGTGCCTATGACCAATATTTGTACCAAATTTCAAGTTCTTAGGGGGAATTGTTTTTGAGATACTGTGATCAGTCTGTCAGTGAATGAGTGAGTGGATTTTCGATTATATATATTTATATAGACTAGACTGTTCTGATGTTAAACATCAGTAATGTCACTTACTCTAAGTTAAAATTAAAACGCTTATTGTAAGAAACCCATTATTGATAAACATATGTTGTATTACTTTTTTGCAGATCTTTTAGATGCAATTCACCAAAATTTCTTCTGCTTCAATTTAAATTTATCTTTAATGGTTAGCCAACGAAAGTCATAAAGTGACTATTTTTTAGAAATATTTTGAAAAAATGTAATAAAACGTGTACCTCGTCTTAACTTAATACACAAGTTTCACCAAAATCGAAAAGGTCGTTTTTGGCGTAAGATATGTTAAACAAATAAATACACAAACTTTTCCTCTTCATAATATTATTATCAACTCCTACAAAAGCGAGTGTTACGTACGTGAGTAACAATATAATATAACAGCTGATTTCTCCCATCATCGTAATACTCAAACAAAACCTAGCATAGATTATACTTTGGGGTTATGTTTACAATTTACAACTTCAATCAATAATATAAGTCTTGTAAATTTTTAATTGTTTTAAGTACCGGGTAGCCTATAAGTTAAAGAACTAATACAAGCTATATAAGATATGCTTTGAGTTTATGCAATGATTTTTTTAAGAATACGGTATATTAGTAGAGTATATTCATTTATAAAAATGTAAAGAAAAGATACTTCTTCGTTTAACATCGGCTATATTCGTACATCTTCGTATAACATATTAAACATATTCCATTATTAATTTGTTCATTATAATATTAAATAACTTCTAAATCATTTGATCAATCATTATTATGTAAAAAGTAATTAAAAGATAATATTTGTACCTTTATTTAGCCATATAATAACGTATATACATACAAAATTTGACAAGCAGGCCTACTGTTTTATAACCGTTATAAATGTACTACACGTTTATCGAGTTAAAATCGCCGTCAACATAGTTAGGCAGGCCTAGATAAAGTCTGTTGGTTTTAAATAGTTTTTGTTTAATGATGCATTACTAATAAGTTTCTAATTAATCTGCCTGTAATTTTCACGGGGGCTTACTAGTCATATGAATAATATAGATTACAAATTTAGACTTTTTTTAGCGTATCCAGTAATCACAATTTAAAATTAGTTTTATCAGTTATTGTTATTACCAAAGCCTAAAGTTTACTATCGGTGTATTATCGGTCTGCATAATCCAATAAATTAATTCTCTGCCGAAGTTGTTTAGTAGGTTACAAGAACTGTCACGTGATTTCCCCCACTTTCACCGCATGAGAATGTCTGCTGCCATCTCGGAGTTAACAGTTTACAGTTGGCAATCATTCTATTCAAGCTGGCAGTGGTTGTACTTGGTATGTTTGTCCGTAGTTATGTGATAAATACTTGTATTGACAGTTCTGTGACATAAATAAGTGTAAAACGTTATATAATTTTTGTTGTGGAATACTCCATCTTGGTAAGTCTAAGTGTCGTGTAAAATATGTTTATTTAAAATTCAAGTGTAATGTTTATAATCAGTTCTTCTTAGAAAAATAAATAAACAACATTATAATGAACTTTGGTCGAGGATAATCTTGTTTGATATGTATAGTTGCTCAATTATGTATTTGACTAGCTGAATACCCGAGCTTTTCTACGGTGGTTAAAAAAATATAAAATAACTAAATTACGAGTAAAAAACCATGGACCAAGGCCGGGATTCGAACCCAAGACCTTCAGCGTTCCGTGCTACTGCTCTGCCCGATCTTGGTCCAAGCTGGGGAAGTGTAGCGGAAAAAGTATAAAATATGTATGAGTACTGTATTTGGTTTCTTTGTACGTATAGATAAGAAAAATAGTGTGTTCTAAATTTGCTCATTTACAGCATTTATTTAACTTATTAGAAAACCCCTCAGCCTACCTACATGGGATGTAACATCTAATAAACAGAATAAACATATAAACAGAATTTCAAGTTGGTAGACGTTTTGGTTAGGAAATAATGTTTCTTCCTGTTTCCTAATTTTGCATTTTTTTTTGCTGATATTCGTGGTTATACATTGAATTGGCAAAAATCTTTTTTTAACGAGAACCTACCACCCCAGATACCGTATTATATACAGATGTCGATGTCGTATGCGAATAATTTAATGGCGTAGTACAAGATCTGTGCACTTTGCAGCGCTGGCATAGTTAGGAACGCCAAAGACCAAAAGAGAGCAGAAGCGTTTTTGATAAATGTTAAATACAGCATTTTGTCTTTCTATGTATGTATGTAGTTACTTAGAGTTTGTTAATAATAGAAGGTTGTATTTCAGTTTAATTTTAATAACACGTTGACATCCGGAAATAAATGTGTTTATATAAATTGTAGTAACACTGAGAATATTAGATTTATGAAAAATCAGACAAAAATATATCCTCAGCAGTAGGTACGTTTCTTATCTACCTAGCTGGTTTTGTTTAAATTGAATAAACTAGATACATTTTATACAAAAATACTTCAGATTTTGTGAGCTTAGCTTTTACGTAAGTAAAATATTTATGTAAATATTTATTAAAAATAGATGCCAATTAAATATATATGAGAAAATGAGTTTCAAACGCAATTATCAAATTACACTTTTTTAAGCATTTTACCTCATTTGTGGTAATTTTAATTTATTTAGTAAAATAAGAAAACAAATGCTAGTATAATATATCTAGGGTAACCTATCTTTTTTAGGGTTAACACTTAATGTATGTTTTTTAAGAAAAACTTTAATGTATAGTGTACGGATAACATCGTACTACTTGGACGCAATGAAGCTGAGCCAAAGATTCGCATGTCTTATTTTGTATAATTGGAATGGAATCTGGAATAAACTAAAAGAAAATTTATTGTTCGCAAAAGCTGAAACCCATACAAAAATATCTTTAAAAATAACATTTCCTAATCATATTTGTTCAATCGCAAGTTGGGTCATTATGTTTCTTCCTTTTATTTATCGCAAGATGTTAAAATTTCAACTTACTACAGATTTTTATAGCAAATAAAACCTATTTTGAGGTGTAAATTGACAAGTGAAAACACAAAATGGTGGATGTGTAGACAACTAAGGGTTTGAGTACATTTTATTTATTGATAGTGTGAATTTAGCCCAGAAATAATATTTAAAATAATTGGTAGATAATTCTGAAACACATCTAGGAATCTAAATTTGAAATATTAGGCTACACATTCGTCAAATACATGAAAATATATTTATATTGCTACTATCATTATTTTTATTTTTTAATAACTTTATTAGTTTGAAATCTTAGCTCTAAACTAAAATATAAGGTATCTGGGGGCTGGGCTACCACAGAAATATGTAGATCTACACTTAACTTTGGAAATTCGCTCAACTCACGTCAGCGAGTCTGTTCAATTGTGTGATCGAATTATTTTATAGTCCTATGAATGGTATCACCAAAGAGTTTTACCTGAAATATTACCTTAAACGTACGCCACACCTTCTACTGGAAAGGTAACACGAGTCATAAAGGTTTGGTTGGAAAGGTAAAATCCGGTGATTTTAGTGGTTATGTGCTGTTGACGACCATGTTGGCAGCGACACATCAAAAATCGTGATATGCAGTGACGACCCTGCTGTGAGGGTTCGCGCCACTGCGTCTCATTATCCTCAAACGAGCTGTTTACAGAATGCTTAGTATTATTAGTACCGGAGGAAATCGTTGAAGTCTCTTTCGAGATCGTTGCTCGTATTAGTCTCTGGTCACAGTATATTTCTCGTATGTGTACTTAGGCCCCTCGGAAACCCTTATAACCTCTCCGGATCATAAATTACACGCTGGTAAATTTCGTGGTCTCTAGTACCACTGGCACGGTCGCTATTTGGACAGTTTTTAGTTAGCACAGCATTTAGGCCTACTTTAAACCCTATGCTTCCCCATAAAGTTGTCGGCAGTTTCTGGGTGATCTCCCAAGATATTTTGCACGGGGGTGTAGTCTAGGCGCTTCTGTTAAGAGGGATTTGACAACCCTCGCGGTCCCGAGTCAACAGTACTGGATTATCAACCTTTGGGGCCTCTCTCACCCTTTAGTTTGCCTTCCCATTTCTAATCTCAGATTGATGTGCGTGCTCGCAAGCGACCAAAAAATGGGTACGTGTGACGTATGACTGACTATTTATATTTAAGTGCCTACCAGAAGGTAAAGTTTCAACACTTAATACAACTAGTTTTGTATACTAATTTAGGAATCTTATAGTAAATATCTTTGTAAAGGAAAACACTTACACAACTAATTAAGTAAACTCGTTCATAGAAAAATTTACGTTATGTTTTTTATTTTGTATGTAGCCTATTTGCAAAATTCTTTACTAATATTACGATTTTACATTTAGGGCAACATTTAATAAGAAAACATCCAAAGAAGAAGCTGTCATCGATATTAATCTTTTGTTTTTATTATTATTCAACTTTTGTTTTATTTCTTCCCAAGATAGCTTCGGGGCTATCTTTGCTTTATGTTTAGGCCTATTCTGCCACTGCGAGTCAAACATACACATTACTACTTACAACGCCTAAACTATATAATTATATATATATATACACATTTCACGTACAATAAAACATCTCTTACCTTCACATCTCACATCCTCAATTCAGAGTGATCTTTTGTTACACTAACCTGCATTGTTCACATTTATATGTATTACTAATATACGTTATTGGGACATGATAACTATTTTTACTCTAAAAGTTCCCAACGTTCTTTTGGAATTAATTTTATAAATATAACTTTTATGATTATAAAACAATACTAATTTCAAAGTTAGGCCTACAGAGATTGGGAAACAATAGTTACAAAGAGAAACATGAAATTTAAGTAATCGTGCAATCTCTATGAAACTTTATTTATCTTAATTAAAGATAAATCCAAACCTAACCTAGTCAAAGGTTACATTCCGTTGTTTAAATAAATCCGCGTAGGCGTGAAAGTATGTAATTCTTAGTTTTTTTTATGTATTATGGGTTCCACACGGAAAACCCAACCATAACATGAACTGCAGAAGAAAGAGAGAGAAAGAAAATAAACGATTAAGCAGAAGGAAAAGTCAATACAAGAAGGAAGTTGGTAGTGATAGAGGACGTCGTCATAAGAGCTTATAAATTTAGTTAAGAAATATTCTTAGTTTCCTGTCTCTCAGTCTATTTGTTTTTACGTGAATATTTAATACCAAGGATTCCTTAATTTCTGCCGTTGAAGTGTCCACGGCTTGTGTTTGTGTAGGCCACCAATTAAATAACATATTGATAAATTTGTTACAAAATTACGGTAGTTTTAAATTTTCAGGTAACTCGTTTATTTTACAATACTGTAGTTATCCTGTCTCCAAATAAGCCATATAAAAAGACTATGAATGTTTGTGATAAAGTTGATTGTGTCAGTCGTTGCTGTTCGCCTTAAAACCGCAAACAAAAAACCCAGACTCTTTTGTAACAATCAAGCTACTCTCCATTACTTTAACACTACTTTAACATATATATAAATAACTGTATATGACAGTGATAGTGATGAATGGATCAGTATGTAATTCAATTTCGTAACTTTTTCTCATACATTTTCTTGCAAAATAAACAATTTTAGTGGGGCGGTTTCAATTCATCATGGTTTGGACTGCCTAGTTTCCAATTTTATTATTAGCATTTGGCTTTTCCTGTACATCACTCCTTAGTTGTATAGGCATAAAGTGAGGAGAACGACATTAAAGAAACAGAACCACTTTGCAAAGTTGGTTTGTAATTGTCACAAAACTAACAGATTTCGAAAAATCCCTGTATGATTGAGAAGTTATAAAATAAAAATTTGACTTTTAGGTGATAGCATCGCCTTAAAACCACTAAAAATGAATTAAAATACGTATAGAGACTAGCAGAAATTTGTTTAGATTTTTTAAACCTACTAAATGTAATGTTATTAATTGTGTTTGGAGATAAATGTAATTAAATCTGTAGAAATTGTATGCTTCATATTTGTTGACAACAAAATAATATCCGCTTGAAGATACCGTTGTAGGGCAGAGGCGTGCGTGATTACCGTAGGTCTGGGTTTCCCATCTCAATGTATTCAGGAAATTACAAAGCAGTCTGTACAAATTCGTGCTTTCAAAGTGTTAAAAACCTTTTGAATAATTCTACAAACACATTTTACTCTCCAATTAAAACTGTAACTTTGAAAACAAGGCTGCTTATCCGCATCATTTCTTTCGTTACAAATAACATAATTGTGAAGGCATTATATTTATTGAAAGAAGATTTAGGAAGTAAAAATTAGTTGAATTCAGATATTTTATCTGAATATCGATTATCTAAATATCCATTAACCAGTTATTTTAATTTTCTCGAATAGCCACAGATTTTATTAAAATGCCAGATTCATTGTTATGTATTACTTTGGCGAACTTCAATATATAAATTACCTAACCTAATTTAGCTGTACAGTGATAGGAGAGTTTTCCATTTTAAATTCATGATCGAAAATAATCATATTTTCAGTCATTTCATTTAAACAGCTGATTGGTGTCCCACGTAAAAAGACAAACAATAATAAAACTGTACAAGATATTCTTACAAGGTATTCTTTTATGCTTACCAATGTAAAAAGTTTTTGAAAGATTTTGAAGAAAATTTATCTATTGCAGTCGTTAACTAAAAAGTATATATATACACCAACTTCTTGTGAACACGATAACTGTTGATATTACTTTCATACTGACACATAACATATAGAAATGGAAAATCTCAGTCGAGTTTATTAAGAGACAAAATCCGGTCAGAAGGATAGAAATGGAAAAAGTTTTTAAAAAAACTAAAAAATCTCTATAACTTTTCAAATGTGAAAAATATTGCATTAGCCATTAGCTTAAGGGGTGGACAAATCCGTTCAAAGTTATTACAAACCCTCTAAGTATTGTCCTGAAACAATTTTACCAACCTTTACTTGCGAAGGGTGGTTAAATGAGGTAGCAGAACAAACAATATCCCCTCAGTAGATTCCCATGGTTCAAAATTGTTGAACATATTCTAAATATTATCGAACTGTGTTGTCTGAAACTTTTTGTGTTATCTGCAACCTTTATCGCAAGAGGCTAATACATTTTTTAATGCGTAGCTCATGGGAGTAAATGACAATTTCAAAATCACCTACGTCTGTAAACCGAGCCAAAAAGGATTTTTTTAAACTGGGAAATAATAACGAAGCATTAACACCTGCGGGAATAGTTACGTAGATAACACTTACAAATTTCCTTGTATATATTTATTGTATTTACCTTTATAGGTCTGCTTATACTTCCCTTGTATGATAGATTCACGATATGCCTTATAGTTATAAAATGTTTTTTTAATAAACGTCCAACACATAACTTACTTAATATGTCATTAATAAGGACACATTACACCTTGATAAATATGATTGTGCAGGTAATATTTGAAAAAGTTTATGGTATTTCAATTTCGGACATATCATAAAATATCTCTTAACTCATCAAAATGTTAGAAATATGGATCTGATTAATTTAGTTTTTTAATAATCCTAACAAAGATACAAATACTTTTCACTGAAAAGGAAAAGTGTTTTTTGCTATTTTTTACTCAAAATAATAATGAAGTTAATCTTTTTAAAAAATTGTATAAACAAAATTAATGTTTTTGTATGTACCACAGCGTTACTAAGACTGGTCCATTATAACAAAATCCTATAGTTACTGTATGTTGTAACCCGTTTTGGTTGTTTTTCTCGTATATGTGGCGAACAATAGGCCTATAGTATCAACTCCTATAAAAGCAAGTGTACGTCCTACGTGCGTACGTGAGTAACATATAATATAACAGCTGATTTCACCCATCATCTGTAAACAGACCCAGTGTAGATAACAGTTTGGGGTTATGTTTACAACTTCAATCATTATAATTTCTTGTGAAGTTGATTTTTTTTAAATGAGTTATAGAACTATTGTATTCTATAATATACCGGGTGTCCCACGAAGAGGTCCCTATTTTTGAATTAATATATTAGATGCACCGAACACTCTATAAACCTGAAACTCAACAGTCCTAACATACACATATGTAAAAGAAATACACCTGAGTATCAGTTAATTCTGACACATTAGGACAAAATGGCGGGATATCAAAGAAATAGTACCTTTTCGTTAAAATAGTTTTATTTGCTTAAGTGTTACAACATAATTATTGAATTTTAACGATGTTACTAAGCACTAAACAACGTTAGGGAATTAAAGATATAAGTAACTCATAAATAAATTAAATCTATTTGATCCATAAACCTTATTCAAACTGATGTCCATCGATCGCAATGCACTGATGACAACGAAATAGAAAACAGTCATACGCTTTGCTGAACAACTCTCGAGGTATCAACAACAGTTCCTCTTCGATCAACCTCATTAGTTCATCGTCTGTCGCAATGTTATGACAATAAACCTTCTCCTTCAAAAAGCCCCACAGAAAAAAGTCACAAACAGTCAAGTCTGGAGACCTTGGGGGGCCAGTCCATGAAGCTGCTGCCACGATCTATCCAACGGTTAGGAAGATTTTGATCCAAAACTGCTTTGGCCACATTAGCATAATGCGGAGGAGCTCCATTCTGTTGGAAAAAAACGTCTTTCATCTCAGGCTGAGAAAGATGAGGAACTATGTGATTGCTTAAAACTGATGCATACCTTTCTCCAGTCATTGTTTGAAGGGATATGTCATACGACAAAACACCATCCTTGGTAACAGCAGCCCAAAATGTTATACCTGTTGATTTTAATTTCTCTTCTTGTAAGATATGTGGATTGTTTGTGTTATAGTAATGACAATTATGCCTGTTTACAGTTCCTGTTCGATAAAATGTCGCTTCATCTGAAAACACGATTCCTTCATGCCATTTGCTATTTACAGTACGTCAGTCTTTTCAATTATTTTCGAACAAAATTCCAATCGTCTGTCAGGATCATCTTCAAGCAGTCCGTGAACTAAATGAGTTTTATAATGTTTGATTTTGTTCTTTTTGGCATACCTTTGGACAGATGACTTCGGTATCCCTATAGCATATTCCACCATTCTTACTGAATTAGGCGTATTTGGAGATTCCATGAAAGCAGCAAATACGATTTCTTCATTTTCTATGTTAGAAGATCTATGGTATTTTTTTGTATTGACCCCGTTTCTAGTAGGATAGTCTTCCACTTGCGAATAGATTTCCTTGACGGTGGAACTACACCTGGGTACTTTTCCCTAAAACACCTTATTGCTTCATAATCATTTTCAAAGGCAATAACCCAGGAACAACATTTCACTTTTTGCTCAGTTGAAAACGGCATGGTACATAAGACACTTTACAATGCAACTTAATAACAAATGCCAATGTTTATTACCAAATATGTTCATTGTTGTGGATACACGCAGTCAGCTGATAGATTTAAAATAGTCTAAACAGCTGTAGCTGTTCCTATTCTAAATAAAAGTAGGTTTACCCTTAAAATACGATTGCTGATTTTGTGTTTTTTTTGTTTTTCCGCCATTTTGTTTGGATCAGTCAGAATTAACTGATACTCAGGGGTATTTCTTTTACATATGTGTTAGTCACGACTATAGAATTTCAAGTCAGTAGCGCGCTCTATACGTCTGTCATATCAATTAAAAAATAGGGACCTCTTCGTGGGACATCCGATACATTAAAATATTTGCTTTGAGGTTATAAACTGTATATAAATACAACCTTTTAGCATCAATATATTTGTGTATTCAAACCTATCCGTTTAACTTCTTAAACATTCGAACATCTTCGTATAACATATAAACAAATTCGATTATTAATTTCTTCACTATAATATTAATATCTTCTAAATCATTTGATTTATCAATATGAAATAGAAAGCAATTAAAAGATAGAATTTGTATCTTTCTTTAAATATATAATAACGTATGTAAATAAAAATGTTTAATAAATAGGCCTACAGTTTTATAATCCTTACATTTACTGAGTTTATGTACGTTTTATATTTACCGAGTTAAAAATCCCCGTCAGCATAGTTAGGTAGGCCTATATAAGTAGGCCTTAATGTTGTTTTTAAATAGTATGTTTTTTAAATGATGTATTTCTGATGTGTATCTAATTAATAAGCCTGTGATTTTTCACGGGGGCTTATTAGACACTTTAAATATTTTCTGCCTGTTGACAATGCTGCAATGGCATTCTCAAACTCAAAGTCAAACAATGAGTCTACTGCAGTAGTCCTTCAGCTTAGCAAATTTTTAGTTTGTTCGAAACATTAATTATTGTTATAACGATCCGAATACAGGTTTCACAATTCCGAGTGTAGTATAGTCAAGGTTATTCAAGGTTAGCACAAAAACAAGTTCAGTGTTTAACTATAATTGGTTTGAATAGATATTATGTAATAGAATTCACTGATAGCTTACGGAAATTAAAAAGTTAAGTATAGATGAAGCTACCTTCTCAAAACTATAAAATTATTATTTGTTGACGTGTGAGCTTAATTTCAGGAAAAGATAAGATAATTAACAATAGTTGTTCTTAATCATTTTTTTAGTTTATTAATTAAACGTAACTTGCACTATGTCGAGATCTTCTAAATTTGTATAAAAATGCTCAATTTTATTAGGATGTACACTGACCAATTTGTAACCACTTTGACAGGTATTGTAATAGTTCCAGTTGAACCGAGTAATACAGAAAGCAGGTGAAAGAATGTATAGTATATCGAAAAACTTTGATTTCATTTAGTATAGGTATATTGATTGAATTATTAGAACAAAATACAAAAAAAAAAAAAACAAAAAAACTGAATACACAATTTGTCTACTTGAGTTTGCGCATGTTAGAAGTCGCTTATTGCAATAATCACTCGTTTTATATACAATTTCCTGTAGTTAATACGGACGCACATTAAGCGGTTAAAAAAACAACTGCTGTCAGTGTTTTACTATGTCCTGGCAGTTTTCTATAGCTTAAGTCAATCTGTGCGGAATAAAGTTTTTCAGTGATCAAGAAAAGGTTACAAAATCAAATAAAGATTGTAAGGCAAATATTGAAGTTTAATTATTTTTAGCACTATGATGAACCATCAAAACTATTTTGAATTACCAATATGATGTACCACACTTTTGTTTCTTTGAGGAGATAGTCTAAACTCAAAAACGTTAAAAAATTTAACTATTACAGTAGGCCTAGTGCATACTTACATCACATAGAAAGATGACTATATTAGTATAAAAAACTAAAATCTGACCATTGGAGCAATACAAATTTCGAATTATCAAATAATAGTCTACCAGTAAAGTTGAAGAATCGAATATTTATTAAACGTCACATTATAGGCTACTCAGTTATTACAAAATGTTACCTGATTTTGAAACATTCGAGTCGTCATTTTATTTTAAATCGATGTTTGAAATCATCTTTTGCATTATTTCATGCCAAATTTTAAAAGAATTTACAGATTTTTTGTAATTATATCCTTTAAGTTATTGACTAATTGTTAACACGCGAATCACCAAAATCGATTCTGCTGCTTTTAAATTTAAGCGGAAACAAATAACGAAGTAGGCCTAAAGACTCGATCACAATACATTTTCTTATTTTCTAAAATAGGATAAACATATTTTCCCAATGATTGAATGAAACCCCGAACCACGAATAGCAGGAACAAAACAATTTAATGAAAAGTTATGTTTAATGTACTTCCCTAATGCACATTTCAATGACATAGTCATCATCCTCAGAGGGGTTTAATACTTCAGGTTATGGTTTTATGTTCCTTCTATTTGTGGTTCGGTGTTTCATTCAATCATGGTGAATTTGTCGCCACAGTGTTATTCAACCTTTGTAAATATATTTTGTTTAACGGCTTCCTCTGACTTTGTGACATCTAAAGTGGAAAACGATTTTGAGTAATGTGATAAGAATATTTTTTATTTCAGATTTCAGACAAAACGTATTTGCTTCTAAACATCTTGAAATTCATACAAGAGTGATAAACCGTACTCTAAATTCATAAGGGTTTTGATTTATGAATTTTAGTAAGCAATGTACCGCGTTCGAACCACCAGCAAAAATATCTAAAATGTTGGCAGTTAAACTAACACCATATTAGGTAAATTACAAATGTTGTTTATAAAAGAACGTGAAGTATTAAAAATATGGATAAAAGAAGTATTATAACAACCTAACATCATATTATAGCGTGGCGGCTTGATTAATTACAGCTGTTATAACACACGCAATTGTCAACTTTGTGAATCACATGCTTGAATCACCTACTAAATCACTGCTTGAATAGTTGGTTTATTGCCGACTATAAACTTGGGAAATACACCTGTCGCAGGTTGTTGCCTGATTCATCAAGTTCAACTGTCTCTTACAGAATATTATAATTATTTTGAAACTTGTTAGCGATAATATTGCCGAAATGTTTCAAACAAAGCCTAAGCTCTAACCCAAAAGGAAAAGAATAATTTTTGTATAAATGTAACTTAAGATTATAATTGGAAAACTCCGATTCAAAAATAAATGTTTGTATAATCAATATAATGCTGAACGTCTAATCTAGCCTTTGGTTATTTTACATTTATTTGACAACATGTAGTAAAAAAAATTGAAAAAATAGGTGTGCTTAAGATCACACGTTGGAAGTGATAACTTCTATCACTACGGGGATTTATAACACGGAATTACTTTTTATTCCATATTGATAGATCAAATGATTTAGAAGTTGTTAATATTATAGTGAAGAAATTAATCATCAAATATGTTATACAAAGATATAGGCTACGAATGTTTCCGAAGTTAAACAATAGGTGTCTCTTCTTTAAATTTGTATAAACGAATATATTGATGATGAAAGGTTGTTTTTATGTACAGTTTATAAACCTCAAAGCAAATCTTATAACATATTATAGCCTACTAATATATATAGCTCTATAAATATTGTAATAGTGAAATGTTGTAATATAGCTCTATAAAAATGACATTAATACTGACCGTGTAAGGGGGAAAACTAGAATGATGCCTAGTAATGACGAGAATCCGGATTTTCTGATTTTAAATCGTCATTACTGGCTTGTTGTGGGGGTAATGTCATTAATAATGATCGTGTAGGGTACGCCATCAGTATTTCATCATTACTCAGTTCATTGTTAAACACAGTCCAGTCAACATAAGTACACAAAAAGTACGTATACTGACGAAAAGTAATGTCATTCCAAATGATCGTGTAAGGTTGAAAAAGTATTAAAGGAGTAATGATGAAATACTTTGGAAGGCAATGAAATTACAGGTAATGACAGTATTACTGATCGTGTAAGGTCCCCTTTAGGCCTAGACTGAACCAATACATGTTTCAACACACACAAACCAATAAAAACTTGCGTTATGGAATTGAAAAATGAAAATTTATGTTACATCCTTATTAAACATACATAATGAAACTGTCCAGGCGAACTCGCTCCAAGAACCCCTTCCGTTTGAACGATCACTGACCTACTCTACCCTAACTTCTGTACCGATCAAATTCCTTGCTTATTTACGCAAATTTGATGTAAATAAATTGCATAAATTTTACTAAATATTTTCCACTTCTTATCACTATTTTCCTTACTCTAACATACACATATATAAACGCAAATATATTTAATGGGCGAATTATTCTTCTTCCCCACAGCTCTGTAGGTCAGCTGTTTCTTCTGGCGGTTGGGGCTCTGATTCTTTTTAAGTATATATATATATATATATATATTTGTATATAAAAAATGTAATTCTTTTTAGTCCTACCGACTTTAGCTCAGAAAGTATAATGTTCTCTTTTTAAATTACTTTGAACTCCCTTTCTACAGGGCGTGTCTTTGTTTCACAATCAAAACAACGATATACTGGAAATAAAGTTTGATGCATAAGATCTGAGCACTTGATCTTATTTGTATTGAAGATATTCAAATTACTTCTTTTATTTTTGCTAATTTTATTTATTTTAGCAATTTACACAATATACATTTGGAAATGCCCAAAGGTTAATTTTTCAATAATATTCTCGTTTTCTGAGTAACAAATAATATCTCCTTGATATTTAACATTTATTTAACATAAAAAAAAATCAACTCTTCTCCAATAATTTTATTAATACCAAAATTTGAATAGTCTCTTTTCATAAGTATATACAATAATTCTTGACACAATTGAATACTAGCAGGCTGCACATAATACATACAAAATTTGAAATTCTAAATGAGAAAAGGTGAGTATCCCGCGGTATACAATTTTATTTTATTATTTATAATTTTTAGAATATTTACTATTATTAATTAGTCTTAGAAAAAGTTTTAGTTTAAATTTACCCAAGTAATTACATGAATTAAGCAAAGTTTCTTCTTCTTTTTTTAAAATAAAAAATACATACAAGAAAAACAATAATAAAAATAATAATAATCGACTCTGGATACCTTGAGACGTCTTTTGTGCGTCCTTTCAAGTCTTCCTGAATGTTCACGGAAAGTGTGGTGAGAGTACGGGTTTCGTCCCTCGATCGCCTTCGATTTCTGCCAAGACCTCCGCTAACCTTCAGGATCGTTCCGTTGTCGTGAATTACGAAGTAGCCTACTTTAAAGAAAACTAAGACTCAATTCTATTCCCTTACTTAGGGCAAAATTTTAGCACAATTCGGTACAAAGTGATGTAGACCGTATACTGTCTTAAACAATTCTCTCTTTGAGCTGCCTCGACCTGCCATATTTATGCCCGCCCGGCCGATGTACATTTTGCGAACCCGTGTAACAAATTAGTGATTCTTACATTTTTTATTTTACACCAAAGTCTTTTTATATATCGATTAATTTTTAGTTTATAGTTTTAAATTGTCACTTTTGGAACCAATTCTACAACATTTTATCCACACTCGTATCACTCCGCGTCACGTGACGTACACCGAAGCTGACCACCAGGCTTTTCGTTCGGACATGACAAACTGCCCATTACTGTAAATTTTTTCCAAAATGTTCCCATCTCCCAAACCACTATCTTTTCAACATTCAAACTTTCACAGATCGTAGTTTATAGTTTATGACGCATATACGAATGTCAATCACATTTCTACGCGGCTTAGTTCTTAAGTTATTCAACACGTAAGATTTCACTCCTTTCCATTGTGTAAAGCAACTAAATCTAATTATTTCTTATTACTGAACATTTCCTAAGTACATTTTATTACATAATTATTATTGATTTATTACTTTCCCATTCAGAAAATCCCCCTTTACAATTGTTTCTTCAAAATCTAATCTTTCCTAGCTTTGAACTAAACTTGTTCAATTCTCAACAAATATTACTTAAACCACTCAGTGATTACACTTTTTAAATTATTTTATACTATTTCCAGCCATATTGGTACTTAATTTGGTATTATTTTAGCTTTTTCTTGCAATGTGAATTTTCTTATACTTTTTTGATTAATCACTTTAAACTTACTTGGTTAATCAAAATTTCGACAAGAATACTTTGTTTTTGTTTTTAATTATACTACTGAGTGTAATATTTGTTTTTTGACTTTCTTTAATATTGACATTTTTAATCAACTTTGCTGCGGGAATACTCACCAATTAATGATCATATCTTAATGCTAATAACTACTAGCTAATACACACATGTATTTTAAGGGAATACTACATTTTCATGGAAATTTGGATATTTAAAATTTTTGCATTAGAATAAAACGTCAGCTGAGATGTAACATTCTAACAATCACCCCATGCTTGTTAAGTTTTGTCAGTGACCAGAGTTCATGTGTATTATCCTCACTCTTCACTAGTTGTTCAGCTTACAACAAGCAGTTTAACGTTTACTAATTTTATTAAAATATAAAGATTCTGAAACTGAACTGAAAGATTTGTTTCAATAAGACATATTATAATTTAATAGTAGGCATATTTATTAATAATATACGGTAATTTATAGTGATTAACCAATATTAACAGCTGATTTCAAAATATGAAACAATTATTAAATAATTATAACTGTTGTTATAAAATATACGAAATAATTTGATTTAAACATTTAA
Source organism: Philaenus spumarius (assembly GCA_018207615.1). Taxonomy (NCBI): domain Eukaryota; kingdom Metazoa; phylum Arthropoda; class Insecta; order Hemiptera; family Aphrophoridae; genus Philaenus; species Philaenus spumarius. The sequence continues at coordinate 224,358 of JAGFPH010001315.1, read as the reverse complement.
CATTATTAGTTTTGAGGTTATTTTTGAGGTTAATCCTACACCTTTATTATAAAGAAAACATAACATATGTTTTTAGAAAGTTCCATCGGGGGCTGGCGTGCGGAGCACGCAGGGGTATCCCCTAGTATTAACTAATTCGTATGTGTTAATTCGATTGCTATGGTAATGAATATAAATGTATTAAATATTCCCTCTCCACGCTCTGTGTCTACGCAAAAAGTTGCGTGACGCGAGATTTCAGAAACATTGTCGAGCGAAATGCCATAGTTATCACTTTAAAAAACTATCACTTTTCTTATTTGAAACAATCCATTTTTATGTGGAAATGTTTAAGTCGTTTTAAATGAGACTGTAGTATCAGCAGGTACATGATGGTTAATGTTGCCGTCTTTAAGAGAATTTCAAGCTACTAAATTTCCTAAGTGTTTCCTCAGTGCAATACTAACAAACACTAAACCATAATATATCATTAAGACCTGCAAAAATCTAATATAAAACCAGCCCATTCTACATAATATAATTAAGATTGTCATCAATTTCCTCAATACTTGAAATTGTTCTTTCTTTTTCTTTAAAATTCTATGTTACATTTGTAATCAGGGCCTAACTTCATTTTATAAAGTGCGTTACGATCAAACATAACAAAGTTAGCAAATTAACCGCTATTTTCAATGGTTCAAGAGAACTTCACGATCAAAAAAGTGATATTTAATTGCAATTCTCTATGGCTTATTTGCATTACAATTTGGATGATTTGTAATTTATTATGGACGTATTTTAATAGAATAAGGCAGATTTGTAACAAATATTATTGCGTATTTTTAATACGTCACGGCTAATTTGTGTTACATTTTGAAAGTATATTTCATGAAAGTAGAATTAAAAATAAACTCATTTTACCCCACATTTATCACTCATTTTAAAATTTTTTGTAGAAGAATTAATTTCTCATTGGATTTTAATGGACAAAATTTAAAGCTTGGTTACAGTCAAGTTTGTACCAGTCAGTAATTGATCTAGCTCTATCCTATTATATAACTAATTAAAATCGAACAGTTTAAATATGACTATCTATAAAACTATAATTCATTATTAATATGATTTTACTCGCACCGTTAATGCTACAACTAACTACTATTGGGTTAGGTCTACGGTTAGAATGTAAGATATAAAATAGCCTTGGCCTTCATCTTTCACTTATATAACAGCATTCTTTCTCCAGGTTTGAAGTTTGTAATTTCAATCTTTTAGAAAGGTAAATGTCATACGTTCCTGTTAGGCCTATATTAAATACAAACACATAATGCACATATCTTGTGTCATATTTGTTTAGGCATACTGCTTAAATAATAAATCCATTTATATTGCAAAATATATTCATGTATTTGTTGTCCAATGTCCTCTGGGAGATTTGAAAGGTAATCTTTTTGAAAGCATATCAAAGCTCTGGAAGGATAAAAAATACGTATACGAATGCGCTTTACATAATTCAAGCGCAATTTATTCAATGAGAGTAACAAACTGAAATACAGTATCGAATTTAATACGTATAGTGTCGTATTTAATGCAAATGTATGCAGTGTTGTCTTTAAGCTTAGGAGCTTGTGTGTGCGCGTGTGAGACTCAGAATAGTTGGTTATGCAAATTTGAGTCAGTTCGACGTTTAGTGGATAGCTTTGATTTGCATTGCTCCTGATTTGAGCACGGTGTCAAGAACTAATCGTGTAAACGAGACCCGAGTGTTAGTAGAAAATCTATATTATCTCCGTTTCAAGAAGAAAGCAAAGATTTGTGTGTATTTAATTAACTTATTAACTTTAGTATTATACGAAATTGTGTACAAAATCAAGATATTCAATTAAAACCAAGTAATATCATCGAAAATAAGTTTTTTAAATGTTTACACATGATTTACATAGGCTGATTTGTAGCCGTTTTGATACCATAAGAACCAGGTGTATGCAATAATTAATAAAAACTATTTAACACAGTTTTAGATTAAGGTTAGCCTGGACCAATATAAATGATTTAGACTTAGAAACTTATTATTAGCTAGAGTTTGGGCTGAAATATGTTTAAATAAATTATAAATTTTATTTGACGAATGAAACCTTAAAAAATTACTTTCGGTTATTAACTAATTCGACTAGCACGAGGGGTTAGCATACCTAACTCGGAACCTTAAGGTCCCAGGTTCGATTCCCCGTGTGAAGACTATTCATGTTTGTCTAGTAAGGAATATGTGAGACTGATTTTGTCAAGGCGGTAACAATGATTTTCACCTAAAAACAGAAAAATCAAACAAGAAAATTACTTCATATTATACAGTACGTGGGCCTTAAGATGTTTAACCTACCTCAAACCAAAATTCCGATGGAAATACTCACATTGTCAAAAATATCCAAAATATAATTTTGTTTTAATTTAATAAATTAAATCATGTGAATGAAGGTTTTTATTGTTTGTGTAATAGTACGAACACAAATTATTCCTATTTACGTGTAAGTAAAATTTTGTACCTAAAATATAAAATTATGTCTGTCACAATTGTGCGAGCTGAGCGAGCATGGGTATTTCCAGAATGTTGTATTATGCGGCTATTTTTATAATCACAGATCCTCTATGAGTGTTCATACTTTTCAAAATGTTAATGTAGGATAGATTTGACAAACAAATTTCAACGATGAATTGATTTATCTTTTTGTTAAAGAGCTTTTCTCTTCGAAATTGTTTCTGCTCTAATTATTTTAACTCAACAGAATACCTCGAATTAAACCACACACTTACAAAGGCAGGTCTGGAGTTTATTCTGTGACCTTGAAATTAATTGAAAGCTAATTCGTGAATAATGTTTAATACTGAATTTTGCAATATAACTTGACTGTCACAAGGTCTGCCGATAACAATGAAACGGTTTTATTTCTCTCTTTCTTACATGATGTACTACTCAACGCAAACATATTATGATCAATGACTTGTTATATACATTATAGTTGTTTTACAATTCAAGTTTTAATCCAACAAGTGATCAACATTACCGAAAAAATGAAATTTTGGTGCCTTTTATTGCGGTGTCTATTGTCCTGAAAAAGTTCTTAAACTAAATTTGAACTGGAATTTCTATATATAAAATTTTAATTAATCACTCATAGGCACTTATATATTAGATCTCTTTTATGTAGAAGATATCGGTCAACTAGTATCGATTATTTTTTTAACAATAATAGAAATCATTATTTTGAATTTCATGAGAAAAAACAAAAAGAATAAATTAACAAACGATATAGCCTAGTGATTGATTGACTAAGCAAGTAACTTGGCTTGTGTGTAGTACACTTTTTAAGTTGTAATAATGGTTACAATTTTGATAAATATATATTTGTGTGCATTTAAAAAAAATAGTTATAATTGTTTGTTTTGTAATTATATATTTAATCTTCATAAGTTAACCTTTTTTTATAAAGCTCGATTATCTAAAATTTACTAGCCAATTGCAGACCTGTTTAATTTGGTTCTAAGTGGTTTAAAAATGTTTTATATCTCAAAAAAGTCGCTCTACATATATTTACCTGTGAGTGTATATATTATCATCTCTAATGTGTGTGTTAAACATAGATTATTTCAATATGCAAACTAAATTTAGGGATTAAAAGATGAAAAATGAAAAAGTTATCTGCAGAAAACGTTTCTATTATGATCTTCTTTCAATAACAGACTTGCGCTTATTATGGAAACCTCAGAAGAGTACATGAGAGATCAAGAATCTGTAGTTTCGTTAATATATTTTAATAAGTTTATATTACGTTGGCAATTTCAATTTGTAGGATAGGTTGTATTTTGAAAATTTAGATTAGAAGATACATACTAGTAGTTCTGTTAACAGTAGACCTAGCCAATGAAACATTATTTTGCCATTCCCGCGATTTCTAGTTCTCGTTTTTTTTCTTTTCTTGAGCTTTAACTGATAAAGATTTTATTTTAGAGGCATTGTGTTTTATTTAGGTTAATAATGCGTAAGATAGCTAAAAATATCGCGTTATAGAGTGACAACATAGAATTAAACATTTACATACTTAAATAACTAAAACTTAACAATGTATTTACAGTTCCATAACTTCCATATCATATTCCAATATTAGAAATAATGAAAACAAACGATGTTAAAACGTCGTGATAGTGATCTCAACCCATGTAACACACTTCCCACGGTGTCCATCGGTCATTTTTTGTATGTCCTTTATCGCCTAGAGGTTTCATTTGTTTCATCTCATTTTGTAATTGAAGTAAAGATAAGTCAAATACTTTTATAAAATAATAATTTAAAAGTACACAGTTCAATTCTTTGATTTATCCTCTACACTTTCTTATAATAATATGTTATTTTTGGGCAAAGGATATATTCCTAAATTACTATTCAAAACAGTCTTTGTTAGCAGTCTTGTAGTAGGAACATAAAAACTGGTGTTTTCAAAATAAGAAATTTGAAATTGATAAATATTTTTATACAATTCTATTTAGAACTAAATTACGAAACGTTTTTACAATTATGAATAAAATTACAATAATTTTTACTACTTTTTATGTAGGCCTAAAGTTGAACTTTTTCCTTTCGTTACTGCTTGTTATGCTTCGTTATGCTTGTTTCTTGAGCTAATAACTTTGTTAATTTTACTTCAATAATTTTTTACTGGCATATATGAATTCTTTGAACCTTTATCTACAAAAAAGCTATGGAACACTTTTGAATTGGTTTAGAATAAACGTATAAAAACATGGTTGAAATACCAAAACTTTAACGATTTTTAACACATTTTAAGTTTACCCATTTTGTGAGCTTACCGTTAGAGATACGGAAAAAAATCAAGAATACAATTTTGTTGAAAATTAAATTTGCTACCGGCAAAATGTCATTAGTTTTTAAATTCGACTTACGGTTAAGCCACAAACTGGCTTAACACCAGCCTTGACTTGATCCAGTAACTCAGTAATAAACTTAATATAAACCTACAAGTGTTCAGCCTTTGGAAAAAATCTTACACTGAGAGAAACGGTCGAGCCGCCATTTTTATTTTATTTAAGGGGTTAAAATGAAAAATGGAAAAAACCGTATATATACATGGCTCGGCCTATGAATAAGGAACATTCATGCAAAAAATTATCAAAATCGGCCGTAATCGTGAGACAGACACACAGACGAAATGCCGAACGGTCGAGTTAAAACGGAGACCTCGCTTCGCTCGGTCAATTATTATTGTGTAGCAGATCAACGAATTTTATGTGGAAATACAAATAGATGCAATTAGTCCTAATAAAAGTTCGGTGCCACTTTTCCCGACATCGGCTGTTTCAGATGGATTCGATTAGTATAAAAAGTCCTACAGCAAAATAAATCTCCAGAAAAATGTATCAATAGGATAACCTAAAATAAAAATTCCCAAAAGAAGTTTCTGTCTAAATATAACGATACAATCAAAACATTTCATTCTTGTATGATACATTTTTTTTCTCATTTAAAACAAACGATAATTAACGCTGTATACTTCCAGAAATAGGTATAAATAGGGTTGTATCGTAAAACAAACAAAAACCCCCAAAATACACTTATAAATATAAAGATAAAATAAAAATAACATTTCATAATTTTTGTATAATAATGACATCATTTTCTTTCATTTAAAACAAACCGCTCGAAAATCGGCCCGATAAATCTCCAGAAATAGTTATCTACAGGCCACCAAACGTTTAAGAATATGCAAAATTATTAAATAATTATTTTACAAATATTATTTTTATTAGTAGCTGAATAAAAATGTTTTGACTACTCGAGTAGTTAGTTAAACGACATGTCGGACTTACAGTAGTCAAATTACTAAACTTTGCCTATCGATCAATTCTTGTGACGTCAGAGCAATAATCAGAAGAGCAATATCTGGTCTCCCTTCATTAGCTCGACTATTAATTATAACAAAATAAATCAACTGTCGACAGTTACTAATTTATTCATATAACCAATCCTGTCGAGATTCGATTAATTATTTTTGGACAGAGTAAGGGGTGGAAATGTCCTGGCGTAGCACTTGGGACAAGAGCTCCCTCTCTCGAATAAGTAAATACGGAAATCTCTAACCCATGTACAATAATTAGGGAAGGCTATGTTAAACAACAACTGGTCCACAACTGTAACTTTGCATTATGCAGGTTTCATTATTTTTAATTGATACAAATAAAATATAAGGATTCATGGTTTTTCTTCTATCTTTTTAAACACATACTTAATATAGTCAACTCCGGTTATAATGAACTTCAGAGAGTTTTCTAATAGAATACTACTACTAATACTATTAGAAATTACTACTAATAGAATTATAAACGTTTTACAACAGTATTAACAGTTATAGAAAATATTTTATTTGAAATAAACCAAAAACCGCAATACATATTTATCTATTTTTTACGATTTTTTCTAGAGTTCTACTAAGCCGAATTTAATAGTTTTGTTCTATAACGCTTCTTGGGGATATTTCAAAATAAATAAAATAAGTAATTTTCTTGAATTTTCCACTGAAAACCGTTTAAAATATTTGCTATTGAAAATACTTAACTCAGCTTAGCTCCACTGTTAGTACAATAATCAGCATTTCAATTACATTTAAACTGTCATGTAGGCTATTTTTTCAGTGGACTTTTCATTTAAAACGCCTGATTACATTTGTATTTCAATATTTTAGGTTAGGGTTTTGTTAATGAGCTTATTGTTTCAAGGTGAAACACATCGACAGACTATCATTGATTGAAATCTATGTATTCACTCAGATTCGAACCGAAGTACTTGACTTAATTCCTGGGTTACAAGGATAGATGGAAGCATAAATATAATATGCTGATTCTTTTAACTTCATTGTAACTCATGTTACTATCGTAAAGTTAATATTATAATTTATAATAATTGTAGTTTCGAATTTAGTAATAATAGTTATATAGCTTTATCCAAAATAAATTACAAAATATGTGTGTGGAGGAAGTAAACAAGTTGGCATGAGAAGCACTCAACCTAGTTGATGAATAATGTAAGATTCAGTATTTGGGATAAAATTTGAATGTGTGATTAA
>JAGFPH010001315.1:189642-201202 GCA_018207615.1 Philaenus spumarius | reverse complement strand
ATCATACATCACATGATGTAGAAGAGTTTTCTAACTACAATAAGATCGCCCTTCTGAAAATTTTTTCCTTGAAAATATTCCATTCACTCTCCAGTCCCTAGAGGCACTTCTCCCCCCAATACTCGCCTCTTTCGAGTTTCAATAGAACTTATCTGCTTTAATGATGACTTCCTTAACACCTCACATATTCAAAAAGTTGCGACTTCAGAATACATATTCAATTCAAAATATATGGTATCTTCGTACAGATTTGGTCATAAATTTCGCCAACAGGTTTTTTAAGATATATGCTTCTCAAAGAAAGATATTTAGTCAGTGATTACAACCCTAATTTTGGCTATCAGAAATAAACGCCCCTACATATAAGGCTTTTGTATAAAACACTTAAAAAAATTCTGTGCATTTTCAGTAATTTAAAAGCTTATTTGATCAAATTTTTTCATTCTTATTGCCTGAAATTTCCAAAGAATTTTTTTTTATATACTACAGAAGGTAAATAGGCTTTCAACTAGAAACCGTGGGCTCTTGTTCGTATCATAGGACCCAAATAACAATACCTTTGTGGCAAAATTCTTCTACCAGAATGTTTCACATTATCTTGATTTATAAACAGGATTAATGTTGCCAAGCGGCAACACAGTCTTTTTTTAAGTAAACAATTTTACTTTTGAACTTTGAATTTGTGTCAAATTTGTTGATAGAATACCAACAATAAAATTGAATGTATCTTTTAACTTTTTGTGATAAATTTTATATTTCCGAAGTTATATGTTTTTAAGTTGACAAAGTTTCTTTTATTGATTTAGGTCATCATAAACATATTCAAATAATACAAAATATGCTCTAAACTTTTTGACTGGAGCATTTTTGTTTTTATTTTATTTTATTTTTTCTCAGAACTTATTAAACCACTTACCGTTACAGGCTCGTTTAATACTTTTGGATCTTCTTTAGTTTAAAAGATAGCAAACTTTAATTGAATCAATAAAAGGGGGCTTCATAATGTACTGAATAATGTATCAGGGAGCACTATATGCATATGTTCTGTTGTGACTAAATGACATAACATTTATGTCATAATTGTTGAACTAATTATTGTTAATTTGTTTGTTTTAAAACAGACTGTTTGTATTTTGCCAGGACAAAATGATGTGTTAAGCAACTTTTAAGTAACAAAACACTATATCATTAATGGCAGTTAATTCTTTTACAATAAATAAAGTAAGAAGAATAAATTTTACCCTTAAAATATATTTTTGACAAACATGAATAAAGTGTAGGCTCTATGTTGGTTCTAAATCCCTAACAAACAAAAATATCTTAGTTTATTTCTTTACAACTGAAATAAGTTTGAGAGACACTTTTGTCGGCTATTTGATTTACTTACATGATTTTTCATTTTATATTTTTTGGAATAGGTCCTTAGTAAAGCTATTTTATATCAACTGGTAACCGATGGAGCAGCGTGGTTTTCCATTCTGCTACAGTTGGAACCTCAAACACAGATGCGCCGGTTCGAGTATAGTGTCTTTGGCATTCTATGGGCCGAACTGTATTGTTGGCTATTTATTTGTTCCTCTGGAAATCTACCCGATTCGTGGAATTATAATGCTCTATATAAGGAATATTTTTCTATGCCCAACTTTAAAACATCCGTTCACAACAAATGTTCAGTCTAGTTCTTAATTTTGTGTTCCTTAAATAAACGTAGCTGATTAGACAGGGGTGGATAAAATAGATTTTAAAATTTATTATATACTTTAACTGAGTGATTGTTTAACCTTTATGCATGCAGTATTAAGATATCAAGGCCATTCAGTGAGTGACCCGTGGTAAAATCATTGTACTATCAAAAGCAAAAGATATTCAAATCCCATGATTTATTTTATTTAGAAACTATTCTGTTTTAAACATGGCATTTTAAAGATCCTCTAGTACAGTTGCAAACACTCACTGAACGGCGGTAAAGAGAACTAACAGTATTTTAGACTTAGTATTTTATATGAAAGCATGAAGAGGTAAACAATAGCAGATGGTGGCGGTGCTTTAGGTGGTGGGTGGAGAATCGTTGAAAAATGACGGGTTAGGAAATCTATGAAAATTTCTGGTGAAGTCGATCGACAACACCGGCAATCGCAAGAAAGAGGCGGCGTTCTTAGTCCTCGCAGCGGCGTTCTGGAGTATGACGAAGAGCTGACCGAAGAGTGGAGACGTCCGGCCCCACCTCCCGGCCCCGTCGCCAGTCGTAGACGAAGGGAGGAGGTTAGTGATGCGACGGAGGCGCAGGAAGACGAAGCAACTCTCAGGGAATTGCTTATGAGGTATATAATCAGTCGGAAAATATAAAACCCTTCAAATGTCATACAATCTAAAGTAACACCATGGATTCTTAACCTTTAAAAATAGTGTTTATCTTAAAACTAACAGCTATTTGGTTTTTGTATGCCATTAAAACTGATGAGAGAATATTTTTAATATTTAAACATTTTAAAATGTTTAGATTAACTAATCATGCCAATTTTCAAACTAAAGATTTCAAATCATTAAAATCCCTCCGAATTTTATTTTTAACAAATGTTGAAGTAAGGAGTGAAACTATTTTTTATTTGCTATTTCAAAATTCTTATTCAAAATTAATGTTAATGATCTTATAGTTTCAGTTATTCAAAAATGTTTAATAAAACCAAAAAACACTATTAATATTACTAGCAAATTTATAAATTAAACTGAAAACTTAAATCATTTTTTTTTTAAATGGCCTGTAAATAATAACAATTGTGCTTTCTCCGTTAGTTTGTCTCTCCACAAAAGAACCATTTATTTTGCCATTCCTGGAAGCCTTTCTGTTTGGAATCCCTATTATTTGTAGAAAACTATTCAATATTATAAGTTTGTAGACCACTAGAATTTTTAAGATAGTATTGCATATATTCTTCTCCTATTCGAAGCTTTGTCAGTAAGTTTATTGACTGGTTCTGGGCAGTCCTTCTTCATCTAAAAAATATTCTACAAGAGTTGTTCTAATGTTGAGAAAACTACCCAAAACTAGTCAAAGAATGTATAACAACGCTAAGAATCTTAGACGTGTACCCTTAAAAGGGTGAATGTATCACCTGCTTACATTGTTTATTTTGGAGTTAGAAAGTTTGTTACACCCTTTATAATTGTGTGTGAGGAAACTTATACAAATATTTACTTTGTTTTCTAAGTAGAGAGTGTTCCATTAACTTAAGCACTATGGTTCAGATCTCAGTTTTCTCATATGAAAATTATAAAGGATGAATTTCAAACAAATTTTCAACACATCCAAAACACATCGTGGCCACGTGATATAACGCCTTCTATATTTAATATAGCTTCTAAACAATCATGTTTAAAATCATTTCTTTGGACGTCTAGCATTACCGTAGTTTGATTTCTAATGGCCATATATATATGAATTTCAATTTTGTCATAGTCAAAAACCATCTAAGTTAGTTTAAATTTTACCAATTTTTGTTGTTATTTCCGCCTTTAGTATTTTTTAATGAAACATTTAATTTATATAATTAAAAGTTTGATTCTTATAATTTAAATTGATAAACACAAATAGCAGCACAATATAAAAATAGTGAAAATACCCCATTAACAATTGCATTGTGTAAAACTACAAACAACCACTATCTTGTCTGCCATAACTTTAATTGTTTTAATTTGAAAGAATTATGTAATGCTAAAAGAATCCAAGATTGTCGTTTACAGCTTAAAAACTTGATTAACCTGTATAATCAAATCCCTGGGATGTCTAAGCTACGATAAATGTTGTATATGTTCTCTTTTAATACATTTTCTGTTAATTTTAGTGTAGTTGTCACTGTTTTATGTAGAGGTTTGGTGTTGTTTAGATGGGTTAAGAGAAACCAAAAGACTCAGACTCTCCTTTATAAACACTTGGGTTTTGAAATACTTGTATGTTTTGATTAGGAACTATTAATTTGATAATATTTATTTGCAAAAGATAAAGGTTTGATTGTACGTATTTAATTATCTGTCTTTCATTTTTGAAAAACAACTACCAACAAACATTTGCAAATTAAATTAAGAAATAATAATTTAAACTGGTACCACTGCCATTAAGTCTTTTCTGTGTAGAAGCAAAATTTGTGAATCACATATTATTTAACTAATCTCATATACTGCTATCATCATAGAATATATATTATACTAGCTGGCCCGATCTAACTTTGAACGGATGGACAAATCAAAGTTAAATGTATATTAACAACAACAATATATCAATCAATATATATTATACTATGTATTTCTTATGGGGATTTTTAGTAACTTTGACCCCCCAAAACCACCCTAGAATTTCGAATTTTTTTAAAAACATTTCTTAGCGAGCACCTAGTGCCCTAGAAGAAGCTACATACCAAATTTCATTTCAATCCGTTTGGTGGTTTTTGAGATTTCGTGATGAGTGAGTCAATGAGTGGTATTTGGATGTTATATAAATACTAGCTGGTCCGATCCGGCTTTGCACGAATAGACAAATCAAAGTTAAATGTATATTAACAAAAAATATATATCAATAAATATATTATACTATGCATTTCTTATAGGGATTTTTAGTAACTATGACCAAACCACCCTAAAATTTCGAATTTTTTGAAAACCTTTCTTAGTGAGCACCTAGGGCCACAGAGGAAGCTACATACCAAATTGCATTCCAATCCGTTCTTTGGGAGAAATCGTGATTTAGTAACTTTGACACCCCCAAACCGCTCTTAAACCCTTTCTTAGCGAGCACCTATGGCCCTAGAAGAAGCTACATACCAAATTTCATTCTAATCCGTTTGGTAGTTTTGGAGAAATCGTGATTTAGTAACTTTGACCCCCAAATCCCCCCTAAAATTTCGTTTTTGTAAATTCCAATTATTGCGTCGTTAAAAATTTCACAAAAATCTTCATCGCAGTTTGACATCATTATATATTTTTAAACACTTCTTAATACCTCCTCTCACACGCCCTCACAATAATATAGACTGGCTGTCAGTATTTTCACTGTCACGATAATAAGCTGCTTTAGCACTAGCAGTAAACATACAGAAAGTTCATTCATTTCTCTTTGTGCAATCATTATAACAGTGTGTCGTACATAAATTAGTGTACTATACCGTATTTTTTTATTCTTTGTCTGTGTTAACTACAATGTACAAGTGAACTTTTAATTATGTACTGTACAGTAATTGAAAGTTACATGTGTAATCATGTTGGCCCTACTGTGTACGTGCAGGTTCTTCTAAATCATAATATGTAAGTAGTCTTACATACTGTATTGTAATTACTTTTAACCACTTTAATCAATTAAAGGGCATATAGTTTAGCCTAAAGGGCCTTTTCTTGGTTGTTTTCAAAAATCTGAACAAATTTACAATCCGAACCCCCCTCGGTCCCAATTAGTTCGTATTTTCGACGCTCTGCTGTATAGATTTCTTGGAATTTATTATAAAAATTATAATTTGTTATTTTTTTGTATTCACTTGATAGTTATGGAAAATTGTACAACTGTTTATTCATTTACAACATAAATCATAAATAAAAGTTTGGAACATAAAATGACAACAATAAACAAGTTTAACTTGAATACCAAGCGGAACATGTAAATGGGAGTTTTGGAACCCCTCTTAACCGGCCTCGGATACACCGGCCTATCCGATGGAGCAACAGAGTTTTTTTTTTCACTTACAGATTATATTACTGTACCTGGCCGAAGTCTCAAACATTGATTGTTTGACGGACATTTCCTGGAAAATAAAGCTGGGTGACCTCTCTTGCTTCCGCGGCAACTTTACTTTTATTAGAATCAATTGACAATGCGGCAACTTTTGTTTCTTTTTCTTCATCTGTTGCTTTGTCGGAACCTTTACTAAATTTCGTGGTAACAAAATATGTAATATTTGTAACATATTGAGTAATATATGTTGAGCAGCAAAAGATTCAACGGCATTAGTCGTGATGAACGTACGAAAATTGAGGGTCTTGGCTTTACAAATCTTTGAAAGTTATAGAACGGAAAAAATACGGTACACTGATTTTTTTTAACAATGATACAGAATATTTAAATTCTGTTTTTAAAGTTTATGTAAGTTTAAAATGTTTAATTTGTTGGTGTTTGTTTATGTATGTACAAACAATAAAAAGAGTTGCAATAACGTCTCATTTGCTTGTTTATTTATGAAATATGTAGGTTATTTTTGAACAAACATCTATTTTTTACGGGAACCTCAGATCAACCGGCCAAACAGGTAACCGGCCAGGGTCTCGGTCCCGACCAGACCGGTTAAGAATGGTTCTACTGTAACTGTCACCAACTTTAAATAGTTTTTGCAAGTTTTATTGTTGACCATTGAAACTACACTACATGCCATTATCGTTCACATAACAATTTTCAGTTTTTGAAAACAATGTCAAGTAGGTGGTTTCTGTTCCATTGTACAACACCTCTGATAAAATTTAGATAATTTCCTCTTGAACTGCGGTTTTAAACTCAACAATTGTTGTTGGCCGAGTTCAGTACACTGTGTTCTTAAAGTGGCTTTCAAGCCATGAGATGTCAAACGGCTGACGGTTGCACCATCTTGATGAAACTACGGAGTATCCATCTCAAGGTAGTTTCAAGTTTTCAACAAAATTTTCAACCATTGAAAAATTAAATAGCTGTTGTTGCAATTCTTGCTTTAATTTCAAAGAAATATGACTTCATCATTCCGTCTGATAATACGGTGTTCTTGGCAATAATGTATAAGTGTTCATATAATTTAAGAGGGATAAGGGCAGTCAAATATCAGCAATGTTTATTGATGTTTGCATTAATATCGAAACTCTTAAAGGTTTCAATGACAATGAGGTAATTTTTTCACAGAATTTCCGCAGCACTAGATGGTCTGTAGGTTTTAACAGTTAGTACAATTTGCACTTTATACAAATGGCATTTGAAGCTCAAAGCTGATGCGTGATTTCAAACAGAGCAGTGAAGGCTTCTTGAAAAACTTGGATTTGCTCATTTCATCGAGCTCCTGATGTTTTCTTCTTTAAAGCTGTACCCGTCTCCTCAAAATTCTCAACTTATTTCTTGACTGTATGGGAAGATGGAGCACAATTATGACGCCCTAAATTGTAGTAACACCAAAATTCCCTGTAATCAGCAGTCAAACTTTTTCCATTTTTGTAATGCTCATTTACAGCTTTTTGGTATCATGCCCACTGGCCCATTGTTAATAAAATGGCACGGTTCCTGTAATATTCTTGTGGGAAATAGACATTGAAAGAGAAGCAGAACTTGACAGTAACATTGTAAGTTACTGTATTTCATTAACTGACAACAACTATGTCCTTATGCAGATCAGTAATACAAAAAAGAGAGCTTCATTGTTCTGGCATCTTTTACCTCTCAAAAAATGTAAACGGAAATGTTTATACATTTTAAATATTGTATTTCTAACAAAAGGTGAATTTGAACCCAATTTATTTGATTAGGAGTGTTCTACTATCAACAATCATCGTATGATATATTGATTTAAATAAAAACAATAACAAAGTATAAACCAAATACAAAACTAGTTTTTTAAATTTTAATTCATTTATTTATTTATTGCTTTTTTTGCTACAAAAATGAAATCTATGTTTTTGTGATTCTGTACAACAGCATTGTAAGAAAATATGTTCAATGTTTATGGACTGTACTTTTGGATCACGTATTATGAACACAAGATAATAAAAGAGACCACTGTCAGTGACAACATTTTTTCCATAAAACTTTTAGGTTAATACAAACTTCTGTGTCATTTCATTTGGCGGTTTCTTTCTAGACACATTCTTTTCTTTCTAATTATTCTCATGTCCTATTGTTTCATGGTCTCTCCTTGATTAACCCCATTTCTATATTTCCTTTTTGCATTCATTTTTGACCCTTTAATTTACATTAATATTTACAACAACAAAAACAGGTAGCTACTTACATTATATCATGCTTTTATTTTAATGAGTTCCCCTTTTCTACACAAGAAGCTAATTTTATGAAAGTTACTATGACTTTTACGATCAAATTTTGTGAATTCTAATTAAAACTAATCATATCCCTCTTGGCTCATTAAGAGTAACAGAACTGACTTTGTATTAATTGAAATATTTTCCCTGCACTTAAGCTGAAAAAATCATAAGAATTAAGTTTAATAATATACAAGCATGCAAAATAATGAATAAAGTATAGCAATTAATTATATAAGACGTACATAATTTAATATTCTTATTTTTAAAGATTGCCCTTACCTATTTGTTAATACAAATGTCAGGTTCAAATAATTAAATAAAAATAAAAGAGATATGATAAAAAAGATAGAAATTCAGAGGCAATTGCATTTGCAAAAGATTTTATCACCGAGTTTATTTAATTTATGATCAGATATCTTCTGTTACCGTAACTTGTATCCATTATTTACTTATTAAAATACTTACCATAAAAAGAATAAATATTTATACAGAATAAAGAAATTTATACATATTATTACCATTTATGATACTAAAATATTAGATATGATATGGTTAAAAGTTTTAATAAATAATTATATTACATATAATTTATGTAAATGTAGAATCCATTTTATAGTTGACATAATATTGACATTTCATTTTTGATATCTCACTAAGCAATCAGGACAATTAATTATAATTCTGGTTAGCATAATGATTTGCTTTATTTATTTTTCATAACAAAATTCACATTCTATGTACTAGTTTAAATTATATTTAGTCACTATTAATGTTTCATATCAACATTATGGTTTTATAATGATCGGTCTCATTGTCTATGGTTAAATAAAAGTTTGTACAATTTCCAGAAAAATTTAACATGTATTACTGAAAGTACAAATCTCATACTCAAAATAATATTTTTTAAATATAGCATAAATAGCATTCATTGGCTTAGACATGTTGGGAAATATTTATTCAGCTTTAGTTAAATTTACAATCATTTATTTATAGGTATATTCTTTGTTTTCAATAGTTGTATTTAACCAATAATATGTTCTCAGAATAATGGAACAATCAATTGTTTACATTAGGATCAAAAACGTTAAGCATAATTTAATGGGAATTTAATAAACTATTAGTTGTCTTCTGTTTTTGGTTTGTTTGTTTGTTTGTTTTTTAAGTATAGGCTGTGTTTTGTGTTATGGTAGAGAAGATGTGGGTGTGAGGTATAACGTAAGGGGTTGCGTATAGTGTGTAACATAGGGCCATGCTCGGGTGCAGTCTACAGAAGCAGGTGAGCGTTATGAGCATGAATCTGAGTGCCAAGCTGGACGAGCTACAGCAGCGTGGCGATCGTCAGCTCGAAACTACTGTAGCACTTTGTGAAATTCGTACACAGCTCCAAGAGCTCACAAAGTCTGTTGAATCGTGTCAGAGCGAAGTGAGCGAAGTCAAACGAGACATGGTGGCCATCAAGAACGAACTGGATACTGTTCAACAAGTCAAGGAAGAGATTGAAGAGCTACGAGAATACGTCGATAGATTAGAGGAACAATCGCATCGGCGGAAACTTAGGCTACTTGAACAGGTTCGCTGCACGTTCAAGCATGTTTTGCTAAATTTGTTGTAATATCTGTCCCAAGTTTATCATATTTTATATGTGTTGAACTTCCATCGTTATTATTTTTGTTATTGTTTTATATTTTACTTTTATTTATAGAATGTATATTTACCATTTTATATCTACCAATATTTTAATTTATTTTTGTAATTATTTTTTTAAATAATTGTTTGTTTAAATAGTACATACTACAGTAGTTGGAAATATAGCACCTAAGATTGTAAAATATTATGATTGATTTAAGTGTACTATGTATGGGATAAACATAAATCAAAATGGTAGACAGATTACAGCAAAACAATGGAACAAATTTTCTGTAATAGTGGTTTTTGGGAACACTATTAGGTAGAATAATAATAAAAAGTCTTTACTTTTTGCATCTACCATGTAAAAAAAATTAAAATCATGATATTATTTGTCTTAATTAAGTTAATATTGAATATTATAATTGGAATTATTTGGTTTTCTTTGTCTTCTTGTTAGTGGGGGAAAGGTGGTGAACTATACCTTGCTTTAATATCTATACTTAATATTATAAAGAGGTAAAATTTGTTTGTTTGTTTGTATGTAGGGGATAATCTCTGGAACTACTGAACAAATTGAAAAAATAGTTTCACTAATAAAGAGCTACACTATCCCTGAGTAACATAGGCTATAATTCATTTTGATCAACACATTTTTTAATTCTTAGGAAAAAATTCTTAAGTTAGGCCTAGACTGATGAACCGACACATCATTTTCTTGAATGTATTTACATTCATTACCATAGCGACCAATTTAAAATAACAGATAAAACATCTGTTTCCTCTAACATTTCCATTAACAGCTTATTTTAAACTTTGAAGCAATTAATTGTACTTCTACCTTTTAGGTTAGGGTTTTATTAAAGTGTAGACCTGAGCCTTGCTGATTCTTTTAACCTTTATTATAACTGTTGTTATAAAATATACGAAATAATTTGATTTGAACATTTAACATTTTTTTACTATCTTAGCTTTGGTGTTATTATTAATCCTACTCCTTTATTATAAAGAAAACACAACATGATTATATGTACAGAATGTCTCAACGGGGTTGGCGTGTGGAGCACGCAGGGGTTTCCCATAGTGTTATATATTTTACTAAATATTTGATGAAGTAAAATACCTATGTTTAAGTTTTTGCATGTACTTTTAATTGTAGATTTTATAACAAGATTTAGGCTACTATCCAATATTTTAGTATAACATAAATTGATTTTCATTCTAAATTTTACTTTAATTTCTAAATTCATCAAAAGTAACAAATTTAAAAATAAGTAATATTTATCTTTATTTCAGTTTTTGGCATCTATGTTGTTTGGTTTAATTGATTGTTCCAAGTATGTGTTGCATTATAATTCTTAATCACAATGTTCTTCACCATTCTGTATAATTAACAAAATCCCTTAGTGTGATCTGTAAATAGCGTTTACGATTAAATAAGCAATTTTGTAGGATTATTTTTATTGATGCTTCATCTGTGTATCAAACAATATAAGATTGCATCTGAAATCCAAATAATAAATAAATAGTCATACGAATTTCATACATACGGTACAACATTCTACACTTTCTATATAGAGTAACTAGTGGACCCGGCAATGCTTCGCTATTGCTTAATTTGAAACTTTGAAAGCCTGTAATTCGTATCCCGTGTAATTCAACATCCTGTAATTCGTATCCCGTGTAATTCAACATAGGCCTAATGATTGTTACACATAATTAATAAAACAACTGATTTGAATCAAAAGTTTAATACAATTTTAGGTTAGGCCTTTAAAACCTATGAAATATAATAATTCAAACATCTAATATTACAATTTAACATTATATTATTGTTACACATTATAAATAAAACAGCTTATTTGGACCAAAGGTTTAACACAATTTTAGGTTAGGCCTATTA
>JAGFPH010001315.1:161251-189242 GCA_018207615.1 Philaenus spumarius | reverse complement strand
TAAAACTTATAGTAATAGCAAAACGGGAGTGCCGATGGAGGCCAGGTAGTTCGAGGCCAAGCGAGGGGACTTGACCTGGCCTCCATCGGCACTCCCGTTTTGCTATTACTATAATTTAAGTAACATGTGTACCAAATCTTATCTATTTCTACAGCTATATATTGTTTTTACAAAATGGTAGAAATACCATGGGTTTTCTAATTTATGATTAACTTAATATATTCCAAAAGCATCTACATATCTTCTTTAATCACCCTTTATAAAACTGAAGTTCAATATTTATATATACTGTAATATACAATGGTACCGGTACTTAATATTTTAGGTAAGTTGTTTTTTAATCATGCTTAGGTTTGCATGTTAATGTGTGCATAGTCAAATTGTTTGAGGGCAATTTAACATCTCATAACATTTTAAGTTAACTCATGCTTGAATAGTATGGATTTTGTATTTAAACAATGTTCTAATGCAACTGTTTGATGGAAATAGGTTTGTTTAGTAATTAATATAACTAAAACAATTTTTAAATCAATTTTTACTCTAAAATATCTTAGTGTTTCTTCCACTCTACATCATATATGACGAATTCTTAATTAATGTTTTCTGTAAATATAAATTATATGTGTAGACCTAATTTCTTTCCAAAATTTCAAAAATATCTACAGTTAAACAAAATTGTATTTCACCACTTGCTTGTAAATCTTAAATAGGTCTACATCTTGAATATAATCATCTACTTTTGTTCTTTTCATAGGTACATTTTTATTTATTTTTTTTATTGTAAAATTCTAAAAGAAACTTATTTGTAGTAATTCATTTATTTCCACACACTCTCTCTTTCAGTTGTACTGAATTGTGTTATATTAAAAACAATATAAAAATAAACTTGAAACATTTAGAGGTTACTATTATAGCTTCCTAATTACAAAGCCTAGAGAAATGTGAATAATTTATACTTATAATGCATTGAAAATCCCCTTTAATTTTATTTATTTACTTCTAGAGCAAAAAGATACCGTTAAAATCTTTTATGCAAGTACTATTTCTTTTATCTTATTTTCCCGACTTATTTTATTATTAAAAAGTTTCTATGAACAATTCAACATTTGTACTTCCTTTCTCTCTAATTTACCTTCAAACTAATATTTATAGGAACAAATTAATCAAATTTATTGAGGCTATAGTTTATAATATTTATCTATTCAAGAGATGTCTTTCTTTAACTTATCTTGCATATTTTAAGACAAATTGCAGACTAAGTCTTCTAAAATGAAAATAAGAACGATCTTAGATGCAATTTGAGTATTGTTGAACTTGTTCTTGAAGTGAAGGCAAATAGCTTTTGACTCGGAGGTAAGACTACTTGAGGAATCTTCCTTGTGCTTTCAATATGAAAAATAATATTGCATATTGTACTCATAAAAACTCCCTTTCTAAATATAAACTTTAGACAAGGAAATTGCTTTTGCTAATCAAACTTCTTCAACTTTCCCACTATGGACGTAGCAAATTTTTACATTGTTTGACCAAATTTAATATAAAACTGTAATAGCTTCCTCAAGAAGTTTTCTGCATAAATATTATTTATAAAGTTTTCATTTGTTTTAATGTAAATTAATAGAATTCTGTTCATGGAATCAAAATAATATTGTATATTTGTGTCAAGGAGTTACCAAAACAATGTAATTTATAGTCCATAATTAACTAATATTATTAAAAATTAGAGTTTATAGAAAAAATGCTATGTATTGATGCTGTGCATGTTATGTATGTATGTATATATATATATATACATATATAAATATTCCACATTTGCATTGCCTAAAATAATAAGTAGGCTAATTATAATTTGAATAACATGAAGTTTTAAGTTGTATTTTTTTTTTTTTTTTTTGTTGTAGGGGTTAACGTTCTTTTTAACCTATACAATCTTGGCTTCCATGTTAGGAATGCTACAGTTTGGATATAACACTGGTGTCATTAATGCACCTGAAAAGGTAAGCAAAGTTTTAGAAATTCTTCTGGATAGCTCAAGCTTAATCCATGTAAATTTTGTATAGCAAAATGTTATGTTTAATAATATAATATGACTGTTGAATTTTCTTTAATTGATATTTTATTTTATTTAATACAACATTTTTAATTTTATTTATTTTGTTTAATTAAATTAAACATCTTTGTTGCCGAGTTTCTAACTTTTTGATTCCTTTATTTTTTTTTTTTGCATTCTCAAACAATCTCTTGAATGATTTTCTATTTTTTCATACTTGGAAACAGTTTTAACCTATAAAGATTCCAGCTAACTTATCAATCTGACAAATCCTATTTACATTTAATTTAAATATTTGTTAAATTTCTACCTCTTACCTCTTAGAAAAAATGAATTTTATATTTTCTTACTGTATAATATTCCTCTTAAGTAAAAAATAATAATGGGATGGAAAATAAAGGTATAGTAACTTAAGTACATGATATTAAAAATATGTGTGTTTTACAGAATATAGAAAACTTCATGAAAGATGTGTATAGAAGTAGATACTCCGTAGAAATACCAGAAGAGTCTGTCCAACTGCTCTACTCTTTAGCTGTATCAATATTTGCCATAGGAGGCATGTTAGGGGGATTTAGTGGAGGCCTAATAGCTAATAAATTTGGGAGGTAAAGTAATTTATTTATTTATAAATTTCCCTATTTTAATCAGTGAAAATGTCTTTATTGTACTTGAATCAAATCAATTTCCAAGAAAAGTTGTTAAATGTTTAATTCTCTCCAAGTATAAATCGCTTAGCTTATACCTTCCAATACTGTATCAATTAATATTATTCTTAATTAATATTATTTGGACCATTCAAACAAGTTTGTCATTCCTGCAGCCCTTTTATTGCTACTTTTTGGTATGAACTGTTTAATATTGTTTTGTATGAAGTATTCAAACTTACCAATTGCATTCCTTTCAATAATACCACGGATACTAGAATACACGGTAGGGGTCACGCGCAGGTCCCCGCCGCCCGGCTCGGAAACGTGACGTCACCATGGACCCACCGCCTTGCCGCACTGTATACAGACTCCACAGTCTACAATGTCATTCGCTATTCGAACACTAAAACGGGTAATCTGCAGCCTTTAATTTTGTTAGATATTTTTAATACTTAGGGACGAAAGTATAATTTTGCATGCCAGTACGATTTTATATCGGTATATACATTTATCTATATAATAAAAATTAATTGCTGTTCCTTTGTAAGCGCATCACTTGAGAACGGCTCGACCAATTTGTCTATTTTTTGTTTTAAAATGTTCGTAATCGTAGAACATTTTAAAACATATTAAAATATTTAATAGAGATATTAGAGGAAGATTAATTTTAAAAACCTATGGTTACAATAAGTACGGGCAGCTTCAGTATTTTAAAAATTATAAGATAACAACAAGGCCTGATTTATATTTTAAACTAGTTGACCCAGCAATGCTTCACTATTGCTTGATTTAATTTAAAGGGTAGTTATTCCACTTCATTACATTGACTTAAGTAATCGAACTGCAAAATGGTTTTTATGCCACTTAAGAATATACTACACAAATTTCGATTTATAGTTTGTAAACTTTTATAGATAATACAATAAACTGTTCGTTTACTTTTACTTAATCTAAAAAAACTAATAGTTTTGAAGAATTGTAAAACACCTGATTTTAAATTAGCACAATTGGTTGCAAATAAACTTGTTTTGGTTCATTGCAGGCCTAACCTAAAATTATGTAAAGTTTTTGATCCAAACCAGCTGTTTTATATATATATTATGTAACAACCAATGATTGAATTGAACTAAAATACAGTAAGCATTTTTAGTTGTTTTTTGTTTTTGTTTGCTTTAAGCTGGTCAATCTAACCTAAACATGCTGTTGGGTTGGGTTTGAAGAATAATAAACCGTTTTTAAATGCTAATTAATGTTGCTATATGGTAATGAATGTAAACTTAAACAAACATGATGTGTTGCTAAGCTTTTTACACGAACAGCTGTTTTTGTGCGCTATGGTCTTGAGTCCATACAAAAGAGGCTGTTTAGTTTTTTTTTTCAAAATTTGAAACTTTTTCGGGAAAATTTAAAAAATGTTCTTTATATAAAAACCTAGTTCGGATTATTACGAATATTTTAAACAAAAAATAGCTAAATTGGTCCAGCCGTTCTCAAGTGATGCGGTTACAAAGGAACAGCAATTCGTTTTTACTTCCTCACTATACTATAGGAGAAAGTATAGTAATCGTAAAAAAATCGATGTTGAGATTTTTGTGGAAATATCCGTTTTGGGACCCCCCCCCCCCTAGTCTAAAAAAGTGGTTTTTACAAAATTTCTGTCTGTCTGTATGTATACAAAGCTAGAGCGAAAACTATTCGATCGATTTCAAACAAATTTGCACCATACATGTCAAGTAGGCCTGTATAGATGCACGAAAAAGGTTTTGAAAATTTTTGAAAAACAACCCCCTTTTTGGCAAAACATCCCCCAAAAAAACAGTTATTATTTTTTTATAAAAAAACGGCTCTAACGATTTTGATAAAATTTTGCTTATTTGTAGCCTTTAATGTACCCTACCATATGCAAAAAACCGTATCTTTCTAAAAATTTTCGTTTAGCTAATAATAATAACTGATTTTGGGGGGTTTTTTGCCATAAAGGGGGTTGTTTTCAAAAATGTTCAAAACGTTTTTTCGTGCATCTATACAGGCCTAATTGACATGTTTGGTGCACATTTTTTCGAAATCGATCGAATAGTTTTCTCTCTAGATAATAATAATAATATTTATTAGTTAATCTCCTACTTTAATAAATCACCTCTCCTACCCCTCCTACAATTATGAAGTCACAGTGAATCTGTTTAATAATTTAAATATGTTTGTGAGAAAGTATGTACCAGTTCCTGGTACAGTTTATTATTATATAGATTTAAAAATCATACTTGTACTAAAAAAGTAGCTTTTCTGAAACTTGTATAGTAGTCAAACATAAGTAATAACAGACTATCCAAATTCAAACATTCACCATATTTAGTAGATTTATTACAAATCTCAGGTTTGGAACAAAAAATGTTGGGAAGGAGAAGACTAAAATGTCAAAGTAAAAAGTGTTTATTGTTTTAATAACAATAATACATAGTAATATTACCAATGAATACACAACATTGATATTACAGCTATATCTCAGCCTTTGTCTTCGTAGTACATTGTAATAAAATAGTACAAGCTCAGGTTAACTGTAAAACTTAAGGACCTATTGAGGTACCCTACATAAACATAAACGTAAAGAATAAAAGCAAAGTGATTAAACATACCTTAAAACTGAATACTGAAAATAACTAGTAGAAACGTTCATTTAGTTGCAATCAAAGTATGCTAACTTAAATTGATGAAACCATTAATTTTATTGGTGTCAATCTAAGAATACAAGTTGTTCAGGAAACATTTTTTCTGTCACTGTAGTACTTCATTTAAAATAATTAACTGTGAATAATGATGAAATGAAGTGTACAGTAAGAATAGTACGAAATACAACAAATGTGGAAGTAAATATTAACAATACCGTATATTATATGACAACCATATTTAAAATATTTAAAAAAGATAAAATATGTCAAATTCAGGAAAAATCTAATATTATCCCAAAATCCCACAAGCAGCCAAATTATCCCATATTTGGGATAAAAATCCCACAAGTGGAAACACTGAGTGTACGGTGTAAGAGCGGCAGGCAGCGGGCCGGGAGGGTGGGTTCAGAGTGACGTCACTGATGCCTGAGTCTACTGCGCAGCCTACTCATGACCCCTACCGTGTATTCTAGTATCCGTGAATAATACTGTATATTGTGGAATACCTGACTCAATACTATTAGAGCATACCATCTTTTTAACCTGAAAAGTTTATAATGGGAATGGGAATGGTAATAAGGTCAATAATGTGATGTGATATAGCTGGCAATTGACAATAACAATGATTACCGGTATTATATAAGATTTTATTGGAATTATTCAAGTATTTAAACCATGAGAATGCTGAAAGAAAAACAATAGCCTTCCTGTATTTTTAAAAATCAATTATATTTTAGGATGTTCATTTACTTTGATATATACTTTACAAAATTAATGAGGCTTATATAATATTTCAATTGAAGAAATTGGTAATTTATTTTTATGTCATTTTAATTTATTGTTTGTATTTTTTTCAGAAAAGGGGGCCTTTTACTGAACAATGTACTTGGTATTGGTGGGGCTTGTCTCATGGGCTTCACAAAGTTTTTTCAATCCTATGAAATGCTTTTTCTCGGTCGATTTATTATTGGAGTTAATTGTGGTAAGTCATATATGTTATTTATCTATTTACAGAATATTTTATTTAAAATGATCTGTGAATTTTCGAGAACAACAAATTAAAATATTATCTTTTTGTGAAAATCGAGTGTCCAATTTATTTCAACACAAAGTTCTTACTTGATAGAATAAACTTAGAACACAAAATCTCACAACTAATATGTTTATTAACTCAAACGCGTTTCAACGACAAAGTCGCCATCCTCAGTGATGCACGAGCTACAATAGTCAAACTATAACTAATCTTACAGTGCTCCATCCCCCGTATTTATACAGAATTCAAAGGGACATGGCTTAAGGCTACATTACATTAGTGGGGTGTTACCAATTGCCTTGCGTTATTATAAATAGCCTAACAATAACTATATAACTAAAAAAAGTTACTAAAATAATAATAATCTCATACAATACATTATTTTTATATTAATATAGAATTTTGTATGGGTCCTAATTCATTATTTACAATTATTTTACTATGTTTGTTAATATAAAAAGTTTCGCAAGCATCTATTGTGTTAAGTTTAGTTACATTTTTCATTAATGCAGAGTTTTCTATTTTAAAATGATGGTTTTCATCTAAACAATGTTTAGCCATAGCAGATTTATCTGGCCTATTGTACTTTATATGAGAAAAATTTTCTTTAATTCTTGTCTTCATACTTCTTTTAGTTTGGCCTATATATTTCTTTGGACATATTTCACAGTTTATACAATAAATTCCAGATTTGTCCAGTTCTTGAATTTTATCTTTAGGATTTCCTAACATTTTACCAAGATTACTCTCAGCTGATATAGCTACATTTAAATTTGCATATTTAGCTAGGGATTTTTTAACAGTATGAGACAATGGTGGAGCAAACGTTGTTTTTACCCATCGTTGTTGGAGTTTGTTGCTTTCCGGGGTAGATCTCGATTCCTTAATTTTCTTGAATTTCATTTTCTTCACTATGTTGTTTATTAATTCTTGAGAATAACCATTAAATATTGCAGCACTATAAATATATTTCAATTCTTTCTCGTAGTTTTCCTTAGATAACGGCAAATGAACCAATCTGTGAACCATTGAATTAAAAGCAGCTTTTTTATGTGCCGGTTTGCATAGTTTGACTATTGTAGCTCGTTCATCACTGAAGATGGCGACTTTGTCGTTGAAACGCGTTTGAGTTAATAAACGTATTAGTTGTGAGATTTTGTGTTCTAAGTTTATTCTATGAAGTATATTTTCTCACAAGTCAAGCTCAATATTTATTTACAAAGTTCTTACTGTTGCAAATGATAAAAAAAAAATACACCACCTTAAGTCTTTTTTACCAACAAACATATTCTCCGTTCAAACTCACTTTAAAATGTAATGTAACTCACATGAATTCATTAACAACAATCCTTGGTAGATATTTATTATTATAGGCTGCTTTCCTACAAACACCTGGCTAAAAATATATTCAAACACAATGAATTTCTTCAAAAATGTTTAAATCTTTCCTCTTTATCTGTCTCAGTTTGGATCTTGCCTCTTACTTATTGTAGTGACATATGCATTCAGGAAATAATTACAAGTTTGATCACTATTATGAGGTCTCTTGTTCTGGCTAGTGAATTATCCATTATTTTTATCTCCTCCAGTCCATTCATTGTATCTGTTACCTACAATCTTACTACTACCTTTATAACCTTAAGATCCAGTGATATAAATTAATTAGTTGCTCCTTAAGACATCTTATAATCAGGTTTACTCAACTTGGCCAACTTTATTGTCATCTCATTCCCTTACTTTCATAATGAATACTGTGTTTTTAAATCAGAAATATATAGACTCATTGATTCTTTAGTAATTATTTTGAAAACAAAATTTCAAAGCAGATTTTTAATCAAAACAGTAGCCTACTAAAACCTGTTGCAGATAATTATAATAATAATTATTATTATTACATTTAGCAATCATAAATTTTGTTTTGTAATAATTAAATGGCTGTAAAAATGTAAGGCGCTTTAAAAATGTAGGAAATTATCTTTTGTTTCATTTAGTGTTCATATATTAAATTTGAAATATTTCAACTATTTAGTTTAGTATATTAGAGAAGATTTATTTATTCAGTTTCTAAAAGGTTTGTTTTTTAAGGAAGAGTTATTTTTGGATGCAAAACTAAACAACTAAATTTTTAACCAAACCAGTTTACTTCCAGTTCTACAAACATTTTATTTTATTTTGTATTTACGCGTTTGTTTAAACATTTGTTCATATTGTACAACGAGTTTTCATAATCCTTCTTCATGGAAGTTACCTGCCAGTGAGAATAGCCACATAATCATAATCAATTTTAGTTTGCTTCTTGTTGAAACGCTTGCTTCTGAAGTACTGAAGAGGTACTAATCACTCAGCACAAAATCTGAGTGATTAGTACCTTCCATCTGAAAGGTTCCTGAATATTTGTCTCAACTTAATTCATTAATATAAATTGGTCTGTGAGCTCAGATATTAAATTTATGGACGTTTTCTGGCTTGCCCTTTTCAGTTTGACCCATGTTTAATTTCTGAAACTGTATATCTTCATATTGGGAAATGGTTGATTGTCTGTTTGTGGGATATTTCTTGCAGTCAAAAAACGTTGCTGATTTATTATTCATTTAGAAATAAAACTTACTTAAAAATAAACCCTCATATCTACAGATCCCACCGAAAACTGAAAGTTAGACTGGATTTATTTATTTATTGCGAATAAAATCATCATCCATTTATAAAATTATAATATTAATAAAGTTATTTAGTTCTATTTATATTAATTATTTTGTTTCAGGTTTAAACACGTCTTTAGTGCCGATGTATATTTCAGAGATTGCGCCTTTGAATTTAAGAGGAGGTTTAGGAACAGTAAACCAATTAGCGGTTACAATAGGTCTTTTAATCTCACAAATTCTTGGCATCGAACAAATCTTGGGCACCGATGATGGTTGGCCCCTACTTCTAGGTTTGTTGTTATATTTATATGTTTTGAAATTGGAAGATGTTAACTAATTGTTCAAAACGGGCTACATTTTAATTAAGCATTAATTGTTAGTTTGGAACAATATTTAACAAATGTTTATGTCTTAGTATCAGTGTATAAGCAATATCAAAGTATTTTATTTTAAAATTTGCAATTACATTTTCATTTTCTTTCCATTAGGTTTAGCAATATGTCCAGCAGTTTTACAATTAATTCTCTTACCTGTTTGTCCGGAGTCACCAAGATACCTTCTTATCACAAAGCAGTGGGAAGAGGAAGCAAGAAAAGGTATGTGTTACATTATGTATTTCTTTTAAATAATATTATATATAAGGCTATAGCTATGTTGTTTAATGGTTAGCTTACATTATTTATACTCTGACCATAATAGTCTTTGTAATTTGCATATATAAAATATATACAACTCAAATATCAATTTAAAAGTTTTTTGTGAGTAGAGTATTTTATTTTACAAGACACTAAAATTAGATAAACTTGCATTGTATGTTGCTAGAGATGGTACCTACTCATTTACTGTGAAGAGCTGAATACAAACAGTTAAGAAAAGGTTTTTTTCACAAATATATTCAACTGCATGGCTTACCAAAGCAAAATAATAGCAGTAAAAAAGGTTTATACAATTTATGCAGTTAAAATCCAGTTATAACTTTAAAAACACTTTTCCAAATTTGCAAGCACTAGTAAAGCACCTAAACAAATTACTCTAAAATAAGTATAAGATATTATCCCAAGAAAATTTATAACAATAAAATTTGCTTTATGTTAAAATCATATGGAAAGACTTCCAAATATTGCAAAAAACGGCCTGGAAAGTGGTTTGACGTGGTCATTACGTTTTCCGAAGTCTGCCATGCAGTTTAATCTGGTGGCGGTTTTCAAACTACTTGGAATTGGGACAATATCCAGCATGTTGTCCACTAGATGAACGATGTTTTACAGCTGTTTATCGATTGATAATGTGTGCGAGAGAGAGGGAGATGTAACTATATTTCTACTATAATAGCAACATGTTAATCTTAAAAGAATGCTGTGCTATACTATCTTAACTTATCTATAACTATATTTCTACTATAATATTAACATGTTAGTGTTAACAGAATGATGTGCTTATCAATTCTAGAGTGAAATAAAGAAGAAATCTAACCTACACTATTTATTATGATCAGTTGGTTGATTGGTATAGCCAATTATATGCCTAAATAATGAGTACAAAGCTGCAAGAGCCTTAATTAATATAAAATTACACTTGTTAGGGTACTAAACATTTATAAGTAAGAAACAAATTGCATGTTATTTCAGCATTAAGAAGACTTCGAGCATCAAATCAAGTAGAGGAAGACATAGAGGAAATGAGAGCAGAACAAAGAGCACAACAATCGGAGTCGACTATCTCCATGATGGAACTAATTTGCTCTCCAACTCTTAGGTCACCCCTCATCATCGGCATAGTCATGCAACTATCTCAACAACTTTCAGGCATCAATGCGGTACTGTAATTCTATCAATTTTACCTTTATAGAATTTACATCATGCAACACCTCTACTTTAGTAGAGATACATCTTTTAGATATACATTTTTATTTCAATTCAGAAAAACTTGTAAATTCAAAGATATTTCAAAAAAATATATTACTATAAATATTACAAAACCGAAAAATTACAAAATCGAAATTTTCTTTTTAAATATTAACTAGATTTGTGAAGAATACATACATAAAAACAACAACACTTTCAAGTGATTGTAAACAAAAATAATGTTGATTTTCATTTGATAAATAACAGTGAGAAATGTTATTTGCCCTTCTAAGATCATCATAGTTTTTATATTTGAAGCAAGAAACCCTTCAATTTTTGTTTAGGAGAAAATTGTTAGGTTTTTGTTTTAACCCTTTAGCGGGCAAGTTAAAAATCTATTGTTACTTAGTATACTGACTAAAACAGGCAGAGTAACAATCTATCGGTAACTCTTAGAAACTGCATTAATTAAATTAATTAACACCACTAAAACGATTTATGCAAATTGCTTTTACTTAGGGCTTAACCTAAATACTGCACTGGTCAGTTTGTTTAAATTTGAATATATTTGTACCCAAGATGGTTTTTAAGACAACATGTTGGACTTAGTTCACTTATGCGCTCAAGTTTTTTGTTATGAAAATCAAATCAAGTCCTACTTCTATAAAAAAATATGTTTTACAAACAACTCAAAAATAGTGGTTGATGTTTAGTTTATTATGTTGTGTTTTTATTTCTGCAATATGGAATAAAACAGGGAGAGGAAAAGGTGCTAGATAAGCATGAAGTATATTTAAGTATATAAAAACACCTTCAATAGTTCCTAGTTACATTAAAAGCTATGCCATTTAATTACTCAACATTTACTGATTTACTTCAAATTTGGTATCAAAATAAACAGACGATCGTGATACACAACGTTATGTGATTTATTTTTATATTTTCTTGTTATAAAAAAAGTTTGCATAACGCTACTATAAAAAACTAAAATTCAGGTAGGAGTGGAGCGGAAACCAGTCGACCGTGCTGACCCTCGGTAGGCTTGAACTTCCGCCTCACTCTGAGTTGAATTTTACTATATAATTATACAGAATTATTGTATAGGTAGAAACCTAGCAAACTTGTTATACCCACTCCTAGATGGTGCTGATGAAGTCGTTTGTACTTGTAGTTATTGTGTACTTCTGCACTCTTGAAGTAACTAAAGAGTTGTTCATTTATTAGTTTTTTTTTTTTTTACTTTGTAGGCAATATCTTCTTGATCAGAAAAAGACCAGGTAGCTTTCATATTTGTGATTAGAGGGAAGGAGAGCGATGTGATTAGCAGGGGTTTACTCTTAATTTTTCCAGTACCGGAAAGCTGCCAGAACTGAACCAAAATACTCTTTAATTTTTTCACTTGTAATTTAATTAAATATCCCTTACTGAGGAAGTGTGTAAGCGGAAAAAAAAAAAATACTTTGCCGAAAAATTTCATTTCTAAAACTCCTATTTTACGTATCTTTGCCGAGTTTAAGGGTGCAGATAATATACTTACTTTTATAAGAAAAGTACACATGTATATATGACTATTTTTATACTTGTATATAGCCCATAACAAATTTTAGAGACACATACTATTTTAAGCAAAAACTTGGCAAAATGTCTTTTATTTAGTCAATAGAATTTATCAGAAATTTAAATCCTCGGTAAAAGACTGTAAACCTAAACCAATTTTACGTATTACAGCAAGAAATTACTTTTCTTTTATTATAGCAAGAAGTAATTTTCTTTTGCAAGAACAATTAAATGCAAGCAAGCTTATCACAAGAACACAACACACAAATACAGGCGCTAAATTGCCGTGCAGCCGGTGTTCAGGTATCTACGTTTAAATATTTTCCTCTTTCGGGGCGCCTTTCGGCCTTGTATTTGTGAAGGCGTTTGTCAGTGTACACCATTGTTTGTATTCCATGTTGTGCTCTCTTTTGGGATATTTATATTTTAATTAATTAATCGTGGAGTGAAATGAATTATTCGATAAGTAATAATCACTAAATGTGGTCCAAATTATATCATCTTTGGTCTTATTTTGATTACAATAATCTCATCAATATATGTTATAAACTTTTTCATGCCGAAAAAGTTAATAATAGAAAAGTTTAAGCGACGCTGGTTTTTAAACTTTTCGGCGTCCTCGACTATGAATCATCGGGCTGTTAGGTAGGCTTCATACCAAAGCCAGGCCGGGCGAAAATCGCTTGAATACTGATTAAGCAGTATTTCAATGAGAGCTTTCAAATATCGACCGAGCGATTTTGAGCAGTCCTGCCTCCCACTACTTCAAGCGTTTTCTGCCTGCGTTTTTCAGTCTAGCTAAGTGTCCCGGCCAATGTCACAGCCGTTTGTAGCCGTTTGTAGCTGTTCGCAGCGTTCACCGAACATCAAAGGTGTGAAGTGAAGCTGGCAAAAAAGGTGTCTGGTGCTCCCATTTCGATTCCGAGCTGAGGGACAATGTGGGATACTTTACTGTAGTTGGTTCTCATAGTCGCAACGCACTGTAGTGTGGATATCTTGAGGTTTTTCGATTGGCGGACGTAAAATTCTGAACCGAGTGTTGAATGAGTGTGATTGAGGGGGTGGATGGTCCAGTGCAACGTTAAAACAAAACTTTAAAAATTTAATAAAAAGCAGTACTGGAACGGCGTACTGTACCAGTAAACCCCTGGTGATTAGAGTAAAGCAAATGGTGGTTGGCTCGCTTCCAACTGATGGGGAATGACTAGTTACCTGGTCTCTGGCTTGGGATGTTTTGCATAATTTTACTACAGTATTTATAAATTTTAAAAACTGATGGATAGGCTTTCAAAGCACAGATGTATAATAATATAGGCTATACAGGCTTGCGAGATTTTAAAATGTAATGGCAGGGTCTAGAGTCAACAGTTCAGATATTGACAGTCAAAAATAACAATAAAACTTGTAAATATAAATTTAATTGGGTGATTTTTTTTAAATTTGTTGTAAATTGATTAGACTCTAAGGGCATATAAATCAAATTAGTGCAACAATATAAATGTATTCTGTTAAATAGTTCAAAAATACATTTTGAGAGTTTTTTGTTGTCCATTTTTTTTAAATATTTTTGTTAAACATTTATAACCATTATAGTTAAAAACAACCATACAATTCTACATATACTTTATAAAGTGATACTTTTTCATAATATTTTATGAAAAATAAAAATTTTTACAAATTTTATTGTAAAGGTGGGTCATTTTGTTCAAAATAGGTGTGCAAAATTTTCTTGCCTGCGAAAGGGTTAATTGTATCATCTTAGTAAAACTATTATTAATAATGGTTATAGTATGCTATATAAAAAATGTTATTCTTTATTATATTTCTTTAATAATCCTGCAATAAATGAAATAGAAAAAAACGCTAACACACATTTACATAATAATTTCATTTACGTTTGCTGATCAGTGGCGCACCGAGGATTTGGCTTTGGGAGGGGACTGAGCTCAGGTCAGAATATATATATATATATATATTCAACAAATCCTAAACAGATAAAAGTTCTTTAATCTGTCACGAAGTCTGAAACATTATACATTTTTTTTTTAAGTGGATGGTGATGGGCTTGAGTCAGACAATAGTGCAATATAAACATTCTTTCCGCAAGATCACCCAGCACTGACCTTGAGTGACGGTCTAGCCAGCACCCCAGTGCACTACCTTTTAGAGCCACGTTATGCGAGCGTTGATAGCGCCGCGTTATCAACGTCGCGTTAACGTCAGTTAATTGGGTAAATGGAATTACTGTTGGCCATGTTATATGAACGCTATCAACTCTAGCAAATTTAAGTTAACCGAGATTTGAGCATTGGCAACGCGGATTGACGCAGGCGCGATCAACGCCGAACAAAGTTATATGGAGCGCAGCTACCAGAGAGGCCACAGTAGAATAACTACTAGAAAGTAGTTATTTTTTATTTCAAAGTGATTATTGTATACTTCAAAATGTACACGAGCGTGCCGAGTCGACACGGATGGAGTTGATTTTTTCCACGCTCTGACAGCATACCGGATCGGGTCGATTCGGCTCCGTTCCATGCGGGTTGGGTATAGATATAGGCCTAACCACAAGTCAAAACCAGAAAGATCGTTCGATCTCTTCCACTGTTCGTCCATGATAATTTTTCAATTCATGGTAGTTATGACAGTAGTTGTGGTGAGGTGGAATGCGCGAGCATCCTTCCTACACATGTTGGAACGGTGCGGGTTTGTTAAATTTATCCACTGCTACGGATTTCCGCGACGGACCGGGTCGGCTCGGCTAGTATAGCTGAAGCTTGATACACGATTTGAAAGCACTGGGTGTGTACCCCACCGTCTAGCTCTCCTGATATACAATTCCTCATATGTTTCTATTATTTGTAAAACACCCAGACTGAATGGTTTCCATTTTGGAAGTGAAGGACGCAACATTGACAAAGCTTCAAAAACGCTGTGTATAACACGGGACCCACGTTACCAACATCGCGCTTTCAACATCCCGTATAACTTGGGAATTTAACGCCCAGTTTTCAGCGTAATCAGCGCTCGCATACCGTCAACTCATGAACCAGACCGCCGGGACTCAAACATCACTGTAAGAAAATCATGATTGGGTAGGGTAAGAATCATATTTATTTCAAAATGTATGATTATTGTTTACATTGAAAGTTTTTTGGGAGGTTTGAAAATTGGTAAATTTATAGATATAGCTGTGCTCTTTTCAAGTTTTCACTTTGCCACTGGTGTCGCCAAAAACAGTTTTTTTAAATATCTCCTTTACCGCTCATTATATGATGAAAATAGTTATGTAATAAGTTAAACTAGAAAATAATTTGCTATATATGGTAACCTTTTTTTGTAAAATCAATAGTTTCAGGGTGCGAGTGCCGCAAAGTCTACTCCAACACACATATTGGCGACAAAACTTATTTCCACACCACCTCTTTTTTTATAATAAGAAGTTAAAAACATAATAAACATCAAAAATACATTTTAAAAAATTAAGTACAATAAGTATTGGGTTTTGTTTTAGTATTTGCCTACTCCTAATATTTATGTTGAATAAAATTCATGTAGACCCATATCAAACTTGCTGCAGCAGTTCTAGATCTTTTCATCCTACTATGTTATCATCACCAACTTTCCTTTTACTCATTTTTAACACAGTGAAACTTGGATAATTAGAACTTCTATAATTCAAATTGATTTTTAATTTGAATATTTTGCTTAGTCTCTAGCACTTTGTATGCAAACAATGTAAAACCATTGAAAGTTCAAATTTTATTTTGGTTAATTCAAAGTTTAAAGTTTTCACATCAACAATACAATACAATACATTTGTCAGTGTCCGCTCTTCTCCCACACTTCCCACCACCTACCTTTGTTTTCCATACAAATGATCCTTCAAGAGCTCATTAATCAGTAGTCAATCAAATTTTC
The DNA here is from genome assembly GCA_018207615.1 of Philaenus spumarius. NCBI lineage: Eukaryota > Metazoa > Arthropoda > Insecta > Hemiptera > Aphrophoridae > Philaenus > Philaenus spumarius. Next base: position 172,879 of record JAGFPH010001315.1, on the reverse strand, counting down.
GCCTGTCAAGTGTACACAGTACAGCTTGTATGTATGCTTAGTGATGATAACGCCATTACAAAAAAAATTTTGGTAAGTTTTTGTTTAATCTTTTGTTGAGTGTTCCTTTTGCGACTATGTTATCACCGAAGCCTAAGACTTACAAATCATTAACTTTGGCCAAAAAGTTGTAATGATTAGGAAAGTGAAGAAGGGTCTAAAGAAGAAATCCTAGATAGCTAGAGAGTAGAATCTTCCTAAAAAAATAGACGTGGATTAAAACTAAAGGTGATTTCTATAATAATAACTCTTAGCAGGAAAGTGAGATTGGAGAAGGGTGAAAAATGGTAAAAGGACTAGGCAATCCAGATTTGGACAACTTTGTTTTTGAATTGTTCAAACAGGTACGAGGCAAAAAAAATCCACTGAGTGAGATTCTCGTAGGAGTTAAGGCCTAACAGTTTGCGTCTGAATTGGGAAGCATGATTAGGGTACGTGGATGGTTTTAAGGATCAAAATAAGATGTTTTAAATCTGTTTGTGGTAAGAGCGGAAGAAAGACTTAAAAGAGATAATTTCGGACTAGAAGCCTGAAAACAATTTTAACTTCGATAAGACTGGACTTTGTAAGTCCAACCCAGACAAATCCTTGCATATAAAAATTAAAAGGGTCATAGAGAGAAGCTAGGTAAGGAATGAGTTACATTGTTGTATGGGAAAAATTTGTATGGCTCAAATAAACTATCTTTGTTGATGTTTGGAAAATCTGATAACCATTCATTTTTGTTACAAAAACATCAAAACAAAGCCAGTAGAGTGTTTCACCAGTGCGAAAGCCTGTTTGACAAGTGATATTTTTGGGAAGTAGCTCTTAAAACTCAATAAAAACTTTGGCAAATAACAGCGAAAGATTATTCCCCTCATTGACAATTGCACTGCCCTCAGTAGCATTCCGCTTATGGAAAACGTGAAGGTGATTTTTTCCCCACCTAACATAACATCTGTTAATCAGAGCTTATAAAAATATCTCCAATATTTTTATAGGCGATTGTTGGTTGAGAAAATTCTCATAGAAGAATTCTTATTCACCAAATCATTTAGATTCATTTATTTTGAGTGAAATAATGACATCAAGGAAGAAATCTATGATCTAAGACTTTTTTTAATGGTAAATATAATTTCTCTGCAATACTTAACTATACTTGAATTTTTGTTTACATTTTACATTGAACTATATAGTCATTTTACTGTATAATTAATTACACATTATAGTACAGTATATAACTGATTTTTTTATTTTTTAATCATAGAAATAAGTTTTTTTATAAAATGTTCAATTAGGTCATAATTTCAGCTTTGTGGGCAATATGATTACTGACCAACCTTAAAGGGAAACGGGGGTCCGGGACAAGTTTGTAAAAATTGGCCTACAAAAACTTGTGTTTTGAAGCTACACTTTGATAGTTAGTTGAGACTTAGTTCTCTCTTAGTGCTGATTTAAGTCAAAAAGTCAAACATGCCAATTTGAAAGGTTTTTTTAAAGTTTTATTTTAAAGTTTTTTATTTTGAAGCTTGTTTTTAAATGAACTATCATTTATTTTATTATTCTATAAAGGACTGTTTTCAAGGGCTTAGAAATAAATGGGCTTCAAGGGCTTCAGTATTGACCAGATAATGAACAGGTGAACATTCTCAAATTATTTTAAGAATTAGTAATTGTGCGATGTGTCTTAAATTTTGCACTTTATGTTTCATGTGTTGTAATATGTATTTATATGTGTGTGTAATGTTTTTATTTCGAATTTGATGCGCATTTATACATGCAAATTAAAAATCAGTTTGACAATGCCTGAATAAAATAGGAGAAACAATCGTCACCGACTAAGGAAAAAAGTACTGTACTGTGGGCAGAAACACAAAAAAAAAGGTATTTTACATTACTTACTTTGCAGTGAAGAACAGAGGTCTATATTTTTGTTATTGAGGTTGTACTGATCCAATTGAACACAACAAACAAAGAGTTGTCCTAACCCTCTTTACTTCCTCTCTCGGACACATTTACGGAGTGAGGAATCTGTGTGTCGTCAATCTTATTAAACTTGAGAAGCTGCTTTCCACACTTGCAACAGCATCAGGCAGAACTGCTAGTAGTTTCACGAGAATATAAATATTGCGGAAGAAGTCTAAACAGAAAGACTAACAAAACTACTTAGCAGAATATCAAACTGCAAAAACGTTTAATATGTAGTATAGGTAACAGAATTGTTAAAATTTCTTAATTTACTGTATTATTATTTTTTTCAGATTTTGGGAGGGAGGGGCAAGGCTAGAAACATATACTGGTACAGAAAGTCATGTACTGATTTAAACATACATTTTCTATCTAAATATAATGGTTGTTCTGACAATTGGGAACTAGTTTGTACAAGAGCAGTATTTCAAACAGGGAAAACAGTTCTTTCACAGAATAATTGTAGCAGAGACTTATCAAATGATAGCTTGCAGTTAAAAAAAATTAACAGATTTTGTTGTAATTATTTGCTTTGCTGTATTAGATGACTCATCAAATACTAGAGTTCGTAGGTATACAATTTGTACATAGGGTACATTTAGTTGTAATGATTTACAAAAGTTTATAGAGCTAAATAATTCAAATTATTTTAAACTCTTAAGTTATATCATTTTTTATTTTTATTAAAACATATGTTACAGGTGTTTTACTATTCAACGGGTTTATTTGCAAGTTCAGGCTTGTCTGACGAAACAGCCAAATTTATGACGATAGGGATTGGAGCAATCATGGTTATAATGACCATAGTGATCATGCCACTTATGGACCGTATGGGCAGGCGAACTCTGCATCTTTATGGTCTTGGAGGCATGTTTATCTTCTCTATCTTCATCACAATATCATTCCTAATAAAGGTTAGTCAGCCATTAAGCTTTTGGGAATTTTGTTTTTGGGTTTCTACAACTTCAGGAAACATAAAAATAGATTTGTACAGAACTTCTTCTAAAATAGTTATATACAATTTGTATTAAATATTTTAATACTTCAGAATTTGAACACAAATATGTTGTTTTTTATATATAACACATATCTAAAACATAAACATCTATAACTTATATTTCCTGATTCATTTGTAAGAAGTCTATATGTTTTATTTCATAAATTTGGTATCTAAATGTCCTTAAAAAGTATATTATTTAGTATAAGTTTTGTAATAAAATTGTGTTATATTAGCAAAAATGTGTCTCCTGTGTAATAAGATTGCGGGCAAAAAAACTTAAATAGTACAATTAATTGCTGTCCTAAGAGACTTTTCCTATTGATAATTAGGCAATAAAATTTACAGTTTGGATTATAGATTGCATATACCTATATTACAAACAGGTTACTGCAGCAATTTGAAAAAATATGTGGTTATGATATAAAATAATTATTTTTTTAATTTTATTTGTAATGGCAGTTGCATTACCTATCCCTGTTTTTAACTAAACAATGCTTTAGAATTAAGTTAAATTTAAAGATAATACCTCTTAAACCAATAACTAATAAACTAAATAAGAGTTTTTATTTATATCAATAATAGTTTTCAACCAAAATACTTACGATGGTAAAAAATTATTTATTTAAAACTTGTCTTCTAAGTTTTGCTTAGCAGTGATCGCAACAAACGGTATTTTATTTAATAGCCATTAGATGGAAGATAGAGTGCTGTTAAATAGTCAGTTGGGAGTAGTTTGTACACAAGTAGTGTTTGTTCTTCGCCTCATTGATTCTTCAAATTTTTTAAGTACCAGTAAATAAATAATTATTAGAGTAAGATTTTTGAAGATTTTTTGTACAGTCTCGTAGTCTAACTTTGATAAGATAATTTGCAGGACAATAATAATAAACAATAGATGCAGTGGATAGGTTTGTTAGTCAAGAGCCAATATTGCAGATCTGTCATCTTCCCTGCTTGCTCAAAAAAGTATTGAGTTTTATTTTGTAGCGGTTGCAGTAGTGATGGTCATATTTCATGTGACCACTGCTTTTGTGTTTTGACCAGCGCTACTAAAAATGTATTTTATAATCTGATATATGATATTTTCCCTACTTAAATATTACTAAATCATTTATTTATTAATATTTACCTTAAACTATACTAATTGTTTTGGTATTTACGTAAATAATTGTACCAAGCAATAAAAAATTAAGTACAGTAGAGCGTCGAAAATCCGAACTAATTGGGACCGAGGGGGGTTCGGATTATCAATTTGTTCAGATTTTTGAAAACAACCAAGAAAAAGCTATTTAGTCGATATATGCCCTTTAATCGATTAAACTGGTTTAACAGTACAAGCGGTAATGTAATTACAATACAGTATGTAAGACTACTTACATATTATGATTTAGTTGAACCTGCACGTACACAGTAGGGCCAACATGAATACACATGTAACTCTCAAATTATAATTAAAAATTTTGTACATTGTAGTTAACATAAACGAAAAATTACAAAAATACTGTATAGTACACTACTGTATGTACGACACACTGTTATAATGATTACACAACGAGAAATGAATAAACTTTCTGTATGTTTACTGCTAGCGCTAAACCAGCTTATTAGCGTGACAGTGAAAATACTGACAGAGGGCGTGTGAGAGCAGGTATTAAGAAGTGCTTAAAAAGAGATAATAATGTCAAACTGCGATGAAGATTTTTGTGAAATGTTTAACGACAATTTAATAATTAAAAAATTTAATAATTGGAATTTACGAAAACGAAAACAAAAGTTTTGCAGAGGTTACCTCAGAACGTGTTCGGATTTTTGACGTTTCGGATTATTGACGTTCGGATTATCGACGCTCTACTGTATTCACAACTACTTTGGTAGCGGCGGTCACAAATGCAAAAGGTATGTTCAAGTGGTTTCATAGGACTTTAATGTATATGAAGTATCTTTAAATATAATTTGAGAACATTTCTTATCTTGGCTTTTATTTCCATAGCATATTTAGCTCAACCGCGTTCAGAGTATCATTTACAAAAAAAAAAAAAAAAAAAAAAACCCCATATTACCTAAACCTTGATGATGTGATCATGAATAACTATGTGATGTTGTTGTACCGGTATATCATTTACTTAATATTTTTAACTTTATAAATATATTATGTTTAAAAAAAATATTATTAAAATAAAAATTGTTCCAAATATCCCATTTACGTTTTTAACTCTTACACTAAAGTTGTTTCAGTAGCAATATTTCCAAGAAGAAGTTAATTTTTTAACACTAGTAGGTGATGATTTCATATTTCCTTTTTACCACATTTTTATTAGGTACTTGTCTGTCTGTTTGGTACAGATTTAGCAATAGATTTTAAACTAACTTCCCGATGAGCTAGAGACTTAAAACTTTAAACATAGCTCAGAACTGGATGGCAATGCAGTATTAACTTGCTTTCTTGTCTGTTTGAATGTTTGTTTGTTTGTCTGTCTGTCTGTCTGTTCGGTACAAATTTTGCAATCGATTTCAAACTAACTTTCCAATGAGCTAGAGACTTGAAACTTTAAACGTAGCGCAGAACTGCCTCATAATCTCACCATGATGACTAAAACCAAATGCAAAATTTCACACACACAAGACTAATAAAAAGCATAAAATAATTATTTCAATTAAAAATATTTTTAATACACCGTGTTTTTAAAACAATCTAAAAAGTATAAAATAATTTCTTCTAGCACCATACGGATTTATAACCCCATACAGATTCTCCTGAAAATTTGTGATTGTGAATTTTTAACAGAGCTATGAAAATACTGATAAGATTAAAACTAAAAAGTGGGACACAAGCAGTACGGTAGATATTAGTAGTGTAGGGAGTAACTGTTGTGAAAACTCACAGAACAGTTCATATCATTTGCAGTGAAATAAAATTAGTAGTGAGTTAGGTGGACTATTCATGCCTCAATTATTGCACCATTTTTTTCGTTTTCAATCTTACAAGTATTATTATCGCTATTAAAAATTCAGAATTACAAATTTTCAGGACAATCTGTATGGGGTTAGAAATCTGTGTGAGGCAATAAATCCGTATGGGTCTAGGAAAAATTATTTTGTACTTTTAGTCTGTTTAAAAAAAAAACATTAATTAAATTAGTATTTTTAATTTTAATTAATTAATTAGTATATTAAAAAAATGTGTATTTAAATAATTATTTGTTATTTTAAAGTACGGTAACTGAGATTCATTCATTCAAAAAAAAAACTAATTAAAATACCAACAAAATTTTATTATTTATCCTGTCAAATAGTACAACTTTTGATTTTTTATGTTTTAATATAATTTTTTAAGGCTAGTCAGATGGTTCAAATGGTCTAAAATATCGATTTTTTGTTTTTTATATTTTTTAAATCCACATAATCTTACTTTTAAATTGATATAAATTTTAGCTGATTCGGACAGATAGTTTTTGATTTATGGCCTTTTTTACGAAGCTTTGCACACTGTAACTTAATCAAATTGAATAGTTGCTGCACGTCACTAAACTTTGTTATCAATACATTTATACCGGGTGTATTAGAGCGGGTGGCTGGCTTGTATAGCATTTAAACGAGAATACTTAGACATTTAGACTGATAACCCCCTATTTCGACCTTAAGGAATTCAGGAAAAATGTTTTCAACCCTCTAAAATACCCCAAAAGGGTATTTTTGGGGGTGGGGGTTGGTATTCTCGTTTCAATGCTATACAAGCCGGCCACCCGCTCTGATACACCCTGTATAGTATTAGTTTTTCTAACCTGGGAGGAATCATGGTTAGGAAACATGTTTGAGGATCAAGAGGACCCTGACAGACCTTCATTTGGGGCTGGGATGTATTAGATGTATTAGGTAAATCTGCTAGAGTCTATTTCTTAGTGTTATTCTTATAGGCCTAGGCTAGAGTTTATTTTGCCGTTTTCCGCAAAAAAAAAGGTTTTTAAATGTTTCGGTACACATATCTCAGGAACTATAAGTGATATTGCCATAATTTTTTTTTATTATGTTCCTTGGATCTAGTAATAAGTTTAATCAGAGGTATTTTATAAATAATAAATATTATTTTTTAAATAAAATTTATATTACTGAAATTCCGAGCAATTTTTAGGCCTATTTAAAACAATTCATAACTCAACAGGCGTAACATATTTTTAATAACCCTCTACTGAAAAAATTGTATTACACATAAAGAACAAAATAATAAAAAAAGTGTGTTAATATCTATTATAGTTTATGAGTAACGTGTACCGAAAATTCACAGATTTTACATTGGAGAGATACAACCATCCGACTACCCTTAAGTTGTTATTCGCCAGTAAAAAGTATTGCTAGATTTAATTTATAATTTGATATATTATTTGTTTAATATAATATTATGTAAGCTACAGCACTAGAATATAAGTGATACAAGATTCTCAAATGTTTAATTATATTTCTTAGCTAATTACAGACGGAGTTCAACTTATTTGTGCATAATGTGTTACGTATGCATACATGCTACCTAGTACTATGTCTAGGGTGTGTTTTGATTCTCTCTGTAGTTGTAGGTATAAAACAACCACACAAGAACTTTACTACTCTTGTGTCGACTGATTTCAACGCAGAAATCAGGCTTGTAAACTACATTAATGAAATAGTATGTATGCTGCAGAAATTTCATTATCTTGTGCACGATAATGATTATGTTTGATTTGCTGCTGCCATTTCTAATACAAAAGTTAGTTTTTTTTGTTTATTTAGTAACATATATTTTATTCTTCTATTGTTTAATACATTTTGTTTCATACAATGAAAATAGTTATTCTTTTATTAAATACACATACGGTACACACACAATACAATTTTTGATCACAATTATTATAAATATTAAAATTTTAAAGTAATACAGGTAACTACTCCAAGTGTAAATTGTTACAAAATTATTTGAGCTATAGTAAAATAATCATATTTAACTCAAATATAATCACGGTTTTAATATTATTTCAATCTTTATAGAATACATATTGATGCATATCTAACTTGGCGGATTTAAAAAAATTATCACTGTAGTATGACTTATTACAGCAAATACATTAAAACAAAATTCTAATACAAAAAATATTTGTTGTGTGTGTATGTGTATACACTTTTTTTATTTTGCATGGTTTTATTAAGTTGCACCGGCTTCTTATCCCTCCCTCTATTAGCTTGTGACTCGACTTTCCTGACACTGTCTGGAGATGGGATTCTAGCTCATTGCACATTGTTATGCATTGATTTTTATATTTATTTTACTCAATTTTCTGCTTGCTATACTTTCTTTATATTCTTATATTTTTTATTATGTGCTGGAAATCCCCTCCAGTCTCAGTTTCGGGAAAGGATGAACAGAAATATATTGCCTGATAGGAGTTCTTTGGTTATGTTCAGGAAATGATAGACTGGATGTCTTACCTGTCGGTAGTGTCTACGCTCAGTTTCGTCGTATTCTTTGCTCTGGGTCCAGGATCGATTCCTTGGATGATCACAGCAGAACTATTCTCCCAGGGTCCAAGGCCGGCAGCCATGTCAATAGCAGTACTTGTCAACTGGTTGGCCAATTTCCTTGTTGGTGTTGGATTCCCAACCCTGAGGGTATAGTATATAAATATTTAAAGATAGTTTTATTCATAAATCATTTGGTTCTTAAAATAATGCAATAGTTGTTCAAAGTAATATTAAAGACACAAAAATAACCATTATGTATACTCAAAACTAGAAGATCATAGGTTGTATCCAGGGCCGTCGCGTGGTATATCGGCGCCCAAGGCAAGCAAGGCTTAAATCGGCGGCGCCCCCCACCTGGTAAAACTCGTAATTTTGTTTTGTATAAATTAAATATATATACTAAGATTTGATTTATTTTTTATTTATATACAAAATACAATCTTACAAAATACAGATTTTTCATTATTTGTTATTGTCTTTGGTGCTCATTTTTATTTTTATGTAATATATATATATATAAATATATAAATTGAAAATATAAAAATAAATATAAAAAATACAAATATATATATATATTTATATGTATATAAAAAATAATTAAAACTTCAAACATTGAAAGGCATTCGCCTGGCTTTTGCATAAGCAAAGGTTACCAGAATTTGTCTAAAGTCTAAATTTCTTGCAGTGTCATTTTCTATTGCTAGAATTGCAAGAGAGTTCAGCCTTTCCTGTGCCATTGTAGAGCGCAAATAAGTTTTAATAAGCTTAAGCGGGTATTTTTAGTAATTAATGCGACCCACAAGTTTGTAAACAAATCTCTACTGTTTGTGTTTTTGATCATACACAAGATTTCTTTTGGTGTGACATTGTTCTTTCCATAATCCAAAATCGAACTTACATGTAAAAGTACATGATAAAGTTCAATGCCGTTGATATCAGACGCTTTGGTTGTTTCATCAGTTAAATGTCTTTCAAGGTCCAAACAACTTTGTTTAAGATCTTCTTTTCCTGGAAGTTGAACAACATCACCCAAAAATCCCCACACTTTTTGGTGTTCTTACAACGCAGTTGACCTCTTTTTAAGGGAGTTTAAAACGTTATCCACTAATGGATAAAAAACTTCTTCCTTAAACGTGTCTTCAAGTGTCAATTGCACTTCATCAGAAGACTCGTACAAAAAAACGCGTTTTGTTTATGAATCCTTTTCTCGGGAAAAACAGGTTCGATACCAAGTTCAGCTGCTATTTCTTTAGCGGAGATTACTGCGTCCAAATATCCAGTTTTTCTAAATTTGTTTAAAAACTCCAAACACTTATTGAACTTTTCAGAACAGTCATTGATGTCTATCTCTTTCCCTAGAATGCTTTTACTGATCAAATTAACTTCAAAAAGAATTTCATTCCACAATATCAAAGTTACGATGAAGGAAAAGTCTTCCATCTGGATCTGATTAGATAAAGATTGAGATTCAGAGGCTGTTTGGGGGTCATCAATTTTGTCGCCTAACTCAACCAATGCATCCCTAACTTCCACGTATTGGTATCTAACAGCCTGAACAGCACTAATGCAAGATTCCCAACGCGTTACACACACTTGCTTTAGAGTAAGTGCTTTAGTATGGTCGCTGATTACACTCCAGCGTTTTGTTGAACCAGAGAAGATAGTAAAGAGGCGTTGTAAAATTCCAAATAAAGACGTAGACTTCATTGATGATTTTGCTCCATCAGCAATTACTAGGTTTAGGCTACGGTACCCACAAGGAATGAACACAGCCAAAGGGAATTTGGCCAGTTCACCGGCTTGAACTCCTTTATGTACACCTGCCACGTTGGCGCCGTTATCATATCCTTTACCACACAGTTTGTCATGTCCAAACCACACTCTTGAATTTCTTTGAACAGCAAATCAGCGAGAGCTTCTCCAGTCGTTTATTTGGCAACTCGATATGCTATAAAGCTTTCTTCTACTTTGATCTTCCCATCATCATCGTCAGTAATGTAGTGAATCGTTAATGAAACTTGCTCCTTGTGACTTATGTCTGGAACACAATCAAGGACAATGGAAAAATATCTGGCTTCCTTAATTTTCGTCAAAATACTTTGCTTTACTGAGTCACCTAATATAGTTATTAGCTCATTTTGTATTGATACACTTAATAAATGAAACTGTGTTTCTTTGTTACTTACGTGTCTTAAGTGTTCCATTATTACACTATTTTCCTAAAATTTTCCAAAAAGTTGCACAAGTCCAAGAAAGTTTCCATTATTTTTTGTAAAAACTTTGGAAGATGACCCACGAAAAGCCATATTGTGCTCTGCTAGATATAAAGTGATTTCTACTAACCGACGCAATACTTCTTCTGAACGCTGAGCCTCAGTTTCAATTTGCTTCATTATATGCTGGTTGATTGATGTGTCTCCTTTAATTTTTTTTCTGCTTCAAACCATGTAGCCATATTTTTGAAATGGTCTGGTGACAACTCAGGGGACTTTAGGTCTGCCAAATTTTTCCAGTTGTTAAAACCCATTGCTTGACCAAAATGTGACTTTGATGAGGGATTAAACAATCTACAACAGAAACAATAGACAGAATCTGATTTTTCTGAATAAACCAACCATTACCTTGATATTTTTTCTCCATTTTCCAAAAACCAATACTGAAATTGGTTTGAAAAGTGCCTATTTTCGCAATTTTTTGGGTAAGCATGGTCTTCTTTAGAATATTCAGTCGGCCCTTTCAAAACAAACTCATCACGCTGAATGTGCATAATATATGTGCTGGCCACGTTGCAGGATCTAAAGTAATCAGCGGCATCTGCTCCAATTTAGTGTTTCTTGACAGTTCTATCGCGCTTTTATTGCCATTATCACTATCACAATCACTGTGGTCACGATCATTTATAATGGTATCATTAGTAGGAGAAGGTACAAGTCCAAATTCAGTGTCTTTGGTATTTCAACTGCTACTTGGTGAAGAACAACTACTTTGTGCAGAAGTACTGGTCTCAGCCGCATCAACATTTTGTGTTGTATTGGTTTAAAAAAAAGTAGTTAGTCTTGGTGTTTTACTTAACCCTGCAACTGTCCATGTTAATTTTTTTCAACGAAGTTCCGTTTTTTGTGTTTTGCAAGCATTTTTTCAAAAATTCGCCA
>JAGFPH010001315.1:147570-160851 GCA_018207615.1 Philaenus spumarius | reverse complement strand
AACGATGATTACGTGTGTAAATATACGTTTTAGAAAAAACTTGTAAATACAAAAATTAAAGTTTGAAACATTTACTTTCCAACGGTCTTTGTTTTATTAAGATTGGATGACTTTTAGTGGGTGAAACAGTCAATACAAGTTGATTCTCAATTCAGAAGCGTTATGTGGCCCGTCGCGGGATGATGAGTGCTCAATTGAATCCCGTAACAGTTGCAGGGTTAATAAAGCCTCATTTGCTAACTCACTTTCCTTGCACAACTTTCTCCCTTTCGCCCCTAACAACTTTTTCGACATAATGCTTGAGTTTTCCACTGATGGCACTAATCGTTATCGCTATGCACTTCACAACATCAACTTTCATTATTCATAAAAAGCTCGTAACGCACGGAAGAATAAAGTATAGACTATTAGCAATTGGCGTAAACAGCGACGGCGAAGAAACAACAGAAAAGAGAAAAATCTAGTCATTTGCAAAACAATATTTTTCTTCATAATAACGTCGAAAATATGTTATTTACAAGAAACAGACCTACAAAAACGCAGCACCGAGCTCGTCACTACTCGTGTTTATTTTATAATGCAAGTTGTTTACCTGTCGAGTGCTCATTGTGTACTAAATCAGTATGAGGCCGAAGGCTGACATGACCGAGTTTATCCGACGCGAGTCGAGAATATACGAAGCACGCTCTCCCCTATATCGCTATACTGATTCAGTACACGCTGAGCACTCGACAGTTAAACAACTCGCATTAAAAAATAAACACGAGTAGTGATGAGCTCGGTGCCGAGTTTTTGTAGGTGTGTTTCTCGTAAATAACATATTTTTAACATTGTTATAAAGATGAATGTCGTTCTTAAAGTGACTAGATTTTTCTTTTTTCTGCTCTTTCTTCGACTTCTGCTTCCCTCGCTTTCTAGCCAAGATACGAAAACTACTATTTTTTTACCCACGGCGCCCCCCCCCCACCCCCACCCCCCCTATTGATGTGCCCAAGGCGACCGCCTCGGTCGCCCCACCCACGTGACGGCCCTGGTTGTGTCAGTCATATTTGTTGTTTGTAAACAACGTCATTGCATATATAAATAAAACTAAACTTTTATTCTAATTAAAAGAATTTAATAGACACATTTTTTTCAGTATAATGGGTTGAAAAAATAATTTAGAAAATATAAATAATACAATGATTGGATAGAAGAATAACCATTTTCACTAACTAAATTACTTTAATAACAGGTTGACAAAATAATGTTTTACATATATATTCAAAATTAAACAACTTAATTGATAATAAACACTTGATCTTAAAAGGAAATTTAAATTTAATTCGAATTTGGGGAGACTAATTTACAGAAAATAGTTGTTCTTCCAAACTTCTTAAGATTTTCCAAAATATTTCTGCTTGAAGTATACTACTTATGTTACAAAGAAATAAAATTGTTATGTATTGTATTTTATTTTCACTTAAACATTATCTGTTCCAGAATATCTTTGAAAACTACACGTTCCTGCCATTCAGTTTCTTCCTCGCAATATTCTGGATATTTACCTACAAAAAAGTTCCAGAAACTAAAAATAAAACTTTTGAAGAAATTTTAGCACTTTTTCGGCATAACAATGGCAGGTAAGTTTGATAATGTGTTATTGATGAGCAGTGAAGAAAAATAATTATTGCTACAAAAATGCTGAAAATAATTTAACTTAGTAATTAAAAAATTTCTTATTTGCACTCATGCTTGAGTGAAAATTGTTTAACTAAATTCATTTTTTAAAAGTATATAAGCCTACGCACGAAATTCAATAATCTGAGGAAAATGACTAAAAGAACTATCGCTTGTAATAAATAATTTAAAACATAAAGTAGTTAGCCCAAAAATATTTGCACATTAATTTTATTTAGGTTACTAATAATTAGTGATGTAAATATTCGGACAGTAATGATAATCGGAATCGAGTTACTAAAATAATCGTAATAGTCATCGGATTCCAACAAAATCAACTCAAATTTCTCTTCAATTAATGGAAACTGATTATGCGAGAAATACTACTTAGAACTACTTATGATAATTCTAAATTATGCGAGAAAGCTGACAAACTTTGTCCAAGCTTACCTTATTTCGGAAGTAATTTCTATTAGTATGTAAACTTAGATAAAATAAACCTGAACACAAAATCTCACAATAAATACGTTTACTAACCTCAAACGTGTTTCAACGATAATTTCGCCATTCTCAGTGATGCACTGACTACAGTAATGAGTTATAGTTTCGTTACTGTAGCCCGTGCATCAATGAGGATGGTGACATTGTCGTTGAAATGCGTTTGAGGTTAGTAAACGTATTTATTGTGAGATTTTAGAATAAAAGTGTCATTATGAGTGGAAAGCAAAAGTGTGTTGTTTTATCTTTAAGTCAAAAACGGGAATCAATTAAACGATTAGATGGAATGGAGGTGATTCAATAAGAAAAGGGGCAAGTTAGGTGTTGGGGAAGTGACTGTCGGGGATTGGAGACGAAATAGATTGGATATTGAAAAGTGAATATCTCAACAGTATTCAAATAACAAAGAGATTAGACAATCAATGAAAAAACTTCAGAGGCATTATTTTTCTGGTTTTTAATACAAACCAGTAATAGTAGTAACAGTTAGTAGATGCAGTATTTAATTTATTTCATTTGAATACATTATCAAATCTTCTTTGATTATTTAAAACTATATTATTTAAAGACAAATAAAATAGATTTTGAAGTATGGCTCTAAATCAGCCTATAACGATGTAAATGACACTGGACCATGCACCTCAATGGTTTTCTCCCGGTCTACCGTATTATCCGAGATCTGCCCAGTCCCATTTACCTCGGATAATCAAGGTTCTACTGTAGTTCTTAAAACATTTTTAGAATTTTCAACTACTATACATTTTTAATAAAATAATTAAAAGTCATAAATTGGTGAAAATTCTTTATATTGTTAAAAATGTAATAATGATTTTATCAATTGATATTAAATCTTCAGAACTTTAGTTTTCTAAACTATAAACATAAATTGCACAAAAATTATATAACAGTACTTAATTCATTTTAAATTATTTGCGGTTTATTTACTAGGCCTGATTTACTATTTTGTAACATTATTTTTAAGTAAATTTTAATCTAATTTTACAGATTGGTGTTAAAATTGTTTATTAAGATACTACACAGAGAGATATATTTAAAAACCCCATATTTTTTTAAATTTATATACCTGCCTTTCATCTTTTCAATAGTTTTCATTCTTAATTATTTTTCTCAGGACTGATGTAGCCAACAATAATTACAGATCTCTCTGACATATGATTTCTAAATTGATTTCATTTGGTTGCACTGTTTTTTGTCCTGAAGAAAATTGTAAGTACCGTGTTATAGCAAACAAAAATTTGAGTGCATCAAAATAATTGTGTTGTTTTAATTTGGGTGGTTTTTAACATTTTATTTTTTGCCTCACATTGTACTAATTAGTGGAGTCCATGTTTGTCAAAATTGTTGCACTTTTGGTTTAAATTAATTTTCTCATCATACTTGTAAAACCTCAATCAGATTAGTTTATTTTATAATTTCAAATAAATTAAAACTGATTTTAGACTTTTTTTAACCAAAATAGATAAAATAATAAAGTAGTAATTATGAAATTTATTTTTAAAATTTTTAATTTTCCAAATGTATGTTATTTAAATGTACAAAAAAATAACAGCAGTATTATTTTAAGGCACTTTTATATTTTTACATACTGTTAAATTAATTGAGAAATTCATTTTAATTCCTATTATCAGAGAAATAGGATCATTATTATAAAATTAAATAGGGAAATTATTGTTGAATTAAAATTCACCCAGTATATTATAACAAATAGCTTATGCTTGATTTACACTTAGGCTATCAGTAGATTTTGAAGCTTCTTTTAACATTGGTTTGTTGATGTTTTGCAATAAAGGGGCAGTCTGCGAGACAGTAGGCTTTATGGGTAAGTTGCTCCATAGAGATCCGTTGCATGTATTTACAGTATTGCATTGTTCCTGTAGGGCCTATAGTTGAACCAGTAGCAGGCCTTAATGTGCTATAATTTGTTAATATACTCGTACCTGAAAGAACTGAAACCAAATTATGTTTTATAAATTAAAGGAAATACAGTAGAGTCCTGCTATTTCAAACAGAGTTCAGAAAATATAACGATTTTTTAATCATAAAAACAGGAGAAATTAAAAAGATGTTCGTAAAAAACATACATTTATTGTTATACAAATAAGTTAAATAGAGACATACATAGAACCTAAGTTGATGAAAACTCCTGAAACCAATTGGAATGAAAGCTGTTTTGTTTCCTTCACGCTTTCGAACCGTTTTGCGGGAAGGAAGCTACGGAAACAAGCGTACGGTGAAACGATACCGGATCCGTTAGAAAGAAGGAAGGATTAGACACAACAGCTAGGCACTAGTAGTGTTGTTGCCACCTGCCAGTTGCGTTCATCCATTTTTCTTCTCCGTTTTCGTTATCTCGAAGGAATTTTTTTCAAACTATTTATACTAACGACTGTTGGTTCTTGGTGAAATTCCATTAAAATAAATAAATGAAAACTTTTTATACTATTTCACAAAGCTTTATTGAGCCGTGCCGACCTAGGTTTCACCAGCTACAGCATTATCGATTTTTTTTTCTCGAAGACGATGCGGTATTAACTTTTTTCAAGATGATGCGGTACTAATGGACAGACTGCGGGATGAAAAAACAGACAGTTCAAACAAAACCTATCCCTTCCCTTCCGTTTTTAGAAGAAAGCAGAAACGGAATCGTAACGCAACGGAAGGAAAAAATGGATGGTGTAAACCTACACTAAGGCGAGGTCAAGAGTATTTCCCGCGTCTACGTCTGATATGAGTTCAGTTTGAGTGTTCACCTCCTCCTCGCTTTTCTCCGATCCGATCAACGCTATATAGAACTGACACTAGCAGATGTCCCTAATCTTAATTTACACCTTAAGAAGTCAATATGTTGATATTATTAATGAAATCCGCCTATTCCGAATTCCCGCTAAACCGAACAGTGTTTGGTCCAAATTAGTTCGGAATAACGGGACTCTACTGTAAAATGTTTTGTAAGTACACATTCCACACAGAAAATAATAAATATATTGCAATAATAATTAATATTATAAATCATTTTTTATTTAAAGGATTTAAAACTCTTTTTTGAGTATAAGTATCCAAGTCAACGATGTGATTAATAAGTTATAAAGTACACCTTCTGTGACATTTAATTTTCCTTTACTTACTTGTTTCACGGCTTATGTTCCATCATCAGATTTTCTCTTATTTGAGGTTGTCAAACATTAAAAACTGTACATTACACAAACATTCAGCGTCCGCGCACCTCGAAGTTCGAAGTAAGACTGCAGAATTGATGTTACCCTGCTTATTTACTTTCATATCTAGGATTCTCAACCTTGTGTCATACAGCAAGTTTGACTGAAAGTTGAGTTTTTCATTTAATAGTTCACATTTGTTCAACTTAAATGTTCTATATATCTCAAATTAATCCAGAGCGTCCATGTATTTGCCTTTTTTACATACCTATATGTAACGGTGTAAAATTAGTCTCAAAATCAACATACTCGTGGTTATTGTCAATTAAATGGTGCGTAATTGGATTTTATATTGTTGACGTTCCTGCTAGGTAAATGTTCCTTAAAACATTTCCCAAACTGCCTACATTTTTTACGTAGGACAAACCGGTAGTAGGACAAATATTGAGGTGCGCGGCCTCTTATTGTTTGGTAATTTATATGTTTTTAATGTTGTTATTGTTTTAACGACCTCAAATAAGTAAAAATCTGATGATGGAACATAAACCCTGAAATGTGTAAGGAAAATTAAATTAAAAGCCACAGAAGGTGTAAGTAAGGTACTTTATAACTTATTAATTAAATAATTTTTTTTGGCAAACATATTTTTTCCTTATTAATTGATCTTGGTTAATATATTAACAGATATATGATTTTCCTTCAAATTTTAAGCATTGCAAGTTATTTATAAAAAATGTAAAAAGAATTAATTATCAATGCACTATTTATATCAGCCTACGTTGTAATGTAGAAACAAATCAGTTGCTTTCTATAGCCTAATTATCTGCATACTACTTTAAAAATATTTCTCTCACAACCACACATACACACATTTTGATATTTTAACATATTGCCAACATATTAATATTTTGTTTTAATTAATAATAGCCGTTCCTGAATTATGAAATTTAGTTATACATATGAAATAATTTTATTATTAGTTTGAATAATTTTTATTTTAGGGTGTTAAAAATGGTATTTCAAAAATTACATCTATCACATTGCATTTCTACTATTTGTAGAAATCTTAATTTGTCAAACTCAGAGAACTAGAGTTAGTGACTTTTCATTTTATTACAAATTCAACCTAAAATTGAATTTAAAAAAAAGAACAAAGCAAATTGGAGTTAAGATAGTTCAAAAATAATGGTTTAAGGGTTAAATATATAAGATCAATAGCAGTAAGACAAACAATATTTAACAATGTTTTATTATAGAAATTATTCATATAGGTCATGAAAAAGCTTCAATTATTTTTTGTACATAGGACACACAGTTAGAAATATAATATTTTACTATCTACATGATATTTGAATTACTAATTTTATTATGTGCATGACTTGCAAAAAGTTAGCATATAAGGAAATAGCTTCTTTTCTTTACTAAAACCCATGTACTTTAATTACTTATTCTATCTTAAGCACAACCTAACATTATCATATTTGATAAGTATTAACACATTTATAGTGTAGCACAGTAGTCCTTTAGATGTGCATTTTGTGGAAATGCATATGCTGATTATAAACCCCTGCACAAATAGCAAATATTAGCTTTTGCTTTTATTATATTTCTTATGATTTTTTTCCTCTCAATTCAACTCAAGTAAAATATTTTTTAAACTTTTTATAGAAAATATTTATGCAACATTTAAGAAAGAAATAGTTACTCAACTAAATCTGAAAATAGTCTCGTAAAAGAACTTTTGATTATATTACGCAGTCAGGTGTATTTTTATTTTGTTGGTTAAATCTTTAAGTATTGTGTAAATTGAGTATTTAATAATATAGGCCTAAATTTAGTTAAAATACATGAAATGTATTTTTTAAAAGCTCTTGCATTAATAAAAAGTATTAATCTAAGGTTGTTCATTTGCCTTAACAGTTCTCACCCCTACTAAACCATACCTTCAAACAGCGAATCATATTCAATAAAGTACCTGAGAACTTAATAATACGGTACAGTATATCCAAAGATATAAATCTAAAGATTCAGTTTTACATATTTATTAATTTTTATTTAAATGTATTTATTTATTACAACTGATTAAACTACCCAAATAGTAATTTACAATTCACAAGTAAAAGCATTATTATTTCATTGTTATTATAGTTTATTATTACTATTTATTTTGCCTTCCTATTTTTAAATTAAGTCTTTTATTTAAGTATTCAAAATACAGTTTATCTATAATATTATCTATATATGCCAAGTTTCTTAGTGGCAAGTAAAATTAGTAGATTATATAATTGCCATATTTTCCTACTGATCATAATTTTAACAAGTAATCTCATAAAATATTACTTAGTTTTAAAAGTTGTCCTATTTAAAATTAATTTATTTTAAATATACAAAAATACACATTTTAGTTTGTTTTATTTCTTGCTATATTTATTTAAATTTCTCTTTAATTTCACCTAGCTTGTTAAATAAAACACAATTTAAACAGCAATCATTATGAAGTCACTTATTTAATATCTATTCAGACTTATATAACTCTCAACATCATAAAATACATTGAAATAATAAAAATAATGTAAACACATAAATTGTACATCAATTTGAATACTGTCCACTTTATGCGACATACTGGTTAGTATTACACATTTAGAATAACAATTACACTTAGATTTGGAAACATAAAGCACCTAATTATTCAGTGTGGTTAGTAATTGTTTTTATTTATTGTTGTACATAATACATTAGACAGTGTTTTTGATTGATAATACATTCTGCATACCATTATTTTTATACAGCTGGTTGCAGACAATAAATTTGCACTATTAGTAAACAAATGGATTCAAAAGTTGTATGTCTTCAGAAAATATCAAAACAATACTTAGTTACAAATAAGAAAGTAATGTTTTTACGTAATAATAATAAATCAATATAAAATAGATAACAGAGAGAATAAATAATTTTGTTGATATTGTGGAACGTGTGCATGTTTCAGTAATAGTGTCATTTGTCTGGAAAAAATGGTATTTGAATGGTTGGTGAGTTGTTTATGTGTGTTATATATGGTCTGTAATAGTTGGTTACTCATTTTTTATTTATTACCCCTCAGTAATTTAAGCATTTAACTGTGTTTCAATAGACATTCGCTACAATTAATTATCATCAATTTATTTTACAAATAATATTCCGAAGCACACTTTTAATGATTCTAAAGCTTTAACATAAAACTCAAACAAAGCCAATATGAGGTTTGATCAAAAAGTTTCATGATTGATTTTTTATAAATTTATTGAGAAACATTATAACATATTCAACCATATCCAATTGAAATTTGTCCCCTCCCAACACAATTCTCCCAACAGTGTTTTCACTGCTAGAAACATGTGAAAATGCATCTTCAGGTATCTTCTAGCAATCCAATGTTTGTTTTATCTCCTATATTGTCCAATAATTTATGAAATCCTATATTGTGTCAATTCTTCATCCTCTGATGGGGACTTGAGCTTGGGGAATAAAAAACGTTGGCATGGGCCCAATCAGCCTAGTTCTGGGGTTGAGGAAGAATTTATGTAATATTTAGTATGCAAAACTTGAGAACAACAAGTGCTGAATGAGCGTTAACGTTGCTGTGGTGCAACACTCATTAACGACTGTGCCAAAGTTCAGGACTCTTCCTTTCAACACTTTCTTGTACCAAAATCAAAACTTCAAAATAATAAAAATGATTGATTGATTGACCTTGAGGAAGAAATTCATAATAATCAAAGAAAACAGTCAACCTGGTATTTACATTTAATCTTATCTGGCTTGCTTTTTCTGTTTCAAATCTTTTCCATTATAATGATTGGGCTTTATTCTAAATGTCATTTTTGTAAACCAATGTTTTGTCATCTGTTAAGATGTTCTTAGGGAATGTGTCATTGTCCTTTCAACAAAACCCTCGTAGAGTTCAAACCAATGTTGTTTTTGATACTCCGTCATGAACCTGAGAACACATCTTCATGCTAACATGAAAAAATAGTGGATCACATAAAAGCAGTTTACAAAAATCGTCTTTGCTCCACAATGAGTTGATGAAACATCAATAAACAAAAATCCGATTACTCATGTTAAAAACAGTGGTTGCTGTTTAATTCAAACAGACCTGAAACTTTTTGATCAGATCTTTTATACTAAGTTAGAGGCAGGCCCATCAGAAGATATGTTTTCAGTGCATAGTAATCTAATGAAATCTATACATTACTAAATGTTCAAACCCTAGCAAAACAAGGATATATTTGCCCTTATTGGCTACATCACAAATACCTCCATTATCCTATGTATGAATTTTAAAGCTACAGTTAGGAAAGAAATTAGCCTTAAGCTTTTTGTTTCATAGACAATTTTAGCTTTTTTAAAAATATACAGGGTGTCCCCTAATTCTCAACTGACCTTTCCAGGTATTATTCCTGGACCAAAGAAAAAAAAATATGCTAAAAATTTCCGAAACTCAACAGTTACCGGTACAGACGCCATTTTGTTTTTTTTTTTCACATAACAATTTTTAATTTGAGAACAACTGTTTGTAATAAATTGAAATTTGGTACATAGCTTCATGACCCAAAGACCTAATTCCAGGAAAATGTTTATGTTAATTCAGTTTAAAGATTTTAAACGGCCGCCATTTTGAAAATAAACATTGTAAAAAATAATTTGTTTTCCTGGAACTAGGTCTTTGGGTCATAAAGCTATGTACCAAATTTCAATTTATTACAAACAGTCATTCTCAAATTAAAAATTTTTATGTGAAAAAAACAAAATGGCGGCTGTACTGGTATCTGTTGAGTTTCGGAAATTTTTAACATAATATTTTGTTTTTCTTTGGTCCAGAAATAATACCTGGAAAAGTCAGTAGAGAGTTCGGGGACACTCTGTATATATTCCAATCAAATTATGTACACTAAGGCCCGATAATCTTAATGTAATATTAGTAAAAATGTGCTGTCTTGTGTGAAATAAAATCAAAAATATATTATGTGCAATTGGTTATCATAATTGTACGGCTATTCTCTATACAGACTGCATCAATATTGAGTACATTGTGCAGAGCTAGAGCTGATAGTTACTGCTCTGCAGACTGTACCAGTACTGCATTGGGTTTTTTCAGAAGATAAATCAATTTTTGTTCAATTACAGTGTTAAATGAAGTATACTTACACACTATTTAACACTAACAAGTTTAGCAATGAAAAATATAAGATTACGTTACCAAAAATTTGGTTTAATACAGTATATAAATTTGGTTTAATAATAAGATTTAGATAAATTAGTTAGTGTTTACAATAGGCTACTGAAAATAGAAAGGAATTAATTGTATTATTAGCTAACCTAATTAGAAAAATGGAACATTTTCTTTTACCCCAAGAAGTACTGTTGTTTGCATTTTTATTAATTTAGATTAGGCTCTATCAGACTCAGTAGAAACAGTTAGTTTATCATTAACTGGCTTCACAGCAATACAGATTATTGATAATAATAATATTTAAACTAGAATGATTATCTGAACGAACACTTTTACTATAATCAACATTCAATAAAAAAATTTCTCAACTATTGTTACTATTTATTTCTATTATCAATTCAGAAAGAAAAGTATAACCATTTCTTGTATGCATGTATATGTTTATTTCACTGCACAAATGTGATCTTAAATAAAAAATTTCAAACACAAATTATAATTTTTCGTTTTAATGTATAAAATATTTTAGTAAATGTCTATTACATCTATTTAAATTTTGTACAAACATGTTTTACACATTTGAAATCACTCATTACTTAACAAACCGAAATAGAAACAGACTAGAAATAGTAGATCATTTCCACTGTTTTAGAGAAAGCACCTGTTTGTTTGATGTTTTGTGTGTGTGTTCGTGTTGATTCAATGTTACATATACAATTTGAAAATTTATGAATATTACAATTATGTACTAATGAAGTTTATAATAAATAATATTTATTATAATATATTTAGTTTTCAAGATATAAAAAACATATATTGCTTCCTTTCTTTAACTTTGCAACTTAAGAAAAAATCTTATTCTATTGCTTTCGTACTTCCAAACGATGAAGTGGAGTGACCTGGGTGTTTCTCAGCGAAGATTAGGTTTTAGATTCGGTAGGGTTAAGGACGTATGCATGGGAAAGGCTGTCCGTTGCGATATGACAGACTCCTGGTCAGCAATTGCGTGTGTATACTCAGTGTGATGGCTTTCTCATTATTTCAGTGAACCAGCGCAAAGTAATCAACTCAAGGATAAACCCATACATGAAGATCCTCCACAAAATACAGGTGCTGTGTGAAGTGCATCTTGGGCTTTTCGGCTGTGAAATTAAGTATTTTTATTTTCGTCATTGTTCATGAAAATTTATAATTATGTATTATATTTAATCAACAACTTTTGCCCTTTCCTGATTATCATCCTGATGGCTTTTAATTTTAACACTCTTTTTGTTTTTATTATTCTAATTTTCTTAGAGACATTTATTATTTTGCATTACAAATGGACAAAATGTATTACACTATGGTAATGTCTGTACGATGATGATTTATCAACTATTTGTGATAAGCTACATCTCTAAATCCAAGCAAACCAAATTTAGACTATTCATACAAAGCTTACATTAAAATCCTCAAATTTTATTATTTCTGTTTACTAATGTAGGATAGGCACACATTATTTGTTCTATTATTTTGGTCACTTCAGTAATCACGGCAGTTAATTTTGTGTTCAGCTAATAAGCCTGGATATATTTTTAATTAATTAATAATATAGTTATTACTGCTATAATTATAAATGTGGAAAAATCTTACTATGATAATATTGTACCATCATAATAATATGTTTCCATATTATGAACAACTACAATTCGAAGTAGACAATAAACCTTTACAAATTATTTTCTTTGCCATATATACATTTTTCATTAATTTTAAAATTTAAAAAAATGTCTTTCATTTTCTTGTCTTTTGTCGGTTGTCTAAAAGATGTTACTCGGGTAATATTTAATTGAATATGATCTTTTGATAATTACTTCTTGTTTTGTTCAAAATAAGAAAAAGAATTTGGATAGTTTATTTGGTCATAATTTTGAGTTTTAAGACAAAAGAGATCTGTCACAAAAATAAGGCAATAGGAGACCTCACCTACATTTTCATGCAAAGTTTCAAATTTTTTTTAACTGTACCTTTATAACTGGAATTGTTTTTGACACTATTCCCTTTAATCAGATCCTGTCACAAAAATTTATTTCTATTGGACCTATATATATATTAAATATAATTTTATATTGTAGAAAATTTAAGAAAAAAATATTTTAAGAAAATAAAATTATACCTAACAAAGGTTTACAGAACTCCACACGTGTTAGTATGACACTGCACTCACGTTTATGTTAAATGTTTGTCTATCGCTGATTCTAAAACTCTTGAGAAATGTCATAAAATAATCAAGTTAGCAAAAATTGCCTTTATTTATAGAAATAATGTGTTGTCCAAAACAGTATCCAAAATCTGATTTAAAGGTAGGCATTAAAATGAAAATAGAAAAAATATACAAATTTGAATTTATCATTTTTAATCATGTTTTGCTAAAGAAGCAGAAATGATTTATAGGGAAATAATAAAATTTTATTTTATTATTATTACATTTTTGTTAAGTTTGAAGATGACCTAAAAACTAAGTTTTATAAAAATAATAACTTGAAAATCCTTAGTTATGCAACTATTAATAACAATATTCCAGATAAGTATGTCAGAAGAACATTAATAATTTGTTCATTCTAGTATTTGTTTGTTTCTACTATTTGAACTATTTGTTTTATTTTGAGATTCCTTGAATTTTATCATACAATCTAATATCAAATAATTTATAATAATAAGATTACCTTGTTAGGTCCGTCACGTGACTTCTAGTCG